>JAKLMH010000022.1:0-359164 GCA_022813505.1 Tremellales sp. FJII-L8-SW-PAB2 | reverse complement strand
TGAGTGGATTACCACGACTAGTGCCAGAAATTGTAGGGAGAAATATACACGAAAATTGGGAAAATATCATTTTGGCTCATCACGACATCTCAACCAACATTTTGATCCCGGTTCGTAATCTCATTGACCACGTGGTTGGGGTTCCTGAGAGCGGTTCTCCCGAATATCTTTTGGCTGTTTTTCTTGTTTATCCCAAGATTTCAGCCAAGCCACTGGTCCGTGACGAAGACGAGCGAGGTAGCAACGAGCATCTGCCTTATCTACGCCAGGCTATACTTTGTCGGAGCATCGCAGACCGAGAATGGATTTCCTGCCGCTTCAGTCACTGCCGGTCCCGCCCCGTGCATCTTCCTCGACCAACCCACATTCGCGCCATTTTCACTCCTTCCGCCATCCCTTGTTCATTCGACATCCAGCACCAATCACACATATCCACTTTTGCCTGACACGCCCACATCGTTATGCCGTCTCATCCTCAACGAGGGTCTTGTTATACGCGCCGAAGACGGGCAAGGTGGTCAAGACGATATCCCGGTTCAAAGGCACGGCTCGAGGAGCAGAGTTTAGGAAAGATGGCAAGTTGGTCGTGGCGGGGAGTGACGATGGGACGGTACAGGTCTTTGATGTGGGAAGTCGAGCTATCTTGAGGACATTCAAGGAGCATGAGCAGTGAGTATACGACCAGTTCGAGGCTGGCTGTGTGAAGCTGAGCCCCTCAGACCCGTTCATGTCGCGCACTTCTCACCTCATACACCTCAAGTCCTGTCAGCGTCGGACGATACGACAGTAAAGCTGTGGGACTTATCAACACAATCGTGCATAACGACTCTATCATCACACACCGATTACGTCCGCTCAGCCCTCTTCCATCCTACATCACCCCACCTTCTCCTTTCCGGATCATACGACTCGACAATACGTTTACACGATGTCCGTTTACCACCCGATACAGCCAACGTCATGACGATGCGACACGGCGGTGCACCAGTCGAGGATATCTTGGCTTTCCCGACTGGCGGTGTTGGCGTCTCGGTCGGTGGACCGATCTTGCGAGTTTGGGATCTGAACATGGGTAAATGCGTTAGGGCATTGAGTAATCACCAAAAGACCGTTACGTGCGCCGCCTTTGACGGATCGAAGGGACGTGTATTGACGGGTGGACTGGATATGATGGTCAAAGTGTACGACGTTGAGGACTGGAAAGTGGTGCACACTATGCGTTATCCCGCACCTCTCCTTAGCTTGGCCGTCTCGGTAGGTTCCTCCCTTTCCTCGCTCAGGCCGTTCGTACTGACCCCCGCCTTCAGCCAGACGACACACATATCGCAGCGGGTATGACGGACGGAACACTCGCTGTCCGGCGTCGTGATCCCAAAACATCCGAGACAACAGCGCTCGAAGCGAAACAATCGGCTTTGGCATCGGGATCGTACGAGTATTTTGCAGAGATGGAGACGATTTTCGGGACCGGTCATATCAAGAAGAAGGGCAAGGATCTCCCGACAGTAGTGGGAGCGGTGGACGAAGTCAAGATCGAATCGAGACGGCGGGAGAAGCTCAAGACGTTCGACCGATACCTCAAGGCATTCAAATACTCAGCAGCGCTAGATGAGGGTATCAAGAAGGTGCGTCTTCTTCCCGACTGGCTGCTCTGAGTCAAGTGAAGCTGATGAAGACAGAATGTCCGGCCTTCAATCACATTCGCCCTAATCCAGGAGTTGATTCATCGGGACGGTCTTCGTGTAGCCCTCTCTGGCCGAGACGACGTCACACTCGAGCCAGTTTTGACCTTCTTGCTCAAACACATCACCGACCCCAGGTTCGGCGAGATGGCATCTCAAGTAGCAGGTGTCGTCATCGGTAAGTCCATCTCTTCCTCTGATCCCGTTAGCGCATAGTGGCTCACAATCGGGAAGATCTGTATACGCCGGTACTGGGTCAATCACCATTACTGGACGAGATGATGGGCAAGCTGCAGAGCCGTATAGATCGGGAACTGCGTTTTCAGCGGGACCTGATGAAGCTGCGAGGAGCGCTGGACATGACTTTGGCCCAAGTAGGTCTTTCTTGCTCGTAGCGATTGCGGACGCGCCACTGACCGTGTAGTCCGCTTTAGGTCAGATAGAGGAGAGGGCATAGCATGTCGTCACAAATCGCAGTCCGCCTTGCGCCTCAAAGCGCCTCAAAGTCCGATTCACGGTCCGCCTTATCTCAGTACCGATGCGGAGTGGCGTGCTTGTTACAGAACCTTTCACATTCCTCCTCACAATTCCCGCTCAAAGGATGCATTGGATAAAGGTCACTCAAATGTCCGCCAGTGGGTAGTGCGATCGAACACTAAAGAACATTCTCCCTTTCACACCGCCTTCTCCGTGATCGAGGCGGACTTTTGCGCGCGATATTGATCCTTTCTCGTTCGGACCTGACCTCACGGCCTGGGGTTTCACTCCTCGAAAGAGCGAAGTGATCGAGCGCCTAGATAAGGATGTCATTCGAATGTGAAATCTCCTGCTTCCTCCGTTCAGCACCTTCTTGCCCTTCAAGCGAGGCGGAGTTGCGTGCTCAACAGCACCCCTTGCTCGCGCGCGCGGAGATGCGATCATTGTGAGTCCGCACCGAGGCGGAGCTGTGTGCTCGATAGCAGCCCTGACTCGAGCAGATGGCGATGCAAGTGTTGAGAGTCCGCACCGAGGCGGAGCTCGACAATTTTGACATATAAAGTCTTCGTGCGATGTCGACAGCCCGTCACCAATCTTCCAACATCCAGTTGATCGCCAACGTCCTCAGCCACACGCCCGCACCCATACCACGCAGCAAACACCATGTATGGCAGACCACCCTCGCAAGCACCGCGCTCCGGCTCTCAGCGATCCAATCCCGCCCCTTCATCCCCTGACCCTCAGAGGTCGGGATCCAATGTGTCGCGCTGGCTCAATCAGCCTGGCAGTGGAGTTCCCACCTCCGTCCAATCACCGCAGAGCTTCGAGCCGCCGCCTACTACTGTTCGTACTAGCGGCGGAAATCTGTACTTCGCCCAAGGTGTCAATGCTGATCCCCGCACCACGAACACGCCGGGTTCATGGGAGTTCGGCTCATTGAGGTTGCCCGCTTCCGATTTCTCCGAGGCAGATCTTCCGGCTTCGGTTCCCCTTGGCACTTATATGACCCGCACCCCCACCACCCGAACCACACACGGCGCCAAGGGGAGACTCCTACCGATCGGCACCCCGTTCTGGAAGGACCCCACGAATGGGGTTGTGTTCCCATGTGACAAGCGTCCAGGTCTCGTATGGCAGCAGTTACCCGAGTTCACTGTCGAGCCGTACTGTAGGGCCCCTTTTCCTGGAGAGGAGAAGGAAGAGATACCAACTGGTACAAAATGGGCGCCATGTATCAGGCTTACTTCCGGTCAACCCAGAGAAAGGGCGACCGCTTCTTCCTCTGCGTAGTTTTACTCACTACAGTATGTACATACCCCTACATTCCACCCCATCATTTCACCCTGTTCCCCTGTTTATACAGTACAGTCGTCCACTTCGTTTTCTGATACTTTCATACCTCGATGCATGAATATGTCAGTGGAGGATGGGGTCACGGGTTCATTGCTCCGGAAGTACAACATGCGCTCGGGGGTAGAACAGATATATCTATCGCCGCTGCCGATTAGTCTAATCTTTTCACATTCTTATTGCTGTCTACCAAACCGTTGCTCAGCAAATGGATACCTTGATCAGAGTCATTGCCTAGTCCACCGACCGTGATGCGGCTCCGGCTTGCAATCTGACCACCCGTGGTCCGACTCGCCAGAGTGGATCAATTCCTTGCTCAAGTAGACTACCGCGTTTCGCGGCGAGCGTCAGCTTTTGAGCGCAGAACGCCACATTGCAGTGCCCCGTGCGTTTTACACTCGTCTTCAGCCAAGTGTGCGAGTGTGACCGACCTAGAAGCCGGCGGCGCGGGCGAGTTGTCTATCTGAACATTCGACATCGACTCAAAGGAGTCTCACATCTTGGCGTTTTCAGAGTGCACTCACCCCCTTGTCAAGTACGATATGGAGTGTACTCGAGTATTTGCGGCATACGGGCCTAGTACTGCGCACGGAACGGCATCTCTTCACCGTCCGGTGAGCCCGTTGGCACTGTGACAGGCAGTGTGGCAGAAACCTGTTCAGGCGCGACTAGAATCCTTCGTTGTATAGGGTGATTTCGACTGCTGAGCTACACCTTTTGATCCTCAAACGCTTTGGCACGGCCTTCCTATGTCGGACAGACCAACAGGAGTGAAGACGGGGTGCTGAAAGGATGATGTGTGGCAGATTTGACTCTCCTTTGGTTGTCGTTTAGCGAGACAATGTCGCACAATTCACTGCGCGTACAGCCCTGCCCCTATATAGTCGAGAAACAGCGATCTGATTGTCGATTTGCAAGTATCACTTCTCAACAATGACCTCTGTTTCCCGACACCATGATGGCCCCCTTTCTGCGTTCAAACCATACTTAATGGACGATGGTGGGAACACAGCGGAAACGATATCTCTCTCGGAAGCGTGGACCGGAAACGATTGCGCAGCAGTCTGGGGAAGGCATGTCGCAAGGGATCCCAATATCCTCAATGATCAAGTTTTGAAATCTTCTGTCGGCTTGACGGTCACGGCGCCGGTGAGGAAAGGTGTTGTCAAGAAGCAAACGGCAAAGTCCGGCGCCGTTGCCTCATCATTACGAAACACTTCAGCTGCGGCAAGCACTTCTAGGCGGGGTGAGTTGCATGCACGAGGTGTTGCTCATTGCCCGAGAAAATCTTCCACATCACTTGTATATGATAGCAAATCGACCAGGGATCGTCATGGTCAAGTGCTGATTGAAAATAGGGCGCCCTAAAAAGCTCCATGTGCGATTCCCAGACTTCGACGGCTGGGGAGTCGAATCGAGTATGGAGACAGACCTCGGCCCGTCATTGCCGCCCACAGCTTGCTTTCGATCCGAGGTGGGCAATTCGACCGTCGACAACATCGATGTATCCGAGGGAGCCATACCCAATTTCTTCGCAGACGCTTTCTTTGCAGGTGACATCGCGAACGAGCTCACAGCCTCCGAACGACACCATTCACCTTCACCCGATGACAATGCGACGGAGTGCCAAAATGCCTCTCAGTTCACCGACGATCAAGACCCGGGCTCTGCATTTGCAAGCCGTGGACTTTGGTCTCAGACATCGACACAGGAAGACCTTGAGGCGTTGGGGTCAGTGGGCAGCACTCAGCCGGGCGGAGAGGCGCCTGAACTTGACGAAGCATTCAAACAGTGGATCTCTGGCGTGCAGAGGTTTGTACTTCTCCGTGAAATCGGCTCTGGCAGCCTAAGTGTGCCACTGTACTGACTACTGCAGTCGCAACTCGCTTGATCGAGAGTTGAGTGTTCCGCCGTCCCCACTATGGCCATGCTCCGGCCCCGCTTCGCCGTCAAGTCTGTCGCAGTCGGCTTTCGGTGGACAACCGATCGATGCCGAAGTGATTGCTTCAATGGGTCTCTCACCGACCGCAGACCCCCAAATCTCCGCCACAGCTTGCGACAGCAACGATGAAGAAGACAGCGAGATGCGCGAAGATTACAGCAGCGGTAGTCCGCTGTCAAGCGTTCCGAGTCTGTCGTCCGGCAACGAGGCACAACAAACTATACAAGAGGCCGATCGGAGGTACGCCGAGGAGCTGCAAGATTTTCTGTCACACAACACTCGGTCTCGGAGGCGATCTCGGGGTACCGCGCCTACACTGAGGAGACTGTAGACACCACCAGTGTCAGGTCGTAGGTGGATGCTAGAAGAAGTCCATGCACAAAATCAGCAGAGATGTGATCAGTATGTGTCGTCGAATTGGAACGCTCAGATGAGAAGGAGTATTGCACCGGCGGAGTGATCTGGAGGAGGGTGACGGCAGGGACATATGTACACTATACAGACATGACACACCTTAATAATTTCATTCTCGCCCACATGCCTTTTCCATACACAAACAGAGCGGACAGCCGACGGGAGATGGACCTCAGTCTGTGTCTGTGACGGCCATCAAGCCAACATCAACAACATAGTTGTGACAGTGTTTACAAGAGCTCAGGTCCGCTTGGCGACGTGGGCATTACACCGCTGCGATTTTACCCTTGTACCTCACTGCAAGCCTGACAAAGGACGGGCCATCTTGAGACACAAATGTAACATCAAGGACCCCTGAACGGTGCTCATCATCAGCGATAGCCAGGTTGATTTTCCACGAGATGGTTTAAAGTATCTTACAGATTGTTGACTTTCATACTTACCCGATCGATTCGCAGCAGACATGGAGCCCGACTCGGAGACCGCGGGACACGATACTCTGTATAGCGGCGGCGAGAACCAAACCTCTTTCCGGGACTTGACCGAGGCCGAATTTAACGAATTCGAACAGCTGTATAGCAGTTTCAGGCGGAGCTTTCAGCCTGGTCCACAGGGGAGAGCCCCGACAGACGAGGCTTGGCAGCAGTACGTGAAGGACAATTGGCCGGTGTTCTGGAAAGGCAGGATTGAGGACGAACAGGTGACTCTATTTCCCGGGATATCGCTTGGACAGACGTCTCCGCCCGGACGAAGCAGTCGATCGACAATTTCGCCATCGACTAACCCGAATTACGTCCTTTCTACTGCGACACCGCCACGACATCCGAGCAGCACCAAGAGCTCATCAGAGCAAAATTCGGACTCGTCGGAAACATCAAATATCGGATTCGCAGGACAGAAAGAGGCGTGATGAAGAAGATGCAGAGGAGAGGGAGCAGTTGGAGGAAGAAGGACGGCAGAGCTTGCTCGAGTGGCCAAAATGGGTTCCCTTCGGTATGCGTGGACAGGTCATGAGAACCAGTTCGGGACGGATTTCGAAAGTTCCACCACGATACCGCGATGATCCATCAAGTGGAGAGGTCTCTGGCAAAGATCGCGCGCCTTTGTAGCATGTTTTCTAGCTCGGTACCACGTTGGACACTGCTACCGTACCATCCGAGGCCACTCATTTAAGCACAACCGCCAGCTTCATGCGATGGTTGTCGACGTATCTGGCCTTACACAGCTCGCTCAACATGCCATCGAGACCCAAACACACGAGCAACAAACGCTCGATCACAAGCGACAAGAACCCGCTATATGAATACCCGCCAAATTCGTTTGATCTCCTCAGATGCCCTGATATCTCCAGTCCCCGATGTACGAAAGCCCTCGAGAGGCTTTCTAAGAGAGGACTCTCGGCGATTGAGTTTTGGGAGAAGTTTCACAAGAGCCGCAGAGTTCGAAAGGGGTATGAGCAAGTGAGCAAAGATTTCGAGGAATTTGTCCTGGACAAGGCAAAGAGGAGGACGTCGGATCCGGCGTTCAAGAAAAGCTCGACGTTTTCGGCAAGAATCTGGGGGACAAGCGAGGTTTTGAGCCGCTCTCCACGAATCGAAGAACCGAGCTTCGACGCGCGGTCTCACGGCTCGTGCTATCCCTACGCCGATGACACTGATCAAGTCCACGGGCCGGAGGAAGTACGAGAGAGTGATGCCGGGATTTTGACGGGGAAGCGGATAGGAGAGTCAGCGGTGGGTCGAGACGGTCAGGATGCAACGCAAGAGACTATGCCGGCGGATCCCGACGGTCCGAGTCAGGAAGATGGGTTGTCGGGCCGTACAATGAGAACGACAGAAAGACGGTCTGGCCGTACAAGGACGAAGTCAGTGAGGTAAATGAGTGATCTCTAGCGATGAACACCCAGTCTGTTCAAATGGATTTCCGAGATGTTCAGACTCTCACTCACTTGGCTCCGCGTAGCGCACGGTCCCACCGCGCCGTTGGGGTCGTGCTGCCCAGCGCTCGGGTGCCCGCACAAAAGTGACGGTGCACCAACCTCCATCATAAGTCGGTAGTTCCCACTCCGCCGCTTCAATATCTGCCAAGTAGCCACGAATAGCTAACCGACGCGTACGGTACTTGGGGAGCGGCGTGCCTATCCCTTGCCAACTGATAGATAAGCCTTGTCTCATTCAAGCGACCTTTCGCATGCGAAGACAGGGACGATCGGGATGAGGCGCTTCACTCGTTCCTGGTGGTTGCGGGACTGGCAATAGGGTCCGAAGCTGTTTTCGGTATCGACGACCCGACGAAAAACTTTATCCGTGAATCGGGCCTCGCCGCGTTCATCGCGTGAGTCTTCCTTTTGCGGCAGACTGTGCAGACGACCGGCTGGTCTCGCCAAGATCGACTCCTCGGCGGCCGTCATGAGCTGCTGATGACGAGGCCGAAGGGATGATCATTGCTGTGCAGTGGAGTTGTGAGCTGCTAAACGTGCGAAAGACGTACGCCCGACGGGCTGATAAAAAAATCTCTCGACTGGTCAACCCTGAGAGTGACGATCTGAGATCGCAACTGCCGGCGGCAAGTGCATTGATGAACTGATGAACACCGATATTTCTGATGAACCTTACTCACACCCTGAACCGCTCGGACGCTGACCCGCGCGCTTTAGCGGTGATTTGGCCGATTTTGTCATCGGTTTATCCTATGACCTCGGGGGATGGAGCGAGAAACCACATCATCTGGTGCCTGGTGCATCTATCAGGCCTTCTTATGGCCACTTGCGTCGTAACCGAGAGGCCGGGGTGGGAATTGCGAGTTAGGTGTGTTTTGTGATGCTGTTCTCATCAGCGTGACGTGCACCAAGACCAGCCCAGACCCTCGATAGCCAAATTTTAAGCAATCGCCTCCCCACTTGTTTGGGCGCAGACGCGATGTCGCTGTTTCTCGGCCGTGGGATGTATGTCGTGGGGTGGGAATTTGGGTCGTCGTGGTTCAACGGGTCACCGAGAGGCAAGGGCGACTACTTGAGGGGTATCTACTAGAAATGAGATGCATCTTGACATCGTGCTCTTTCTCCCACTTCATCATTTTCTTACCTTCAGCTCAACGACTTGCGTAAAAGATGCTTTCGGCGGCAAGTAGTAAACGAGCCATCGCGCTCTGTCTGTTGCAGAGTTTGGCAGGTGTCATCTTTGGTTGGAGCAATGCGGAGGGTAGTGGACTGGTGAGTGCACTCTCGCACGATCGGTCTCTTCGCCTGATGCTGAGACTTGGTGACAGTTTCAAATGGAGGCCTACCAGAGGCGATTTGGACAGTGTGACCCGAACGGTGTATGCTACATCAGCACTACTCGCCAGAGTGCCATCACTGGATTGCTTGGAACAGGTGCTACTATCGGTGCCGTTAGTTCGGGCGCCATTGCCGATCGAGTGAGACTTTAACCAGTCTTTACATTTGATTCCGGGCCGCTGACGACGTTATCAGCTTGGACCAAAGAAGACTTGTCTTCTCATGATATTTATCTACCTTGTCGGTGCAGCTATCGAGACATCAGCACACAATACCTACGCTCAAATTTTGGTCGGTCGACTGCTCACCGGTCTCGGTGTCGGTGCAACTTCTGGACTCGTCCCTGTCATCCAAGCCGAACAATGTCCCCCGCGATGGCGAGGTATGGTCACTGGAAGTTTCCAGTGGGCCGTTACGATGGGTATCTGGGGAGTCTCCATGTGCTCTTGGCAAATGCAGATGAGGAGCGGTGACATCTCGTGGCGGATCACCACTTCTTTGCAGATGGTTTGGGCCGGACTACTTCTGGTCGCCTTTTTCCTTTCGCCCGAATCACCTCGATTCCTAGGCAAGATCGGCAAGTGGGAGGAATCAAGGAAGAACCTGGCAAATCTCAGGGGACTGCCAATGGACGCCGAGGAACTGGACGTGAGTCATCCTCAGACCTCGGGACGTCTCGGTCGGCGGACCACGCTTCGACCTGTGGCTGATGTCTTATTTAGCGCGAGATGGCCGAAGTCGAGCAAAGCGTCCGAGAGGATGAGGAACGAGGTCAAGCCAGCTACGCCGAATGTTTCTCGCCCAAGGACCGAATCCTCTGGCGAACGATGATCGGTATCTTTGTCCAAATCGGTCAACAGATTACCGGTATCAACTTTTTCTTCTCGTACGGTGTACAATTCGCGGAGACAGCCGGTCTCGACGACACGTATGTTTTCCAAATCATCATTACTTCCGTCAACGTCATCATGTCTTTCCCGGGTCTATGGGCGACCGACCGTTTCGGACGTCGACCTGTATTGCTCGTCGGTGCCGCCATCATGTTTATCGGTCAAATCATCACTGGTGCCGTCTCGAAAGCTCGACCAGGAGACGCCGATGCCGGTAAAGTCCTCATCGCTTTCTCTTGTCTCTTCGTCGCCGGATTCGCCAGTACTTGGGGTCCAGTCGCTTGGGTCGTCTGTGCCGAGTCTTTCCCCTTCCGACTAGCCGGTCTTTGCGCTACCCTCGGTGCCGGTGCCAACTGGCTCATGAACTTGGTCATCGCCTTCGCCGCCCCGCAGATTCAGGCTAGGATCGGTTCGTCCATCACCTTCGTCTGGGCTGGATGTCTGCTCGTCAACTTCGCCTTTGCCTTCACCTGTGTTCCAGAGACCAAGGGTCTTTCCATCGAGGAGTAAGTCCCTCTTCTTCCCGCTACCAATGCCCAGAGACAGCCGCTGACTTATTCTCAGAGTCGACGCCCTGTACATGGCTCACGTACCCGCATGGCGATCAAGCAGCTTCCGAAGCGCGCAAGAGAAGGACTACGACGCCGCTAAGATGAAACCGGCCTCGCAGAATTTCGAGGCACGGAGGTTCAAATCCCACGAACAGACTCCCGACTCGAGCAGACCGTCCACCCCATAGGTCAGCGAGATACATCACCCTCTCTTCGCCTGCAGCACACCCAATCTTCCCTCATCGCCAGATGGGTCACCATCTCACAATCGTCACCCGCCCATCCACATTCGTCCATTATTTTGACCGCGCATACAACTCGAAGACTCCCATTCTCAAATTACCATTAGTCTCAAGATGATGAACATGTAACAGATTTGCAACGCAATATTCGATGCCATATACTGACTGATACATCGCAAACCTCATTCCCGAGGAGCGGGACGATCCCAAAATGTTTGTGATCCAAAAAGTGTCCTTGCCGCCGCGATAAGCTCGTCAATCCCGTTACAAAGATCCACTAATGCCTCGTTCTCCGCCATACTATACAACGTCCCCAAATCACCTCGATCCACTGCCGTACTCCCAGTGGCCAAACTAGAATTCGAAGAATCGGAAATCTGCCTGACTCGACTTCGAGATCTACTGGTATGTTGATCAATAGCGTCTACCAGTTCGTTTAGCGGTATCCGGGTGGAAGGGAGATACTGCGGTAATGCCGATCTTGAGCGGAATGATTGTGATAATGCCCACAAGTTCGTCAAGATGGCTGAGACCAGTTCGCGGCGGATAGGCAGGACGTCCAGGACGGTCGTCTTGCGTGGCACGTTGAATCGGAGTATGCGGATCTCGCATAACGTTTCGATTAGGCGGTCAGAGACTTCGACGACTTCGGCGTAGAGCTTGAATGGTCGGGGGAGGAGGGAGACCTCCCGTTTCTGGATTGCGATCAGATTTCGACTGATACCGATCTGCGCCTGTCCAACGCGTCAGCCACACTGATCATAGACATGGGTGAGATGGAATCACCCTGACATCCCGCTCGAGAAGGTTGTACATCCGATCATCATTCTGATAGACGAGTGAAGAGCGCAACAGGTCCCGTGACATATGCAAATCTGATCCATTTCAGCTTTGTCTGGGCACTGTCCGGTCAGAAGCATGGAACACTTACAGTAGTCTGTAGCCTTTTCCATCGTGCTGGACACCGCTAAGAAGTACCGTACTCTAGCGTGATTCGGCCAGATGGTCGTACCGATGATGACTGCAGCCGCGATACCGATGACGATATCGACGAATCGGGTCCAGGCGAGGGTGAAGTTGGAGAGACCGTCGTCGAGGTTCAAGTATGATAAGAAGAGGAGCGGAGGTAAGGTGATGCCTCTGTCGGTCAGCTCATCATCTCCTGGTCCAGCACCGTCGGTGACTCACACGATGGCGGCGATAAGCGGTCTCGAGGTGAACAAGATGACATAGGTGATGGGCACAGAACATGTCGTTGCGAGCGTGACCAACGCATACGGATTATCATGAGCGATAAGAGTGCACTGGGACCTCAGCAGATTCTCTCTTCCAGGAGTGGGAGAACATACGACATAAGCTGCTACGGATCCGATGAATGTCCCGATAGCACGTTGAACGGCCACTTTGAGTATCGCGCCGGTATGCACTTCCAGCACGTACATGTAGCTGACGACCATCCACGCTCCACGGCTCGACTGGAACCATTCTCGTCCCGCTGATCCGGGGGGTAACAGTGCAGGGATGGAGAGGAGGGTGACGCCGACCGACATTTTCAGGGCGAATTGGCCGTGACGAGAATGTTTGAGGTGATGTATGGAATGCGAGATCATGATTCGTACTGCATTCAATCAGTGCCGCCCGCTCATTCATTCAGAAGAGATATACCTTGAAGGACAGCCTTTTGATCCCATACTCGACGCCAGTACTGCTCAATTTGGCCCATTACGCTGTCGTCGGAGGGAGATAGACGAGACTGATACAATGTAGCCGTTACGTAGTCGAGATCTTCGAGGTGTTTTTCAGGTTCAGGAGCAGGCACAGGATTATCGTCCAGACCATTACTGAGCGGTTCGGGCGGTGATCGATGACTGGGCTTCGTGAATGGCAAGTATATACGAGGGCGGTTGACTTGTGCTTGGAGGACGATGGCTGTGTCTAGTAGATGTTCGACATCCTTGGCGAGATCGATGAGGGCTACGGCGTAGAACGCTATCCGCCATCGGTCGCGGTATGGGACTGGCGGTTGTCTTGGTCCGACAGTCGGCGAGGCGCTGAGCTCATCCATCATCGATGATAGACGGCGCTGGAGCTCGACTACGGCCGTACCGAGGTCTGATCGATGTTGATTCAAGCCACCAATCTCGCCGGTTGACGTCGTCCACCCGAATGCCGCTCGGACCGTCATCAGAGACTCGGCCAGACAAGATCGGATCTGCTCCGAAACATGTTGAGTCGACATGGTCAAATGGCCGATCAGATGTGATCTCTGCCTGACGTGCGTGGCGAGTATGGGCGACTTCGTCGTATCAGTCGACGGTAAGCGAGAAGATGATGCTCTTGGTGAACCAGGTCGTGAGTTCCGTTCATAAGTCTTTTCCATCGCCGCCTTGATTCTTTCTCCCGGAACATGGCTCGTCGGTCCGAGCAACGAGTTCCGCTGGATTCTCTGCAAAGCTTTGATGTATCCTCTTAGCGCGGCTGGCGCTAGTGGTCCACGAGTGAATTCTGCACAATAGTCATTGTGCGCAGATTTCAATCGCGGCAATGATTGACGTAGATCCTTGGCGAGGTCTTGTTGCTGTAACGAATCGGCTGGAGTCGACGAGAGCTCGAGTACCGAAGCGAGGGAGAGAGGTAGGATCTGACGGGTAGTTTCGACTGTTTGACCGAGTAGGGCGTCTAGCTTCTTCACGCTCGATGGGCGGGGGATGACGATAGTTGCGAAAAGAGCGCAGGCAGCGGCGAAGAGGGTGACGAGGAACTGATCGAGGAACAAGGCTGATCGGATCTCGGTGACGGCTTGTTCGGCCGTCAACAGGAAGATCGGAAAGAATAAAGCGATATTTGACGCAGCCACTAGTTGCGGTCGGTAGCTCTTCGAGAAGCCACCTATAGGTTCAGCGATGAGCCACAGTCCCAATTCGTTGGAAGGACTTACAAATGAGAGCTAACAGAGCTAGGCCAACACCGATGACAGCTCGAGATTGATCGGAATCCGCTCCGTACCTCCGACCGCACCATGCTGCCACTGCCAGAGTAGCGATTGCCCAGCCTAGTCCTAACGCCGAGCCGACAATACCATATACAGTGACTCGTATCTGGCCCAACAGTCGATGCCGGGGAAAGAAGAACAGGAGTAAAGCCGTATAATACAAGAACGCATACCTATCAAATAGGTTAGTCACCCCCCAAACCCCGGTGAGAGGAAGGACTTACTCTTGACTCGTACGCGATAGTGGTCGGATGACGGTAATGACGAATGCCACGAAGGAGGCGAGGACGGGCACTGCCAGGTCTCTCACCTGGCTTACTGTTATCATCTGTGATGGCGCATCGCTCCACTTTGAGGAGACAGGCAATGTTGATGGCACGCAAAGAGTGGGCGATGGACTTTTGATCCGGAAACTTAGGAACCGGAAAGGTCCGACGGTTTTTTAGCCTTTCAGCCGTGACTAGTCGAGACCAGCATCGATGTCGAGCTAGACAGAGTACCTATTGAAATCCAGCTCGTTCTGTGTATACTCTACCTCCTTGGGTTCCTGATCCGCGGGATATCAACGAGAGGACAGGCAAGAGATCGACAACATGCACTTGACACAAGCGATATCGAGCCGTCGCGGCCCATTCCACACGTACGAATTCTTCCCGCCCCGTACCGAAGCAGGTCTAGTCAACCTTCTCGATCGTATACGTCGACTTGCCGCTGCGCCATTACCTTCGCCCATAGCCGTTTCAGTGACATGGGGAGCTGGGGGCGCAACGGCGGATCGGAGTTTGGAGTTGGCGGAACATGTCGTCAAGATGGGATTGGAGGTGATCCTTCATTTGACATGTACGAATATGCCTAAAGCCAAAGTGGACGAAGCGTTGGAGGTGCGTCCAAGGTGTCCGCTCTATAGGAGGAAGCTTGCTGATTGTGATTATCAGAAATGCCAGGAACTGGGAATCAGTAATATCCTCGCTCTGCGAGGTGATCCACCACGAACGGAGGAGTACGGTCTTCAGCCCGAAACGCAACCCGACTTTTTCCAGCACGCGGACGACCTGGTCAAATACATTCGGCAAGAGTATAAAGACCGATTCTGTGTAGGAGTAGCTGGTTACCCGACACCTCATCCCGATTCGGAAACACTGGAAAGCGAGATGAAGTGGTTGAAAGTCAAGTGTGATGCTGGAGCGGAATTCATCATTACCCAACTGTTTTACGATATGGAAGGTTTTGAGAAATGGGTCAAGGAGTGTCGAGCTGCAGGTGAGTCGTTGACCACGATCGTGATTTAGGCGGGAACTGATAAGACGTTCAGGCATCACGATACCGATAATCCCTGGTGTCATGCCCATTCAGAACTTTGCTTCGTTCCGACGTTTGGTCAAATTGACCGGATGTCCAGTCCCTGACAGTATCATGCGTGATCTCGAGCCGATCAAGGTGAGTCTACCTTAGTAAAGCTGTGATCAAGCTCAAGTCGCATCTGCAGTCCGACGATGCCGCAGTCAAGCGGTACGGAGCACACCTAGCCACCAAGATGGTCTCACGTCTCGTCGCGTCCGGCCTGGTCCAGGGTGTACACTTCTGTACCCTCAACCTAGAAAAATCGGTCCGGACGATCCTCGAGAACGTCGGTTGGGCACAAGGCGGATCACCGCCAGTTCGGCATAATCAGCTCATCGGGGACGAGGGGCAGAGCCTGTCGATCTCGCCTAGTGAAGCGAGTCATCTGGCTGAATGGGGATTACATCATGCTCAACCACCTGTCTCCAAGCGTGCGGCAGTCGCTGGTGGACAGTCGGCCGAGGATAGTTGGGATGAATACCCTAATGGTCGATTCACCGATGTCAGATCACCAGCCTATGGTGAAATTGACGGATGGGGAAGTGGTCTGAAGACGACAGTGCGTATAAGGGTCTTGCACGATGCCAAGGGGAGGTCTTGTTTGCTTACAACACCACCAGCCGGCCAAGGCATTGAAAGAATGGGGAACACCAACCGGACCCGAAGATCTCGCCCGCTTGTTCGTCTCGTATCTCGACTCAGACCCTGCCACACCTACAACACCCTTCTGCGATCTCCCCCTATCACCTGAGACGGCGACGATCTTACAACAGCTCAAATCACTCAATTCGGCAAACAAGCAATATTGGACAGTCGGTAGTCAGCCCGCCGTCGATTCGATCTCGAGCGAAGATCCCGTAGTCGGCTGGGGCCCGGCTAGGGGTTACGTCTTCCAAAAGGCCTTTGTCGAATTCTTTGTGCCCTCGAGCGAGGTTGAGAAGATCGAAGATCGATTGATGGCTAGAGGGGATGAGCAGATCAGCATGTACGCTGGGAATAGGCAAGGAGAGTTTAGGACGAATGCGACGAAAGATGCCGTCAATGCTGTCACGTGGGGTGTGTTTCCAGGTCAAGAGATCGTACAGTCGACTATCATCGAGGAGACTTCATTCCTGGCTTGGAAGGTGAGTCTTCTCCGTACAGGAGACACCGCGAGTGTGAGGATCAAGCTGATGAGACGCAGGAAGAGGCATTCGATATTTGGACAGAGTGGTCGCAGCTCTACCCAAAGACATCACCGGCTCGCAAGTTGCTAGAAGGTATCGCAGAGGATTGGTGGTTGGTCAGTCTTATACATCATGATTACAAGGACTCGGACGGTTTGTGGAAGTTCCTTCTGGACTAGTTCAGCTGTAACACCAAGTACAGATACAATTGCATGCATGCATTATTGCTTGTTGACTGTTGACGCTACGTCATGAAACCATACCATTAGGCATGTGAATAGGCGTGCGACAATTCCCCTTTTTGACCAATTGGGTAGCTCGAGTTTGCAAGCTGAAATTTAGATAGAACAAAGGCGTACAGCAACAGCAAAAGACAATTCATTGATCGTCATCTTCTTGCAGTCCCTTCATACCTCACTCCTTGGACATCAACAGGACCGAAGGCGTGGGATCCGACTCGAATCGACTTGGGAATCGGGGTTCTGTCGCTACAAGGAATCGGTACACCGGCGGCGAAAAGGAAATTTCACGTGACACCTAATCGCACATTCGAGGTAGACCTTTTAGCAGGATGTCGGACAAGCTTACGCGTGTGGCCATCGTGTCGGACGACCGGGTGAGTGACTTGACACGCGCTCTCTGCTCGAGCGAGAATGACCAAGCTGACTTTGTTTAGTGTAAACCGAAGAAATGGTCTGTCTAACGCTCTGTGATGGCGTAAGCCTTAGCTGACTTGACTCTAGTCGTCAGGAGTGCAAGCGCTCCTGCCCGGTGGTGAAGATGGGCAAGTTGTGTATCGAGGTGAACCCAACGGACAAGAAGGCCTTCCTATCGGAGGAGCTGTGTATCGGTTGTGGTATCTGTGTCAAGAAGTGAGTTGTGACATTTCTTTACGGTGGCATATCTTCATCAGGGTGGGACTGACGCTTCGACAGGTGCCCATTCGAAGCCATTCAGATTCTCAACTTACCAACCAACCTCGAATCGCACGTTACACACCGTTACAACGCAAACGCTTTCAAGCTACATCGACTTCCTACCCCTCGTCCCGGTCAGGTCCTCGGTTTGGTCGGAACGAACGGTATCGGAAAATCGACGGCTCTCAAAATCCTTTCTGGAAAGCTCAAGCCCAATCTGGGACGATACGACGACCCGCCCGAATGGCAAGAGATCCTAAAGTATTTCCGAGGATCCGAGCTCCAAAATTTCTTCACCAAAGTTCTAGAGGACGACATCAAGGCGGTGACGAAACCTCAATACGTCGATCAAATCCCTAGGAGTATCAAAATCCCCAATGCGACCGTCGGCAAGATGTTTGATATCCAAAGTCAGCTGGATAATCGGGAACAGCTCGAGGTGGATCTAGAGTTAAAGGGATTGTTGACGCGAGAAGTGACTCAATTGTCTGGAGGAGAACTGCAGAGATTCGCCATCGCTATTGCCAGTGTGAGACAGGCGGACATCTACATGTTTGACGAACCTTCCTCATACCTCGATATTCGTCAACGTCTCGCTGCCGCCCGTGTCATTCGAGGTCTAGTCACTTCGACCAACTACGTTGTCGTAGTCGAACACGATCTCGCTACGCTCGATTACCTCTCGGATTTCATTTGCGTCCTATACGGTGTACCAGGAACTTACGGTGTCGTCACTATGCCCTACTCTGTCCGGGAGGGTATCAACATCTTTTTGGACGGAATGATCCCGACGGAAAACCTTCGATTCAGAGACGAATCCCTCACGTTCAAAATTTCCGAAACGGCCGACGAACTTCAAGCGCCAAAGACTAGGCGGTACGCTTATCCGGCCATGACCAAGACATTGGGCAACTTCAAACTTCACGTCGACCCGGGAGAGTTTTCCGATTCAGAGATTTTGGTCTTATTGGGAGAGAACGGAATGGGCAAGACGACTTTGGTTCAATTGCTCGGTGGAAAGATGGACCCGGACGATGCGAAGGACAAGGTGGAGCTACGGGTATCAATGAAGCCTCAAACGAGTACGTCTTTTGTCATGGAAGAGTTCGATCCGGAAGGACAGGATCAAGGTCGAGGTCAAGTTCAAGGCGGAAGTCAAGATCAAGGCGGAAGTCAAGATCAAGGCGGAAGTCAAGATCAAGACCGAGATCGTGATCCTGGATCAGGCGCGACTGAGATCGAGCTGACGATTTGCAGTTTCGCCCAAATTCCCTGGTACCGTCCGAATGCTGCTGCTCAAGAGGATCAAGGCTATGTTCATGCGTGCGTCAAGCCTGGCTCACTTGAAAAACCACCACTCCTCTTGCTGACCACGCATAGACCCCCAATTCAATTCGGACGTCATCAAGCCCATGCAGATCGAGCCCATCATCGACCAGGATGTCCAGACGTAAGTCGTTTTCCGGTCTGTTCTGGGCAGGATCTCGGCTGATGCGCTTCAGGCTGTCCGGTGGAGAGCTGCAACGAGTGGCCATCTGCTTGGTGCTCGGTGTCCCCGCCGACGTCTTGCTCATTGACGAACCTTCCGCCTACCTCGACTCTGAACAACGTATCCACGCTAGCAAAGTCATCAAGAAGTTCGTCATGAGCTCCAAGCGAACGGCCTTTATTGTCGAGCACGATTTCGTGAGTCCCCCTCTGCTTCAAGAGGATGGCGAGGGACCAAGCGCTGACGCCTTGGGTTTTAGATCATGGCCACTTACCTCGCCGACCGAGTCATCGTATTTGACGGAACGCCCGCTGTTGAATCTCATGCACGTACACCCGAAGGTCTGTTGACGGGTATGAACAAGTTCCTACGCTCTCTCGACATTACATTCCGAAGGGATCCTACCAACTTGTATGTCCTGACTTCCTTCTGCCATCTTTCCTCATACTCCCGGCTGACGAGGATTAGCCGACCGCGTATCAACAAGATGAATTCGCTCAAGGATAACGAGCAGAAGGCCTCGGGATCTTACTTCTTTGTCGATACCGACTAGACGCGCGACATCAGGTCTGATGGTCATAGGCTTTGGTAGATGCCGGTCGTGAGGAACACCAGGCCAAGTGGGCGGGTATAGGATAAGTTGCATTGGCCCGCCTGTGTACACATATGTACGATCACCAGATAGTACACATGCATCAATACATTTTCCTTCGACACTCGGCGTAATGTCTTGGGCGACCGGCGAGCTGGTCGGCGGGTCCGTGCCAAGCTGGATTATCCTACCAGCCATTCTCCTACCATGGCGTAATGGCGGGCCGGGGTTTCATCGCTTTCCTCCCAAGTCGATCCATAGCTGAGACAGAGGGGCCAAGGTCATCTTGAAAGGACCGATAGGCCAAGTAATGGGATTCGACCCGATGTCAAAGGATTTGATCGACCGATTGAGCTTGTCCCGTGCAATCTATCATGATCGACAGGAGTCACAAAAATCATTGAGCTGGTTAGAAAGGATGTAGGTGACTGACAGTCCATGAGCTGCGATATAAAGCGGTTGATCCGTCACTCTCCGTAGCTCCCCATCCTCCCTCATTCAATCAATCGCTGCAGGTCAGCCCAAGTTCTTGAGTCACTCAGACCTCTCCCAAGTGACCACTTTCTACACCCGCCCATCACTCACTCGCACACTCATCATGTACCTCATCAACGCTTTCGCGCTCCTCGCTTCCCTGTCGTCTTTGACGCTCGCCGTGCCCATGCCTCAACGGGGGAGTTGGGGAGGTGGAAATGCCAATGCGGCGACTCGACCGGCCGCTTCGACCGCCGCCGTTCCGGCAGTATCTAGTCAACCTGCCGCTGGTTCGGCTGGGACTGCTGCTGCCGGTACTGGGGCAGCTGGAACTGCAGCTGGGGCGGTTGGCACTGCTGCTGCTGCTGCCGGAACCGGAGCGGCTTCGACTGCTGCGGGCGATGCTGGGACGGCGTCCTCTGCTGCGGGCGGTACTTCAGGCTCGAGCGACACTTCCGATTCCGATACTTCGTCTTCCGACACCGGCACCGACTCGTCCGGCTCGACGTCGAGTGGTAGCGGTAGCGGCACCGGTCATGATGTCACTGTGCGTCCAGTGACCTTTCCCCCTCCTCTCCCCCGGCACGTTCGGCTGATACTTTCAACAGGTGATCAACAACTGTGGCGGAGGGTACGTCGAGTGGAAATACAACAACGGTCCTGTACAGCGTATCTCCGGCACTCAGCACATTAGCGGAGAAGTTGAGGCCGGTAAGATGTGGTTGCAAGGCTACGACGGAATAAAGTGTTCGCCCGATGGTGCTGGATGTGGGGTGATCGAATTCTCATTGGGCCCGAACAGTTTCAACTCGATCAACTACTCGCTCCTCACTGATGGCCTTGGTAATCATCGAATGTGAGTTCCCAGTCTGTCACCAGTCATTCTGGAACCCGATGGCTGATGAGTGATGAATAGCCACGTCCCGATGTATTTCGAAATGCACGGGCCCAATTGTGATATCAAAGCGCCAGGAGTGTGCGAGGGGATGACAGCTGCCGAATGCGTTAGTGGGTATACCGGGACAGACACTTTCAGCGGAGACCCTCCGACTTGTCCAGGTAACGATGGAGTCGGGGTAAGCCAACTTCTCATTCATTCGTCACCCCAGTCCCCGGCCCGGGGCTTTCCGATGCCACAGAGACTGACTCGGTTGAACAGGTGACGATCGAGTTCTGCCCCAGCGGTTAAATGAGACTGAGTTATGGCATGAGGCCATGCTTGGGGCAGTGAGAGCGTGATGGGTGTGTGTTGAACGGTACCGGATATGGCTCGGATCAGAGATGATGATTGATTATTAAGACGAAGCCGATATGTAGCCGACGGGCCAAGCATTCGGTGGCCGAAAACACCCACCGGCGCCCATCTTTCAGGGCTTGGCGAAGAGCGTGAGAATCGACAGTCGCGTCGCAGGCGATTGCAAACGACCTGTTATCGGCTGCCGTCGGTCAGTCTGAGTTGTCCGTCGTCTCGCTCGTATCATACGCTGCACTACTTTCGTTGGATCATCCTACTGCAAGACTGAGACGCTGAGGAGAAGCTCTAGTCAGATTCAAGAGACGCTCGAGTGGCTCAACACGCGGCGGGTGCCTGTCTGAGTTACCTAATCGCCCTTCCTGCGTAGTCCTGAATTGACCAACCTGACGCTGATCATCTCGTTGTTTTCCTCTCTCCAACAAAAAAAAGCTAGCTGATCCGCGGTACGCGGCATGTGTAGGTACGTCTCGCGTCATGACAGATAGTCGGAAGCATTATCTCGGTGGATGATGTGGCCTCTAATGCATGACTCCAAGAGTCCTGCCGAGAGGCGTTTCGGCATGGCAACAGTCAGTTAGGTGGTTGCCCCACCAATTTAGCCGCGGAGGTGACCGGATCCGCTGTTGTCATCAGACTTCGGATCCGGTAGTCTTTCGCTTCTGAGCACGGGGCACGGGGCGCTGCCTAAACACCTTTCACAACTGCAATTGCAGCTTCAGCCGACGCCAAGGGGTAAAGAGGGGGTTGCTGCGATTCTCTGCTCCTTATCCAATTGCTGATGTGTCACGAGTCAGCGTGTGTGGAAAGGGGGCGAGGTGGTTGTTGATGTGGAGGAGGACGTAGATATTAATCAGCTGCAATCGGGTTTCCTTAAATACTCAGGGAATCAGTAACTCACTAATCGACTCCCCTTGGATCCTTTTGCGTGTGGGCGGTTGGGCGGATTAGTCGTTAGATGGCCGAAGGTCATACACGCGGTCGGTACCGATATTCCATTGCATTTAGCGCATCCGGCCATAAATCGTCTTTTTCGACTGAAATCGTACATCCCGACTGAACAAACATCATCGTCTCATTCCCTTCCTTGTCTTTTTGCATTTGCATTTGCATATATTCTCCCTCGATACTGTACTTCTGACCTTTTATAATACAGGAGTGAGTTACAAGAGAGCCGGTCTCGTGTGGAGTTCAACAGCACACTGACCCGACACAGAAGTCTTAGCCGGGCATCGGCGTCGGCCAAAAAGCGGTAGTGTCGTATCCCATCCCCTTCTGGCCGGATACCAAGCCAAGCAACGGCCAATCAATTCAATTCAATCAATTCCTTTCTACTAGACCGATAGCCCGTGACAACGACTCTCCCTTTCGCCTTCGATAGATAGAATCAAACAACACCACACTACTTCTCGATTTACTCTACCTTCTGTCAACACCACTCTCGCTACCGCCTAGATCGAACACGACAATGTCCGCCGGTCCAGCCGCTGGCGGTGCCAACCCTGTTCTGGGAGCAGCTCTCGGAAGCGGTGGTAATCCTATGGTTTCCGGTAACCCCGAAACCGACAATGCTCAAGACGGAGTGACTTCCGCCAATGCCCAGGCCGTCTCTGGCAGTGGCGAAGGCGCTTCTGTCAGCCCTTTGGGCAAACACGAATCACCCACCTCGTCCTCCGACAAGCGAACGCTGCAAGGAGATGGAGAAGGAGAGGAAAAGGACCAGGCTTTGCCTCTACCTCGACGAGTTGGACAGCACGATTCCGCGCGATCGTCTCAGGATCACGTCGCCGAGCTCGGCGAAGGCCGAGTCTCGGTCCGAAGGGGTAAAGAAGAGTTTGCTGCCCTTGAACGACGATTCTCCAACATGTCTCAGCGATCGGCAGAACTTCAACGACAGTCGACTCGACGATCGACCAGGTCCATGTCCATTTCTGGTTTCCACCGTCCCGAAAAGACCGTCACCAACCAGTCCCAACCCGATCAAGGGGAAAAGGGTATCAAGACTGAGGATGACGAATTCAACCTCGCTGACGTCCTTCGATCCGGAAGGGAAAAGAGCGACGAGGCAGGTATCAAGCACAAGAAAGTCGGTGTCGTCTGGGAAGATCTGGAAGTTGTCGGTGGAGGTGGGATGAGGATCAACATCCGAAACTTCATGTCGGCCATTATCGAACAATTCCTCATGCCCATTCTCACTATCCTCGGTTGGTTCGGATACAAGCCATTCGCGCCCAAGCCCAAAACTATTCTGCACTCGAGTTCTGGTGTTCTCAAACCCGGAGAAATGTGTCTCGTCCTCGGTCGCCCCGGTTCCGGTTGTTCTACGTTCCTCAAGTCTATCACCAACCAGCGCGACGGGTACATGGAAGTCAAGGGTGATGTTCAGTATGCAGGTGTCGGCTGGAAAGAGATGAAGAAGCTCTACGCGGGGTGAGTAACTGCTTCATTCTTACAACGTGCAAGGTCTGTTTGCTGACCGGTGAACAGTGAGGTCGTCTACAACCAGGAAGACGACGATCATCTGCCTACCCTCACTGTCGGTCAGACCCTTCGATTCGCCCTCAACACCAAGACGCCCAAGAAGAAGATTTCTGGTATCAGCGACAACGAGTTCAAGGAGGAAGTCCTCAACATGCTCCTGTCGATGCTCAACATCAAACACACGGTCAACACTATCGTCGGTAACGCCTTTGTCCGAGGTGTTTCCGGTGGTGAGCGAAAACGAGTATCTATCGGTGAAATGTTTTGTGGTGGCGCTTCCGTTTGTTCGTGGGACAACTCGACCCGAGGTCTCGATGCTTCTACCGCTCTCGACTATGCTAAATCCCTCCGACTCTTGACCGATATCATGAACCAGACTACTTTCGTCTCGCTTTACCAAGCCGGTGAAGGCATTTACGACCAGTTCGACAAGATCATGGTCGTCAACGACAGTCGAGTCGTCTACTATGGTCCGGCCAAGGAGGCCCGAGCTTACATGATTGGTCTTGGATACAAGGATCTCCCTCGACAAACTTCGGCCGATTACCTTTCCGGATGTACCGACCCGAACGAGCGACAGTTTGCCGACGGTAAAGACGAGAAGACCGTTCCTTCCACTCCCGAGGAGATGGAAAAGGCATACAAGGAGTCCGACATTTGCGCACGGATGCTGGCCGAGAAGGAAGAGTACAAGGCTCTGATGGCTCAAGACGAAAAGACCCAGCACGAATTCAGGCAGGCCGTCGAGGACCAAAAGCACCGAGGTCTAGGCAAGAAATCGTCATATACAATCTCTTTCCCCGCTCAGGTCTACGCCATATTCAAACGACAGCTTTTGCTCAAATTCCAAGACACCTTCGGCATCTCCACCGGTTACGCCACTTCGGTCATCATTGCCTTTATCGTCGGATCCACCTACTTCCAACTTCCCAACACTGCTAGTGGAGCCTTCACTCGAGGTGGTCTGCTCTTCTTGGGTCTTCTCTTCAATGCTCTCACCTCGTTCTCGGAACTGCCGTCGCAGATGATGGGCAAGTCGATCCTCTACCGACAGAGTGGATACCGATTCTTCCGGCCTGGTGCTTTCGCCGTCGCTGCCGTCATCGCTGACATCCCCTACAGCGCATGTGAGTCTAGTTTGGTAGGCCTTTCAACCGGGATGTCTCGCTGATCCCTGTCTAGCCAACATTTTCATCTTTACCATCATCCTGTACTTTATGGGAGGTCTTTACGCTTCGGCCGGCGCCTACTTCATGTTCTTCCTGTTTGTCTTTACGACATTCATGGTCATGTCTGGATTCTTCCGAACGCTCGGTGTCGGTACTTCAGACTACAATGTCGCCGCTCGACTCGCCTCGGTTCTCATTTCCATCATGGTCACTTACACCGGATACATGATTCCCGTTCAATCGATGAAACGATGGTTGTTCTGGTTGTTTTACCTCAACCCGTTGTCTTACGGTTACGAAGCGATTTTCGCCAACGAGTTTAGCCGAATTCAAATGACGTGTGACCAAGCCTACACCATTCCTCGAAATATCCCCGCAGCTGGCGTTACTGGATTCCCAGAATCGGGTGTTGGACCTAACCAGCTCTGCTCGATTGTCGGTTCAGGTGTCGGACAAAACACTGTCGATGGAAACGCCTACATGAGCGCCGGTTACTCATACAGCTACTCGCACGTTTGGAGAAACTTTGGTATCCTCATTGGATTCTTTGTTTTCTTCATGGTCCTCCAAATCCTCGCTATCGAGTACCTTCGACTAGGCGCCAAACACGCCAACATCCTCGTTTACAAAAAGGAAGACAAAGAGCTCAAAGCGTTGAACGAGCGATTGGCCGAGCGAAAAGACGCTTTCAGGCGAGGAGAACTCGATCAAGATTTGACGGCACTCAAGCAAAAGGACGTTCCGTTCACTTGGGAAGGACTTAACTATACCGTCCCTGTTCCAGGTGGTCAGCGACAGTTGCTCGACAATGTTTACGGTTACGTCAAACCTGGTACTCTTACCGCTCTGATGGGTGCATCAGGTGCTGGAAAAACCACTTTGCTCGATGTCCTCGCTGCTCGAAAGAGCATCGGTGTCGTTGACGGTGATATCTTGATTGGTGCCAAACCTGTGGATGTCTCTTTCGCCCGAGGTTGTGCCTACGCCGAACAGCTGGTGAGTGCAGGGACTGTCTTGATGAACTGGTGAAAGCATGGGTGCTAATGGTGCAGGACGTTCACGAATGGACTACGACTGTCCGAGAGGCTTTCAGGTTCTCTGCCTACCTCCGTCAGCCTCAGGAGGTCCCGGTCCAGGAGAAGAACGATTACTGTGAAGACATCATCGAGCTGCTCGAGCTGCAAGATCTGGCCGACGCCATGATTGGTTTCCCGTAAGTCTGAGTTCTCAGACTGAATCATGAGAGTGTTGGTGCTGACTGTTTCAGCGGCTACGGTCTCTCTGTCGAAGCGCGAAAGCGAGTCACGATCGGTGTTGAGCTCGCTGCCAAGCCCGACTTGCTGCTTTTCCTCGACGAGCCTACTTCCGGTCTCGACGGTCAATCCGCTTACAACATTGTCCGATTCCTGCGAAAGCTCACTGCTGCCGGTCAAAAGATCTTGTGCACGATCCATCAGCCCAACGCCCTTTTGTTCCAGAACTTCGACCGACTCTTGCTTCTCCAGCGAGGTGGTCAATGTGTCTACTTTGGCGATATCGGGAAAGACTCGAACGTCCTGATCGACTATCTCGAGCGAAACGGTGCTCCCGTCCCTAACGATGCCAACCCGGCCGAATTCATGTTGGAAGCTATCGGTGCTGGATCTCGAAAACGAATGGGTGGTGGTGATTGGCATCAGAAATGGCTCGAATCACCCGAATTCGCCAGGACCAAAGAAGAGATTACCGAGCTCAAGAATGCGGCATTGGCTAAATCCGAAAGTGATGAGGGCAAACCCACGGAATACGCCACTTCGTTCATGTTCCAATTCAAGACCGTCTTGAACCGAACCAATGTCGCCCTTTGGCGAAACGCCGATTATCAATGGACTCGACTGTTCGCTCATATCGCCATTGCCTTGGTCGTCACTTTGACTTTCTTGCAATTGAACGACTCGCTCGTCAATTTGCAATACCGAGTATTCGCCGTTTTCTTCGCTACCATCTTGCCTGCCCTTGTGCTTGCACAGATCGAACCGCAGTACATCATGTCACGAATGACTTTCGCCCGAGAAGCCTCTTCGAAAATGTACTCGTCTACCATTTTCGCCGCTACTCAAATGCTCGCCGAGATGCCTTACTCTGTCGGATGCGCCACGGCCTTTTTCCTCCTCCTCTACTTTGGAGTAGGGTTCCCCGACGCCTCGTCTAGGGCAGGTTACTTCTTCCTCATGATCCTCCTCACCGAGATTTACGCCGTCACTCTCGGTCAAGCCGTCGCTGCCCTCTCTCCCTCGATCCTCGTCGCCGCGCTGTTCAACCCTTTCCTCCTGGTATTGTTCTCGGTCTTCTGCGGTGTGACCGCTCCTTACCCGACTCTACCTTACTTCTGGAGGAGCTGGATGTACTGGCTCGACCCTTTCACTTGGCTCGTCCGAGGTCTAGTCTCGACCGCCCTGCACGACGTCCCGGTAGTTTGTCGAGAAGAGGAATTCAACGTCTTCCGTATGTCCCCCAAGTCCAATGTCTTCCATGCCAGTGTCCTTACTGACTCTCCCAGCTGCTCCCTCTGGCCAGACGTGTGGTGAATATGCCGGAGCATTCGCCGACGCCGTCGGTGGATACATCAACAACCCAGGATCCGAGGGTGACTGTCAATTCTGTCAATACAGAGTCGGAGATTCCTTCTACACCTCTCTCAACATCACCTTCGACACCAGGTGGAGGGACTTTGGTATTTTCGTGAGTCATCCCTCCCTATATCCAAGCATCACGGTGACGCAAAATACTGACGACTCAGCTCTGCTACACCGTGTTCAACATCCTCGTTTTGCTCACCGCCGCTCGATTCCTCAAGTGGTCCAAGCGATAGTCGGTGTTGCCCACGCCAGATATCATTCTCCCTTACATCCCGGACATTCTTTAATAGCTTTCTCTCTCTCTTACATAGATGATCTGTCTACCTACATCCACATGCTATGTACTCATACAGTATCAAGAATCCCGATGATCGGCCGACCAACTCGGCCGATTAATTCGGCACCGGCCCGGCTCATTTCAAACGTCGGACATGACCGACGCTGAGTCGCTTGAGTGGATTGATGCGTTTCTACAAAAAGAACACATCGAAGTCACTTTTACATACCCAACTCTGCCTGACGGAGCTATGCTCAGTCTTCACTTGATATCACAAACAAGATGACATCGACTACGGTCACTCCGCCTCGACGGCAGGTGGAAGGAGATGGACACAGCGACGAGGAGGATGTGGATAATCTCGCTATGGAAGTGGCGCCTGCCCATCTGCCCACCGATCGTGCGACGAAGCCGAGCGAGAGGGGAAAGGATCAAGTGGAGATGATTGATGGACGACCTAAAGACGTTTACGACAAGTTCACAAAATCACAAAAGAGGCGAATGACAGCGATTGTCTCATTCTCCGCTCTCCTGTCTCGTGAGCACCATCAAAGCACCTCACAGCTAGATAACTGATGATGTCTAGCGATGGCATCATCAATATTCCTACCCTCCATCCCGCAGTTGGCCAACGACCTAAACTCTACCGAAACGATCATAAACATCACCATCGCCATCTTTCTCTTGGTGATTGGATTCGCACCGATCATCTGGTCACCTTTGTCGGGGTTTTACGGTCGTAAACCGATTTACCTAGCTAGTATGCCCATCACTATCGCTGGGTCAATCGGGGTCGCAGTCAGTAGGAATGTCGGGGATTTGATTGGGACTAGGATATTGCAGGGGATAGGGAGTAGTTGTGTTTTGTCGGTCGGGGCCGGGACTATAGGGGATATCTACAGGTCAGTCTACCCTAGAGGTGATTAGGGGGAAGGGGAAGGTGGCTGATGGTTGTAGACCGACTGAGAGGGCGAATGCGATGGGGTGGTTCTACTCTGGTGTAAGCTGAATTCACGACAGACATGGGTGATTGGGCGCTGACGGTACAGGCACTCCTCGGACCAGCCCTGTCGCCCGTTATAGCAGGTATCTTTACAGAATACACAGCCGTCAGTCCACCCCACCCGCGCAGCATATCATTACCTAACGTGAACAGCAAACATGGCGATCAGCGCAATACTTCCTCGCTGGAACAGCAGCCGCGGCGCTGCTTCTCGTCTTTACGCTCTTGCCTGAAACGCATCATCGACCATTACCCCACGATGTACTGAGGCAAGAACGGGGGAAAAAGTTTGTTCCGTACTTGTTCAATCCGTTCACTAGTCTGGGTTTGTTTCGATGGGCCAATATTTGTTGTATCGTAAGTCACTCGTTCTGTGTCATTGTGCCATACACCCCGAATGAGCTCATCGGATTACAGACATTCGTATCGAGCTGTACACTTTTCATGCTTTATTGCCTCCTCGTGAGTCTACTCGAACCCAATGATGGTGAATCATGAATGCTGACGTTCAGGTGCCCCTCAGTGAGTCTGCTGCTTCCCTTGGTCTTGAATGGCTTACTGATCATTGCCCTCAATAGGTAGCGTCTTCGTGAGCTCCTCTCTTTCCCTTCTCTCACAAGAAATCGTAAGACGCTAATCACCACACAGCAATCCCGATACAACATCACCAACGTCGCTTTGGCAGGTACGCTGTACCTGGGCTCAGGTCTTGGGAACATCATCGGAGCCAGAGTCGCGGGTCGTTCGTCTTCACTGTCCCTCCTGTACATGACGGCTCCGACGCTGACGAGTGCAGCGTGGGCAGACGCGACGGTCAAGCGATATATCCGCAAGCGGGGGTACAGGCGGCCAGAAGATCGGCTCAAAGCTGCCATCTTGGGTGTCGGAGTGATCCTGCCCTTGTCGGGTATGGCATACGGATGGCTCGTGCGGTATGGGTGAGCTTCCGTGTATAGCTGGCGGACTGATATTGAGGTCGAAGACGCTGACGTGCTAGAGCCGGTGGGATCGCTCCTCCTTTGGTCATGACCGTCATCAGCGGTTTCGGGCTCATGATCACCGTCACCCCGCTCAACACTTAGTGCGTTGACAATCGCTCGTGGCAAGCTTCGGAGTTCGCTGATGAGCCGCAGTGCAGTCGACTGTATGCAGACTCGCTCAGCCGAGGTGATAGCGGTGAACAATTGTGAGATCAGACATCGTCAAGAACCGGACGCTGATCAATAGTCATCCGATACATCTTCTCAGCCGCTGCCTCCGCCTTCGTCCTCCCTCTGGCCGAAGCGATCGGCTGGGGTCCAACCATGACGATTGCCAGTGTACTCTGTGTACGTCCCCCTCTGACAAACGACCTACAGGCATAGATTGACAGCTCATAGTGGCTGGCGCTCGCTTCATTACTGGCAGTGATCAAGTGGGGTCACATATGGCGTGAACGGACCAACCTCAAACAAGGCATCGTATCGCCAGATGACGAACAATCACCTCCGGACCAGACTGATCCGACGCCAGAGGGGTGCGATGCTGATGTGGAGAAGGGTCGGGAGGACGCTGACCCTATGAGGCGCGGAGAGATGCCGCCTGTTCAGGCTGTGCTTAGTCGGACGGTATCGATGTCGAGACCTACCGCTCAGGGCGGATAAGCATACAAGCATAGAATGCATTGCTCTTGTACATGATGACGGTGACGATACGGCTGGCGCCCAGCGGTCTCAGTCGCTCAGTCTCGAAAGAGCGTGCGGGCGACTCCATGAGAGCGTAGAGGTCCCGGATCGGCTCTCGCTCCGACTAGCCGTCCAGCTCAAGTCAGTCGCTCGCTCACACAGGTCGAATGTGTCCAGCAATGAAATCCTGCTCGAAGTGGTCGATGGCATGATAGACTTCGAGCCGGCGTGCCGGAGTCTCACTCACACGTCATACCGCTCTGCATTTTACCGTATCTGATATCACCATGCACCGCTCCCAGGGCCTGGAGTGGATTTAGGACCCTCGACAAGCAACTTGGTCGATTGATTCCCGGCTTCTGGATACAGGGTGTTTCAATGGATAAGGCCAAGCATTGCCGTCCTGGTCGCCTGATGCTGGCTTGATGACGTGGTGCTAAGGTTGGAGCTTTGCTGGTCCGACGCAAGGTACACGGGCCGTGAAGGTGGGTGGATGGTTTATCAGCGGACTATCCCATCCCACCCCGAAATCCCACTTTCCAATCATCCTGACTTGTAAGCAAAATTCAAAAGCCTGCACATCTGAGACATCCGGTATGCTGTGCTACAGTGAGTTACTTGTTCCCCCACTGCCCATGAAGAGTAGACTCGATCACCCGATTCGACCGCTCCGAGCGCTTCGACCGCTGCGCTGGCTAAATTGTCCGGTGGAGGTTCAGGCGGTATATCCCTTCCGCCTTGCAACCTTGTCAGGACCTGTCCCGCGGGACCTAGAAATCAACATCTTGTTCTCTCCTCAAGGCTCTTGTCGGATGTTTACTTCGAACCTTGGCTCATGCAGGTCAGACGGTCGTCGTCGGCGTTTGAAGTCTGACTTCGAGATGAGCTGGTGCCCCCGCTCGTACGGCAAGCCCCGGTAGAATTCCGACCGAAGTCTTGGCATCCGGTCGATCGGGACCTGAAGAAAAACAACGACTGGTTTGGGTTTAACGCCTAATGATTCAACTCATCCTATATGTCAATGGCGCAATTCGATCGACTTGTTTATCACTCCTTGTGGAAACTTTAGAGTGGTAAGGTATTCCAATAGTATGGTCTCTCCGGTTCGTCCATCGATACGAGGCGATTACTCAGAAATCCTCGAGATCCAGAGGTCACGCTTGAACAACGATGTCTTGGCAATGAGATCATTACGACGTGGGTCATTCTTTCTCCCTCGCTGGCAGTACCCCCTCCACATCCCACTTCCACTGTTATTCTCCTGTACGGTACACAACCTCCACTGTGTCCCGTTCGGGCTAGACACCCAACGCCTCGGTCTGAGTACCGTGACTAGTCGCTCATCACGATCGTTCTTGCTTACCGCATGTACCGGTGAAATATACCGGTACCTTGGCTTACGCACTGAAAGATGTTGACATCCTTGGCGGCCCGAACGGGTTAACTCACGCAGACATCGACCGACGACGGTCAACAGCGAAGAAAGAGGTATAAGAAGCAGGTCCATCCCGTCCGTCGTCTCTTCCAACAATCCATCTTCAGCACCGCATCGCACCCACTGTAGCTTTACCTCATCGTTTCTTTCCATTCCACCACCACACATTCACAATGAGACTCGCACTCCTCGCTGCTACCCTCCCGGCTCTTGCCCTCGCCGTCCCCACCCCCGAGAACGACAAGCACGCCGCCAAATATGACGACAAGAAAGAGTCTCACGGTACCGAATGGCGAGACGAGTATAGCGACTCGCATCGAGGTGACAAGTGGGATGACCACAAGGACGACAAGCACTACGGTGACGACAAGCACGATGACAAGCACGACGACAAGGATGACTGCCCCAAGGACGCTTGGAAGGGATCTTTCCCCTTCCACTTCACTTCGACCCTCGTCGCTTGGGCCGACGGTGACCAGATCATCAACGGCTCCCAGGTCCCCGTTCCCGGTCTCGAGGGTGGATGGGGCAAGTTCGCCTTCGGCTTGAACTCCTATGAAGATGTCATCTGCCACGTACGTCCTTCACCACCTTGCATCTTCACCTGGCATCCGCTGACATCATCTAGAACATCACCGTCTGGATTCGAGGTGACTATCAGTCTCCAGCCGTCACCGCTACCCACATCCACGAGGCCGCCAAGGGTGCCGCCGGTCCCCCCAGGATCGCTTTCCCCAACCCTATGCCCCTTCCCGGTCAGCCTGAAGACCTGAGCGAGTGGTCTTGGAGGGCTTCGCTCGGATGCATTCGAGGTCCCTTCACCACCGGTATCGTCAACAACGGCAGTAAGTTTCTTCTCCACATGACCATCATACCGGAATCGTGACTGAAGGATCTTTAGCCGACGCTGGTGAGGGCTTCACCGTTGCCGAGCTCGAGGCTATGCCCGAGGGATTCTTCGCCGACACCCACACCGTCGAGTTCCCTGCCGGTGCCATCCGAGGCCAGCTCCAGTGGTACTAGATCACTACTCCTCAGGAGCAATATGGACATCGGCGGCGGGGATTTGAGGGGAGCCCGAGCAGAAGCAGCATATATAATGTAGTGCCGCGGTACAAGATAGCTTGACAGGACACTTTTCGGGACAATGCAGATTGGCGATCTATCCATCTCAAAACTGGCGCAATCGTGCACCGTTGCAGTATCTATGAAACGAGTGGTTGACGCTTGCCCAGCTCAGTCGGAATCGAAAGCCGACGTGTCGCATACATGCAGTATTCTATGGTACAAGGTGTTTTTCTTTACAGACTACCAAGCGTAACTATTCCCTTCAAACACGTCCGTGAGATCTGACGCTTTTGAGCCTGCAGGGTCAAGAACGTTTTTGGCCGGCCAGCGTCCGTCGATTATGGTCGGATGGTTGGTGACTCGATTTGTCGAGGGGAGGATAGCCGTACAGAGTCTGGGCGGACCGCTCCAGCGACCATGGACAGCCTCGCTACCTGTCTCTCTTTTCGAAGAAACGAGGCGAGTGGTGTGAGTAGCGCCTCGAGGCTCATCAGCGGCTTGAGTGACGGGCTGCGGCGATCCCGGATTGGCGCGTAGGATTGATATGCCGGAATCTGTCCGTCGAGGTGACGGCAGCTGGTCTTCGCGGAGCTTAGGGTACTGACGAGTTGTCTCTGGCGGTGGATCGCTAAGGGCCTGAACGCTGCCGCTACTCGAAGCGGAAAGGGACTCCTCGTACTCCTCATTGTCCTCAAAGTCGGTCGTGTGGTAAGCATCATCGGTACTATCGTAACCCGGAGGCGTCGACCCGTCAGGTTCGATCTGATTGTCCGGTTCGCTGTTTTCGGCATTGAGACTGGGGCTCGCAACGTAGTGGGTACCCCAGCCGAAGTGGTATGCTTTGTACCTCTTTGCAAATCGGTGAGGCTCGACTGCAGACGCTTGCGCTTGAGAGACATCGCCGCTTTTGCCATCGGCCTTTGGGGAGGAGGATATATCAGGAAACACTCTCCGTCCCGCAATTGGGATGATCCTGGTCTTAGACTGTGTCTGGATATCCATCATAGATATAAGAAGCGATCGATACCGGAGATGGAGTGACACGTAGTGGTGGCAAATGGCGGTCGTCAACTTCAGATGAAGGCGAATACAGGGGTGTCGAAGAAACCACCTGAGCTGGTCTTCTACTTATATGGCTCGTCTCTGCCCGGACGGAGCATAATGGTACGGGGGAAACTCGCTCCGAGCAATTCCTTTCACCTCAGACCCATCCTCAGCGGTCGTCCGCGTACGAGCGTTTCAAAGGACGTCACGCCGGTGCGAACAGTCCTGAGCCAATCGCCCAGAGCTACTGATTCATCGGCTAATCCTGGGTGGCGACTAGGCTACCAGACTCCACCCAAAGACATTAATGGCTCACCTGATGCTCGCCGGTATGCTGAAGCTGTGTGCAAAGCCAGAAGCGGAAACACAGGCCATTTGTGGGCTCAGCGAAGCCGCTCTAGATTTCACTCACGTCTGACCAGCAGCCCGTTATATACCTCTCGAGCTCATGGTAGCCTCTAGCGGACTCAAAGCTTATGTCCTGCCCGATCCGGAGGTCCCGTTGAGACGTGTCATACTCCTGAGAGTGGTAACATGAGCCTTCATCTGTGAGCTACATGTACAACGCCGAACGGCACATTGGTAGGCGTCCCTGGTTCTGGCTTTTAGGTGAAGTCAGAAGCGATGAGTGAAGGGGGCGTCAGATGCCAGGTTGGAGAGCCGACACCGCTGTCTTGTATGGATACGAGTCTGTACATGATATACAAACAATAGTGGTGCGAAACACCTTCCTCCGACTTCACTTCTCCTTGTCCCCTAAACAGCCCCGGAGCCCTCAAATCACCCGGTAACGGTCAGCAGGCCACTTCTCTTTCACACTCGAAGGTGGTACAGGTGAACGCCTGCTTCCCGGTAAGAGCGGGTCGCCTGGTCTCTCCGAAGGCTCGTAAGTGAGCTGGTCGTTCTCCGTCCTCAGGAGGTTCCTCACCGACAGGCCCCCAGACGAACCCGGTAGAGTCTTTGAGGGTCGCTCGCAGATCTGGTGAGTGTCGGCAGGCTGGGCAGCGGCGAGAGAGTCACGCGGGGCTTTGGGACGCGCCTTGCTGGGAACCGAAATCGAAGCCGCCCGGCCAATATGATGCCTTGTGTGCGACGAAGGGGACGTAGAAGGGCCATGAAGCGTCGCGGCACTCGGGTGAGCCTTAGAGCGGGGAATAAACGCTGCCATGCTCTTCGTGTCGTCTCCGTCATCATCGGACTCAATAGCTGACGTATGCTTCGATGGTTGGGCTGTTGCCCGCCTCTTCTGCTGCTGCTGCTGCTGCTGCTGCTGCTGCTGCTGCTGCTGCTGCTGCGAGGACGCTCCCGTCGAGACCGCTCGCTTTGCCTCGATCTCATCAGTCAGTGATGAGCGTCGTCTACTTGCTTTGGGGGGCTTGTATCTCGCAAAAGCAGTCGACGCATCGAAGGTTGGAAAGTTGGAAAGTTGACCAGAGGTAGGCATCTTGGGGTGGCCGCACGTGACTGATGGTTTCAGCTTCGACGAAGTGCAATCAGCGCTGTCTGTCAGTGGTGTTTTCAAGTGGTAGAGGTCACTATCGCACCTCAGAAGGACTGTATCAGAGCGGTGTGAAGTTGGACAGTCCGGAGCGATCGACCTGAGTCTTAAGTACGACGACTGTCAATCGGTTCCGAGGCTCTTGGGGTGGGGGAAGGAATGATCATCGGGCTCCGCTCACTCATCACTGACAAAGGTCCTTCGTCTAGGCGCAAGAGATTATTGGGGCGTAACGGTGATCGGGTCACTTCCCTTTGAGCAAGGTGGGGAACTTCATTGAATGAGCAGGTCAATCGAGCTGCTCCCTTGTTCTGCGATGTCATAGTGCTCTCATGATTTCTCATGCCAAGGGGTGGGGCGATTGATCCTTTCATCCAGTGGAGCCTTACATCTCGGTTGCGAAAGCGATCATACACAATGAAAACGGAACACTACTGAGCGACGCCGATCAGCCTCGAGAATCTTTCCCATGGGAAGCTTGCGGGTCCGTGCCCGGCCATCCACTCGTGCCGGATGCTTTCTGCGTTTGTGATGGGAAGACTCCGGAACCGCGACCGGGATAGCACTTGGCATACATGTTGGTCGGCAGCCCCGTAGTGTTCTTCGCCGAGCTCTCGGTCTGCTGTCCCTTCTGACACTTCGATGCTTCTTGGTCACTGAGCTCGAGGTCGAACACGCGATCGCCCGTGTTAGAGCGAGTCGGATTCGCAAACGGGTCTTGGTGCCTCCTCGAGTCGTCTGATTGGGGTGGTTTCGCAGCGACCCTCTGCCCCTCTGGTCAGCTGTGACGTTCCTCTTCCCCTGAATGATGCAAGTCCTCACGCTACCAGGGATGTTGATAGGAGCCGATGTCCTGCCGGTTGTGTTCGATTGTGACACACGGATCGAGTCACGTTGACCGGAAGTTGACGACTGTCCAGGCCACGAGGGATCTGTTACGACTCTCCAGAGTATGACATGTCTCAGCGGGACTTCTCAAGTCTGATAGCACGTAAGCCTTAATCCGCTAGGGATTACCGTGAGCTCCAGAGGTATACAACGGGCTGCTGGCCAGACGTGATAGAACTCTGGAGATGAATCTCTTGTCATCTAGTTCATTGTCTATCGACCACAAGGCTACACCCGTCTAGTTCGATCTTGGACCAGCTCCGGTCACGACAGTATCTTCCAGATGCTCAGAAGCACCGAATTTGGGTTGTCCGTACGGCATGCTGGCGGCTGGGTGCAAAAACGATGTCGTAAGGTGATATGATCTGGGAAGAAGCAGGGCGCATTGTCCTATAAGGGTGCCGTCACCTCCGTAAGCTCCACATCAGCGAAGATAAGAGGTTGGAGCTAGCTTTGTCAAAGGAGAGTGGGGTGAGTGGGGATTGGGGGCATGTCAGATTGAAAAGGAAGGCGAGAATGATCGGGCAGTGCCGTGAGCCTGTGTCTTCATCCGACAACAAGGTGGCGCTTCCAGTCACTTTTGGAGATCATTTCAAATTGCGCAAAGCCTAGACTATCTACACTTGTCATTCATCCGGCAAGAGCGAGGGACAAAACGACGTCACTTACCTGTCTGAGTCTATTTCCTCCGTTTCAGCCTGAGCAGCGTGACGCCCTCTCGGTTGTATCTCTCCTTCTCTCCTGGCTTATCATCCTCGACCACCTCCGAATCGAAGTGTTTCTTGAGCATAGTGAAGAAGCGTTTGTCCGCCTGCAATATCAGATCTACCGGCCTCAGCCATTCGAAAGGTTCAGAGACGTGCCTTTCTGCGTTTCTTCCAGCAAAATAGGATCTCCACTTCTTTGCCTACTGGTGCGAGATCGCATAATGTCCTGAGGAGAAGCGGGAATGCTGGCTAGTTCCTGTTAGTACGCGCAGGGTGGTATGACCGAAAGTGGACTTGCCTCGAAGTACACGCAGTCTGCCGCTAAGATCATATCGGCCTCTTCTACCGGTACACCGGAAGGTAGATGACCCCAATCATATTCGGCTATATGGATGTTTGGCGTATCGACGTTGAGATCCGTATTGACCTTCATGAGCCCAAGTAATGGGCTATAATCGTTAGTCAACGCAAAGCATGCTAGTCTGACCGGCGGGGTTGGGTGACTCACGCTTGATCAGTCGCGTAGATGTTTGCTGTCGGCTCGAGCAGGGAAGCGACGATGCCGACTAGACCTGTTCCGCTGCCTAGCTCAATTACTGTCTTACCAGCGAGGTAGTCGGGCGAATGACTACGCCTCCAAGCTAGGTACCGCGACAACACCTGGTCTGTCAGCGGATACCTCTATGGAATGAGCAAGAGAACGCACAATACCAGAAGGCCAGGTGATACCACCACATCCAGGTCCAGCGTCCACTTTCAGCCTAACATCCTGACTCAAGTATGGGATCTCCAGACCCGTTTTCTCCTTCTCGACAGTTGTAGGCGGTCGAAGCGGTGCGATCGCTTCAAAGGTTGGTAGCGCGGCTGAGGATGAAGTGGTCGATACGGAAGATGATCTAGATCTGATATAAGGAGCTTCCAGCTCCGCTTGAGCCATCGACTGAAGCGCTGGCGAGGGGAACTATTGCTGGGCGATGCGAAGAAGGGTTTGATGTCTAGATGTCGATCACGCGACGCCAAGCAGCGATCAATTCCAGCCAAATTCAGGAACAATCAAGCGCGACCGAGCCACGTGGGGACGTCTTTCTTGCCCTTCATCAACTACGCAATACCGGTATGTATCGTCGTCCCGGGGAAGCAAGGCGACTGGGACAGAAGTGCAGCTGTCTCGATCGTTAGCGAGCTGCTTCTCGCTCTGTGTCTCGTGGAAACCCAGTCGAGAGAGGTTGAAGAGACCGGGATATCGGATAAACTTGTGCCGAGCGCTTCGCTTCGCTCCTGAATCAATAATCAATCCATCAACTGGCTCCTGTTTCATCACTTCTTTACACGTCCTGGCAGGTCCGGGCGTCTTCATTACCACCATCAGATTGAGCATCGACCGAGGATCCGTGCAGAAGGATATTGAACGCACACGACACCGGGAGTAAAAGTAGATTGAGCTTGGACGCCACGAGTCACATTACGAAAGTAGGCTTTCAATCTATGTCGACCAGAAGCCGCCGGTCCGACGCTAAGGCAACCGAAGAGCGACATACCCATCCTGCCACGATCGATATTAGTAACAAGCTAGGTTTAGTCCGATCGTCCCGACTCAATCTGGTTTCAGAAGAATTGGAGTGACGAGAAGTTGAGGAGAGGACGAAACGCTAGGACCTTTGACTTCACCGACCGATCAATATCGTAAGGCGGTAAGCAACGACCTCGGTCAGTGCCTTCTTCCTCTCCTTGCTTCTTGAGGCCAATAGAGAGGAAAAATACTGGCCAAAGGATACCCCCTCATCACCGTTACCCGGCCGGTAGGTACCTCGTCGTCGCGGCCGGATGTGACTGTAACTCACCTCGCCCCCACCCTCCCTTTGCTGTCGCTTTTCTTCCCACTCCACCTCCTTCCCAAGTGCCTGTGATAATGGATCAAAGGTACCGTACGGCACCACATGCTGACGCCCTTGCAGCTCTCTATCTCTGTCTCGGCGTCTCGTAACAACCGCGCAATCCCAATCCCAGCCTCGATTGAGGATCAAGCCACACACACATAACCGCGTCATCAATTAACGCTTCGCAAACGCTTAACGACCAGGGAAGACCCTTGAAACGACGTCGAGGACGAGGAAGGAGGGGGTGAACACAGTTTTAGGGGTGGGGACAAGAAGGAACGAGAAGTCAGCATATCGGCGCTTACGGGATTGAAAAAATCGCTCGATTGGTCCCATCAGAGAGCCAAGGTCACAGCACGAGCCACCGCCCCACCAACTATCATCGGCGACGCCCTTGGCTCCACCCATCACTGTACAGCATTCGCCCCTGTCGATTGCTGGTCAATCGATCTGATATCAACTCTTCGACTCCGGCTCACCATCTGTCTATTCCTCTTCGTATTCGTATCACCCCTCTTCGAGATATTCATATCACAAGAATAAGCAGCTTTGCTCAACCCCCCGCCCCACTCAGCACCGGGCATCCCCCCAAAGACGCTAGCGCAGGAATAATCTTCCTACATCGCTACTAGTCTTGTGCCTACAATGGACCCGTCCCTTTCTCATCTGATCTCTTGGTCAGAGCCTACACGGGGCGATGCACCTCTGCCGCTCACGGTGAGTCACCCCTTCATCGACGAGCGATCAGCATCGCTCGCCACCACCATGCCTTGCTTGCGCCAATGCTCTGGCTGACCTGCGCAGGGACCCTCCCTCACTCTGTCGCCCTTGAGCGCACCTCACCCTCCCACCGTCTTCCTCTTCGGAGGCAAGTTTGTCCAGAACCGTCGTCTATCATCAGAGATGTGGGCTATCGACCTGGGGTCGAGGGTCTGGGAACGTGTAGACGCGGGTGAAGGACCGGCACCGAGGTATTTCCACACTATGGATGTCTGTAAGTCGACTCTCTCTTCTCTCCAGCTCCTTTCGATGCTTGGTGATGCTGATACTGGCTCCTAGGGGAGGACAAGCTGGTCTGCTTCGGAGGCATGTCGGAGCTTGAACCGCACATGAGCGTACATGACGATATCTGGTTCTTCGACTGTGTCAGACGCCAATGGTTGCCGCAGCCACAACCGGAATATGGTCCACAAGATCCCACTCTCCTGCCCTCAGCTCGATACGCTCATCTGAGCGCAGTGTCGAGGGGCAAGCTGGTCATATCGGGCGGTCAGCATTCCGACAACTCGTAAGCTCTTCCGCCTCCCGAGACCTGGTACAGAGCTGATAGTGCTGTAGGTGGATCTACGAGATCAACGTTTACGACTTGAAGAGGAAAGTCTGGGTTTCCAAGACGGACCAACCTGAACGTCAAGGTCTGCACTCGAAGGGTGCATACCGATCCGTCGCTGCCTCAGCCAAACACCGAGTCATCACACCGCGCAAGGACGCCAAGTCGGCTCACACCTACTCCATCGACGAGGAGGGTGAAGGCGGAGGTCAGCTATCTGGTGCAGTCCGCGTGAAACCAAGCTGATCAAATCGCAGAGATCATGTGTTACTCCAATTACGACTTTGCCAAAGTCCGACGAGAACTCGACATGTTCTCACCGCTCGACATGACATCTTCCCCTCCTTCCCTTTCTTCCAAGCACCACTCCCCTCCCGCGTTCAACATCACCGACATCTCCTCGCGCATGACCGGCACAGCGCAACCACCCGGTCTTCGATTTCCTACGGGTGGGATTGTCGGTAATCACTTTATCCTCTGTGGTCTATACCTCGCTTCCACTTCTGCCGCCTTTTCCGTCTACGCTCTCAACCTCGAGACGCTCACTTGGCGACACCTCGAGCCTGGTATTCTCGCTACTGGAAGTTGGAACCGAGCTGTCATCTGGGCCGATAAAGCCAAATTACTCGTTTTCGGTAATCAAGATTCCGACTTGGCTGCCGATTACGGTCGACGAGCCGTCAGTGTCGATCACATGGCTGTCGTCTCCCTCGAGACTTTCGGTATCTACACCCCACCGAAGTTGGAAGTAGCGCCCAAACTGCAAGAAGCGGGATTAACGATGCTTGACGAGAACCTCGCTTCGGATTTCGAAGTTGTCTGCGACGATGGTCGACGAATCAAGTGCTCGAAACGATTACTCGTAGAGCGATGGTCATGGTTTGCGGATAAAGAGAGGGAGTTGAGGGCGAAAGCAGCTGGAGTCGTATCGGACATCCCGGTAGATATCAACGATACCCTCCTCGGCGCATTCAACCCTGCCCGACTCGAATCAACCCACCTTACTTTGCCCGAGCCATTCCCAGTCTGCGTCGCTTTCGTCCAGTACTTCTACACACTCTCGCTCTCCACTCCGTTGCAGAACCGAGCGCCGGTTCTCTCGGCTTTGCTGTTCCTGGCGAAACAGTACAAGATTGATCGACTGGCTAGGCTCGTCGTACATGCTCTGCATGAGAGGTTGGACAATACGAATGCGGTCGGTGTATACGAAATAGCGACTTTGACCGGTCAGCAGAACCTGCAGGTCAGGGCTCTGAACATGATTCACGTGAGTGGTCTGATTAGCTTGACTAAGGGCTTGATGCTGATCGATCTAGTCGGTCAAGAATGGCTCGTCCACTCGATCTCACCGACAAGGTCCACCACCCGCTTACGCAGGCGAGAACGGACCCGGCGAGAGTCCTCAGAACCCCACTTCGTCACAGAGCATGGCCAGTCCCGCCGACTCGAACGCCACTCCGACGTCGACCCACAACCCAAATGGGTTGCCTACCCATCAAGCAGCCATGCCGCTTCAAGCTCGATCCGAGTCGCCCACTTTGGGATTGGACGATGAAGAAGATGCTTCGGCCATGCTTTCTGCTCTCGATATCAATCACCCGCCCTTGACTATGCGATCGAGGTCGACGTCTCACCCCATTCCGCCACTTACGCGACTTCCGCTCCCTGCTTTGCCTAACTCGAGGGCCCACTCAAGACGAGGATCAATCACTTCGTCCGAAGCTACTTCAGCTGCTCTTCTCACTCCTGCCGAATCGGTCGCTGGCTCTTCGATTCGAGAATCGTCCATCTTCCCTCGTGGAAGCGCTGCGGGGTCATTCGATTCGAGGGGGAGTTCATCCTCCAATCATGGTGGTCAACAGGGTAAACCCCTCGCCACGCTGCCCGAGAACCCCCGCGGTCAAACACAGGGTTTGAGCAGGAACACTTCGACTGCTCGACGCGACTATCAGCTCGCTCAGCCCGACCATGCCCAAGCAGGCCGCGCACCGCCATCAGCGTACTCGTCACATCAAGCGCAGATCATACAGGCTTTATCGACATATCAGATGGACGGTCGAATGCCCGTCGTCCCTGTCCATCGCTCACCCTCGCTCAACCACCAACCACAACAGGTTCAACACTCGTACACCCAACCGCAGCAATTCGCTCAAGGAGACAAGTTCCGTCATCTCTCACTTCAAACTCAATCGTCATCATCTTCGGGGTACAGCGATGCCAGTGGGAAAGTTCATCCGGGTCCCATTCCCCTTCCTGGATCCAGTACGACCGATTTCCATATCAGCCTCGACTCAAGTTCGAGCGTCGGTATGTCGACTTTGAGCAGGATCGATACCAATTCTTCCGGTTCAACGGGGACGAGTAGTAAACAACAAGCCAAAGATGAGAAGAAAGCGTGAGTAAAATCCCCCTCCCCATCTGAGGCTAAGCTAGATACTGAACTGACGAGGGGTAGGATCGCAATGGCAGAGAAGGCAGCGCGAAAAGCGGCTCAGCAAGAACGGTTCGAAGCTCTCCGACTCCAACAGGCCAAGGCTATGGCCATGGCCAAAGTCGAAGTTCAGCGCAAGGCAGAGATGGAAGCTGCTGCTCAACCGGTCAAACCGCCTTCTCAGCCCAAGAGCAAGTTCGGGAAATTCGGCAACAAGTTCGCGGAGAACGTCTTGTTTGGGTCGGGCTCGAACAGTAATAGCAATAGCATGTTCTGATCGAGGAGGGAGCCGGGTGTTCATTCCATTTGTTTCGGGTCTATGGGTTTGTACGAGCAGCACGCTCTTCAGAAAATGTTCATGACGCTTAATGCATATGCCCCCTTTTACGATTGCTTTCGCGAGACGTGTTCCAGCTTGTATTGGAATCCTTTCGACTATGCCCTCTTTGACGGGAATGAAAGGATGAATGGGTGTCAGCCCCTAGTCGAAATGAAGAGTATCTTGATGGACGATGGTATAAGTAGCTCTACCAAGTGTACGTGCAATTGATGGTCCGCTCATCCTCACGAATCAGCACAACACCAACGTTCATACTTCTGTCGCTCCTCCCATCAGTCACTGCTCAACTCGCAACTCTCCCACCGACGGTCATACACTCTCCAAGCAACCCCCCTCCTGTAACCGCTACCAACCCATTCCTCACTCCTCTCTCGGCCTTACTCACCGCTCTAACACTCCTCGCTCTATTCACATTACTCCCTCAAGCCCCATTCTCATTCACCAAGATGCCATCCGACCCTAAAGCCGAAGCTTCCAGTTCATCATCAAGGGAAAAGTCCTCTTCCTCTTCCTCCTCTTCCAGACCCTCCTCATCATCTTCTTCCTCTTCCTCAGCCCCTCCCCCACCGCAAGGACCTTACATCTCAGCTAACGCTTGGATGTCGTTCTTCCTTTTCTGCTGTTTGGTACTCATCATCCTTCAGGGTCCATTGGAACTCAGTGGGATCGGAGCACCCATGGCGAATTTCGGTGGGCTCGGGTTAGGTGGTGGAGTGGGATGTCAAGGGATGGCAGCTGGTTATGTCCCTTGGTGTACCCCTGCTGTCCCTGCTGTCCCAGCTGTTCCTGCTGTACAAGCGGTCCAGCCTGTCAATTATGGTGTAACCCCTATCCAACCCCCTGCTGTCATACATCATCATCACGCCCCGGCCCCACCTGCTGCTCAAGTCGTCGTCCAGCCGCAAGTTCGATATGCCCAACCTCGCTATGGCGCACACGCACACGGCTCTATCGCAATGCCAGGAGGAGGAGGTCAGTGGTCATGGTACTCGAATCCCTGGCGTCAGCCTCGACGTCAGTCCCGTCCGTTCTTCTTTCAGATCGTTGCTGAACACCATGGTCAGAGTACACTTCCTACCCCGCCGCTCCGCCAAGAGGTCGAATGTTCCAATATCACCGTCCGGGACTTGACGTACAGGTCAATCAGGGCCCACCGACTTCAGGTGGGTACGGGACTTACGATTGGGGGTATTCGTACGAATACTTATGTTTTCACTACCCTTATTTCTGTCAACCTCTCATTCCGTACGCTTATGCTCAACCTCAACCACGACCGCCAACGCCTTACGCTGTCCGACCTGTAGCTCCTGCTCCTGCTCCAGTCCCGGCACCGGTCACGCGTAAGTCGGCCTCTTTCGATTCTGGTCTCGCGGACTGATAGACTTAGCGGTCGCTCCGCCCGCTGCTGCTGTCCCTGTACCGCTGATCTCCGCCAACACGTGGATGGGGATCCATAACCTCGAGAGTGCATTCTTTCCACTCCTTGTCGGTGCTATAGCGTTGTTGGTGATCTTTGATTACTCTTCATAGCTGTAGGGAGGTTATTCACCTGACGCAGCCGATGCCACGTGATGAGATTTCAGGGTCTAAACGCGTTGCACTCCCCCAGATTGTAGATTGTCGCGATTCAATTCACCTTCTCACCAACCAGTTCCCCCTTTGTAGCTCAGCCGGCTGGTCCCCCCTGACTTCTACATAGACACGCCGGCCAGGAGTGCAGCCTTCAATCTAGCCTACGCCTACGCCTTCGCTCACGCTACGCACGATGCCGTCGTTCACGCCGACGACACAACGTCTGGCGATCCGAATCGCCCTTGGGTTTTTCGGTTTCCTACTCTTCCGAGCGATCTTTTTCCCTTCCAACTCGACTACCGCCGAGATCCAATCGCACGGAGTCCTCGAACGAGTGTTGATGACTGAAAAATACCTTGACGTGTCGAAATACCCCTTTCTTCAATCACGTCAAGGTCGTGATGAACGTCCCGACCTGTTCGATGAGGAAGTGACGGATGGGATATTAGATTTCTGGACACGATATCAGAAACCGTTCATCACTGGAAGCGATACCGCCCACCTCGATACGCAAGTTATGCGTAGTGTAGTGGACGATTTACTTCAGTTCAACGGCTGGGTAGCAGCGGCTTGCCCTACCCTCATTCGACCGTTCGGTCAGAATAATCGGGACGATCATTACGAAGATCTAGCCGCCAAAGATAACTTGTATTACATCGCCATCGTCCTGCATGGGGCGGACCATTTCCTAGTGGATCAATTGGCGATCATCGTTCAACTCGCTCGACGATTAGGAACGCGGAACTTGTTCGTTTCGATGCTCGATACAGCTTCGACAGACTCTACGCCAACACTCGCGGATTTATGTGAAGCAGTCATGTCTATCCTCGGTATCGCCTTCCGAATCCGTCGTGTCCCACCAATGACTGTCGATCCCGGTGCGACATACTACCCTCTCGAAGAGGCTGAGGCGAGGAATCTGGCGTTGGAGCCGCTACATGAGTTGTGGAATAAACGGAAAATCAAGTTTCACCGTGTCGTTTGGCTCAAGGGATTCACTTGTCCCAACGACGTACTGGAAAGTCTGCGAGTCTCGGAAGCCAATAACGCCGCCATGGTCTGTGGGATGGATTGGGCGGAGCATAACGGATTCTTCATCTTCTCCGACCGGTACGTCATTCGTATCACGGTTTCCCATCACCTCATCCTGCTTTGTCAACCTTCCCTCACATCCCAACTGAACATTCAACATGGACCCGTGCTGACCTTTTCACCAGATGGCGCACGCGAGATATCGAGGGCAACCTATTCCGACAAGCCAAATCAAATTCGAAACCCGAAGCTGGCCCACCGCGAGACAAGACCGGTACCGAACGATACTCCGGTCATTTACCATTCCAAGTTTTCTGCTGCGAATCCGGAACCCACGTCGTCGACCCCGAACAATCATATTACCGCGACATACAATATCGCGCTTCGAACCTATGGCACAACTTGTCCACCACACAAGAACAGCCGAACTGGGATCCCGAAACTCAGTGCATGGATTCGACGCAGATGTGGTTCTGTCGGGACCTTTGGACGGACGCCGCTAAAGATGGATTGAAGGAGAAGGGTAAAGGAAGGCATAAGAAGTTGTCGGGAGGCCATAAGAGGGACCTCGGAGTGGTGGATGTCGCTCAATCAGACGAGGCGTTCGTCGATGTTCACTCGCCCATCAAACGGGACGTACCGATCCAAGACCAAACACTCCCCCTGGAAAAGAGGGACGACGCCGGGGAAGCGAAACGTGCGGAGGATGAACAATCGTCATCAGACCAAGACGCAATAGACGAAGACGCCGCCAACCCACCTCCCGAACCGCTAAAACCTCAAGACCTACCGGCATCAGCATTCCTCATCCCCAATACGGCATTCACCGCCGCTAGAATCCTCGTCAATCCGCGCTGCGTAACGACATACGGGGGTGTGTCGCATACTCAGCTTGCCCTCGACTTGTTTGGGGGTGAGAGGGATGAACCTCAACATCGGGGTGGGAATTACGTATTGGAAGATTGGGCCGGACCGCCCGATAGTTTTGTCTGTCAGGAAATGCGTACGACGGGAGGAAGGACGGCTCCAAAGTCACAACGTAGAGTCGGGTTCTTGCTCCAAAATGAAGTGGGGATTTAGGGGGCGTAGAGTGTGAGAAGTGTGTGATCTGCATTGACGATCGGAAACCAAGATATCGTTCTTGATACCTTAGCACATGATATTGCAATATCCAGATTGATGCAAGATAACATACAGCGATATCATCTATAGATACAAAACAATACGACTGTATTACACTATCATTCCAACCCCGATGTTTACACGCGTCCCGAAACCCATCTAATCCCAAGAGACAATCACCGCTCATCCCACTGTACCTCGTCATAACGCGGCGGAAGCTCTACTCGATCCACACGTCCAGCGTCCCGATGAACCACATATTCCGTCTCGACATCTTCGTCCTGTCTCCGCCGTGATCTTCGATTCGATGACCCGACTCCCGTGCCCGTTATCGGGGGCGTCGCACCCCGCAAACCTCCGCTTGGACCAGGCGATTGTCTCCCCGCCACCGCTCCACTCTCTAACGCGGCCAATGTCTCTCGTTTCAAATCTGAACTTTCCTCCTCGCCTTCCTCTTCGAACCCTTCGTGTAATGCCAACCTCCTTGACGTCGCTTGTGATCGTAATGTAGGCGTGGCCGTGGCGCTGGCATGTGACAATAATGCTTCTTGTGAAGATTGTCGACCGATCGTACTTCCCATTCCTATCGGTGACATGTTGTCCAACGTTGATGATCGGCTAGGTCCGCCCGTAGGCGGTGGGTAAGGGTATGAGAACTGTCTCGCTTCTATAGGCGTAGAGAATGGGTCGTTAGGCGATGATGGTCCACTCCCACCTCCAGGTCCGCCGCGACCGACAGGACTGGTGGGACTCGTGTTGATAGTGTCTAGTCGTAGAGAGCGGCCGTCATTACCCAAGAGATCTAATTGCGTATCGGCCGACATTGAACTATCGCGAATATTGGGATCGAACGGGTCGACGCGTCCCTTTTTGGCTGGGAGCGAGGCGGCAGCTTGACGTTGACGTTTCCATCGCCTCCAGAACCAAAATGCAAGGACGAGGACGAGTGTACCGACGACGGAGATGACGCAGGCTAGTACAATGCGGACGAGATTTGATTGACCTTTGGAAGTAGGTTGGTTAGGTGTCGATCCATCGTCGGGCGGTCGCGTCGCAGTAGGGATCGAATCGGTGTTGGTACTGAGAACGAGTCAGCGAAGGCAAGTTGTACTTGACCCGTCTTGGGCTCTGGAACTTACGGATCGGCCGTGACACTTGGCCCGTCACCTTGATTCTGATTTAAACACGAATCATCGCCTTGAGCGACCGTCATTAATCGACTAGACCCCCCGCTCGCCCATTGTTCCGCACTTCCAATCCCAGCGACCAAGATAAACCTCGTGCCCTTTGCGAGAGGTAACGTCCAATTGAGGTACGTCACTCCCTGAGTCGTATATGTGGTCGGTTCGGACGAGATAGACGATTCGGGTAGTGAATCTGCGAAACTCGAATTGGCGGGGTACGTGATTGGTAGACTAAAGCTGTTTCCAAGTGGGATCAGACCAAACATCGTTGGAGGATTGGTGGTGTTGCCTGTATCAGACGACGAAGAAGGGTTGTTGTCTTGTCTCTTGTATAGCTCCGGTGCTGATGCAGCCGCAGCCGCGTCGACGAGGTTTCGAGGTGGGTAAAGCGATCGTTCACCTAGATCCATAGTCTCTCCGTCAATCGTATTGAGGGGGGAAGTGAAGTCGCGCCGTTCAAGTGTCCCGACGACGCTCTGTTCCAGCGACGTAGGCCAGGACATGGTGAGGTTGCTACATTGCGGTGGCCAGCCTCCTCTCGATCCGGTGATGTTGAACGAGAACGAATATCGTTCGAGGATCTGTTGATCGGTCAAGAAACAACTCGAGTTGGATGAAGACGACTCGGTCGCAGGTGGCCCAACGGCTGCAAGGGTATTCAGCAAGATATCTTTCGACAACGGAGTGATCGAGCACTGGGCCCGTGGTGTGAGGAGGACTCACTGTAAATATCGCTCGATCCCGCGAATTGAATCCCACTCCGACCCCAGACAGTCACCATGAATGGTAATCCCTCTGGCTGTCGAAGCGTCATCGTATATGTATTGGTCCCATTCTCGATCGTCGGGACCCAGACCTGATGACATGTCAGCCTAAACATCCCGACTCTCCGCCTTCGAGAGCTTGACGAACATTGTAACTGTGTTGTCGGATCTCAGTCTAGCATACCGTCAGCACGCGTAGAGGATAGAGTGGGGAACAACGTACAGGAGTGATGAGAAGGTGATAAGGTCCGTCGTCGCCCCACCATTGTACTGTCAATGCTCCGCATTCGAACGGTCTATCGCACGGCGTCAGCCAGCCCTTCTCATGAGGCTCGAAGCGGTCCCGATCCATCGGCTCGACTCACGCGGTGATGTTCAAGCTCATATACTGTCCCCATGCCGATCCCATCAACCCACACACCAGCCCCAAAAGGAGCATCACTCGCATTGCTCGATCCCGTCTATCCTTCTCCTTCTATCCTCTATTCTCAATGTTATCTGGAATGTCCGTTAACGCGCGATCCAGGTTGTTGATATGATGTTTGGGAAAAGCTTGAAGGTCCTTGTCTTCTTGTTCTCCTCCTTCTGCTTCTTGTAGTCTGACGTTGATGGCCTTAGACTCCTTCGTGGCCGGACATGTACCGGTCGCGTCTAGTCGACGCAGGTGCGGGGCGTACAGGCGTCGTAGTGAGACTTTTCCGTGCCGAATGCCTGATAAAGAGAACTTTGGTCGAAAAGCGTGCGATGCGTGTACACAGTAGATTGTCTGGCGGACCAGACTGAAACGATATCGTAAATGCTTGGCTACGGTGTGGAGAGAGCAGAGGAGTGTACAGCAGGGGAAGGAGGGGAGGCGAAATGAGGTTGATGAAATGAGGGTATTCCCACTTGTCGCGATTGCCCGTTTGGGGAGAGAAGAGGGGGGGGGGGGGGTATGTAACCGGTTCTCGTAGGTGGCTGTTTCCTTTTTGCCGATCAAATAGTTCTACGCCAGCTTGGGGTCTCTAAAGATGAAAAGCTTTGTTGCTACAACGAAGAGCGAGGACGTTTCTGTTGTGCATACGTCCATGCATCCTGACCTCACACAGACAACCGAGTACGAGTTCGGTCATGAGAAAAAAGGCTATGGCACGAGGCGACGCGCTTCTGCTTGAATCCAGTAATTGTTGAAAATCTCGTCATGAAGGAACAGCGGCGGCCGAACACAGCGGAGACTGTACAGCTGGACGGGGCTCTACTACCTACAGGTCATCTGGGGCGTGGGAACTAATAAGTCCCAGACGCTCCAGCTTACATGAACACGGTACAGATCTAGTTACTGACTTCGGTGACGTCTACCTTACTTGGCCCAGGCCTTGACCTCTTCTTCTGATCGAAGACACACTCCTCCCTTATCCTCGATATTCGATAAACAAGAACTGACGCTCGACTCGTCTATCCCTCTTACATACGGGACAGCGATGGCCGTTCGCAAGCCCGCTTCAATAGCCGATAATGCGGTAAAGTTCACACTGAGGGTAGTTAGCGGTCAGAAGCTTCAGTGGCGTTCCGCTAGCGCGAACCTGAGACGTGACCGGGCAGGGGAACAGGAGGACTCACCAAAAATCAGTTGCCAAGCCTACGATAACGACTCTCTTCACGCCTCGTGCTTTGAGGTAGGTCGTGAGTTCCGATTGAGAAGGATGGGTTTGCTTGATACGTTCGTTAGGAGGTTCGGACGGGTCGGTAGCTTCTGTCATGTATCCTTCAAATCCGGAATAGTTCTCTACAGTCTGATCCCATCCCTTTGATGTGCGTCAGGTCTGAACGGTACACTTTCGTGAAGTAGATGCAGAGCAGCGTGACTTACCTTGCGGACGATCTTCATTATATCCTTCCTTGGCTCGAAACTCCGCCTGAGGTCTTTATCGATCTCAGCACCTGAAGTACCTTGCACGCAGTGGTCGGGCCATAATGTCAATTCCACCTCCCTGCCCCACCCATCTTGCACTTTCACTCGATCGAGCGGGTTTCGACCATCATGACTGGACGCGAACGAAATGTGCCCTTTTGGATGATAGTCCTAAGACCGATGTCAATCACATATCCTGTCATGCATCGTTGCATCGCTCACCTGAGTCGCTATGATCGATTTCCATCCCCAGGATTCGTCTAGGAGACCTTGGATCAAGGGGATGATCTCTCGGCCTCCAGGGACGGCCAATGAGCCAGAGGGAGGTAGGAAGTCGTTTTGAACGTCGACTATGATCAAGGCTGTCTCCTCCATGCTGCCGGTAGGTAGGCAATCGCCGCTGTAGCTGTAGACGATCGATACATGATGCATGGCGGGTAAGTAGGCCACCCAATAACAGCGGTACGTGATGTCACCAACGGGGCCCCCACTCTCTCACGGTGGCGTTGTCAACGACGTTTCAACCCTCACCTTCACTCCTCCCTCAAGACAACCTTTCTTGCTTTGTTCTCCCACCCTTAGCCATGGCCAACACTTCCCCCCCATCACTCATATCCGACCGCGAAGACCCCCATCCAGACGAAGAGAGGACCAACACCCTAGCCCTTCTCTTACCTCATTTAGCACTATTCGAACCCCAATCCCTCCGACTGCTTCGTGATCATTATTCGACATTCGGTCAGATAGCCCATTGGGCACCTGTCAAGGGGTTTGGGAGGGTGATTATCGTTTACTCGACCGAGGAGGAAGCTTCATTCGCCAAGCGGGAGGGGGATAAGTTGTTTCTGGACGTAGATCTGGGTGAGGAAGAGGGTAGGAAAGGGGGTGGGGAGGCTTTTAAACATAAACGAAGGAAGTCGCAACCTCCTCACGGGTGGGTCCAGTCTCAACGAAAGGGGTCCGAGGCAGAGGCTGATATGACCTCTGATAGGTTACTACTCCGACTCCATCCTATGCCGTTTACGCCTCTCGATATAGATCCATCGACCAACCACCTAGCTCCTCCCGTCGCCGAAAAGAACTTTTTAATCTCTCCGCCAGGATCTCCACCTGAAGGCTGGCAACCCATGATCGAAGATGCACCCAACTCCAAAACACTCGCCGAAGATCTCCATCGAGCACTAGAAGGACTGCTTTTGAACGGAAGTAGAAGGGGAGGAGAGGGTGGGAAAGAAGTGATATTGGAAGGTGGTGGAGTTAGGGTAGAAGTTGAAGATACCACTTTACGTGAAGGCGATGGAGAGGATAAAGGGGAGGTATATGAGGCTGTAGAAGATGAGGGGAGTTGGAAGATGCCCAACCAGGGACAGGGGCAAGGGATGAGACCTGCTCCGACGGCGAGACCGCCAATCTGACCATACGCGACGACACGACACACCATACCACGACTTCCATGAATTGTAGCATATCTCACCTAGACGACCAGACACGATGCATGCCATTCTCAATCCGCCCTTGTCGTAGCTCATTATCATATGCAAGATATGTGCATAAACCGTGTGTAGTACCGATGAACAAATGTGATAATACAAGATAATACAGCCCTACGCCCGGCCGGTCTTGATCTCCACTGCCACATTGGCAACCATCAACGTCCCATACGCCAACACGAGACAAGCAGCCCACCGCCGATCGATCAAATACCCATTAAGAGGCACGACGACGGCAGTAGTGAGCAAAATGATGATGAGGCCCGTCGCTGAGACCCATAGGGTCGGTGAGAAATGGAGTTTGACTGGTCGGTGAGGGTGGAAAAGGAGGTGATAAGTCCCTGATCCGCCTACGCCAAGGAGGAGATTGAGCATGCTACGTCGATTAGCGCGAGTCCTTTACGACTGTACGAGAAGTAAGATCGACTTACGGTCCGCCCTGGACTGTCAGCGAGCATTCCATTAACCAGACAAACGGATAGACCGGGGACTCACGAAGCACGCGGCGTAGGCCATGGCTGGGGCGAATTGCGCTACGGTGATGTTGGCCACTAGATCCGCCATCGAATTACCAATAGCAAAGACTACCAATCAGTCTCTTGAGTCAACGGACCAAAAGGGACATACTGGTAAGTCCGATAATGGCATCGCTCAATCCCATGAGCTCTCCGATCGACTAAAAACAATGTTCAGCCACTTGTCGCATCATACAGTGACAGGAGTACTCACCTGAAGAACGCTGACGACTTCGTCGGCGATAGCTGCTATCCAGACCATACTGCAAGTGAAACCCGCCATGCACCTGACCATCCGCCAACTCCTGCTAGTCCCGTCCGTCCCGTACTGTTGTACGCCAAGGGCAGCGACCACCCCGAGTCCAAGACAGGCAAGTACGACCCAAGCCCCATATTCGAAATCCCCTATCATCCATGATTCAGAATTCGTGCACTCAAAACATCCAGGATGGTCACTCACCAAAGACGATGTAGGCGCAAAATGTCGGTCCGAAGATACACTGTGCAGCACAGAGGGGTTTGTTGAAATCCAACGCCTCCTCTTGTTCCAACTCTTCCAAGATCTCTTTTGTTATTTCCACATCTTCTTCGCCTGGACTGACCCCAACTCCGGCTGCTTCACTGACGCGACGGACGGAATGGTGAATCCGACCTAAGGGCGAATGGAGTGGTGAGAATCCACTTTCGACCAAGTGGTGTAATCCTTCACCAACGTCGGGTCTCAAGAACGGATCCTCTTCCTCCCCCGCTTCTCTTCGATCTTCTTCCTCGTCCCGTGATGCTGATTGGCCTAGACCTGGTTCGAGATCTGGAACCATCGGTTCGTCCTCCGACACGGGTAGGGCGATACCGCCTTCTTCCCTTCCTCCGTCGTCCACGACCGGTAGAGTCAGAGTGAGCACAAAGATTGCCGGGACCGAAAAGACCGAGAGGAATTGCCCGAATAGCGATTTATGCCTGAAAGACTGTAACGAAGGGAACAGTACTCTCAGGATCATACGCGTTCGCCGGCGGATTCGGAATCGCGATTCACCCGATCCAGATGGGGAAGGTTGACGAGGTGGGGAGGATTCGTCTTGAGGGGGCGAGAAGATTGGTTCTTCTACATGACCCGATGGGTCCATGATTGAGATAGAAGGTGTAGCTCCATGTCGGCGTTTGGGGAGCAGCGGTTCGGGAATGTCGAGTTTGGGTAATGCCGGTCTGGGAGGCGGGAGTGCTGGTGGATTGCCAGTTTGATCTTTCCATGGGTTCTCAGGTGACGGTGTTGGCGAGAGTGAGGAGGACGAAGTTTGTTCTCCAGCGGGTCCCGCGGTAGTGATAATTTTGTTGGAACTGAGTTTGGTTCGAGGTCGGTCGTCAGTTTGATCGGCAAAATGTGGATGACCAGGTGCCGAAGTTGTCCGAATAGGTGAGATCCGTTTGGGTGAGGGCGATAAATCAGTAGGGGTCATACTGAACGTCGCCATGGATCCCGGTTGAACGACATGTGAGATAGCTCTGGATCGATACTGAGCTTGGACTGACGATCGCCTGTTACCCGCCGCTTGAGAGATAGACCTTCGATGACCATGTCCGGGACCGGTGACTGCTGAAAAGTAATCTGTCCTTTCGATGGCGGTATAGGGTGATCGACTAGGACTGGGTGTACGAGACGCGTTCTCCTTCTTGAGTGAATTGACTACATCGCGGAATTCGATGGCGCCTAGGAGTGAAAAGTTGGCTCTTGGAGTTTCGGCGTAATCGGGCGTAGAGAGGCCGTGGAACTGCATGTGCAAGTGGGCGTGAGAGTGCGATCTGGATCTCCGCCTCGATCGGATTCCGGTCGGTGTCAAGCTTCCAGCCGAGCTTGCGTCGTCGTGGTCTGGAGTCGGGGGAGCTTCGAGGTGTGGAGATGGTAGGTGTAGACTGCTAGGTCGGGGTGTGGGTGTACCATCGTCTACTGTGCCCATGGGCGATACACTGCCATTTCCATTGACGTGTCTACTCCCGGGTAGCGATTTCCAAGCATGTTCCTCTTCTTCCTCTAGCAGTTCCGGCCGTCTCCTTCGTCGAGCGAGGACGTTCATGGTGATGACCACAACGACGTAAAGAGCGTACAGGGCGACCATGACTGTACTTTCGATCAACGACAGGTGTCCATCCCGCAAGACCAGTACCAGCACCACGACAGCGACGGTGAAGAATGAGATATCGCGTATGAAGGCCGTTTTCGGTACGTAGAACGGTCGAATGAATGCGATAGACCCGACCACAATGGACGTGACTGGAGGGGGTAAGTTTCAGGACACCTCCTCGTCATGATCTTCGGGAGGACTCACTGAAAGTAGCTGCCCCGATCAACTCTCCAATAGCGAGCGAGAACGTCCCTTGATTCATGGCTGAAAATGTCGAAAAGACATCCGGACTCCCATTCCCAAAAGCCAAAAAAGTCACTCCGGCCGTCGTCTCGCTCAATCCAAGGTAATTCGCTATCGTAGCTAAATTCGGGCAAAAGAAATCGGAAGCGACGATCCCGATAAATGAGAACAAGAAAGACAGTAGCAAGAGATATCCGAAGGCGATGAGTGGTTTGAGGTAGGTTGGAGAGGCGGCGTACCATTCGTGATAAGGTAACGAGAGGAATGTTTGTGTCTCCATTTCCACATCTGCGCCTCGGCGGAGGGGTAAGGCGAGGTGGTTGCCCGGACTAGGGTTGGGGTTGGCGGAAGGTGGAGTGAGACCATGGCGGAGGACAGTTGCTGATCGGATTATAGCCACTTGTAAGACGATGGTGCCGGCCAGAAGAAGCCATGTTCGACTACGAGGTATGTCTGGCATATCGAGTTACTCGCGTACGGGTGGTCGTGTGACTGGTGGAGTAGCAAGTGACCAAGTTGTGGTGTCACTTCCACATCATGTCCGTACAGCAGGGTGGCGGAGCTGTCCTCTAGTTGGGGTCGGTCGGTACAAAGGACGACACCGCCCTGTGACACTACACGAAACAGATGAGAGGTGAAGTCGAAATGACGATGATGACGATATGCCTCACGGTAACGGCGTTGCATTGCTCGTCGCTGCTCTTCCGGTTATCATTGACTAAAGTCAGGCACCACCACGTCTGGAAATAAATCGCTCATTAAACGCACGTGGCTTGGCTCCTATACCCCCTCCGTAAAGCTATGCATGCCATCTACGCATCGACACTGACTATCTGCAGTATATCTGGGAGCTTGGTCTGTAGCTCCATATGGCCCTTGAGAGCTGACGAAATGTCGACATCTTCCACTCCGGGCTGTTCGACCGGACCCAGACCAGCGACTTTGATTCCACTTGAAAGCGTTGCGGCGCGAGTGACGACTTCGTGCAGCCTTTTACAGTCTCAGCATCCGCCCCGTACCTTTTCATACTGCGGCTTACCTGACAACACCAGCTAGGACCCAGTCCGACTCGCTATAAGCATTGACCAAACGCCTAGCGACTACTGAGCGTAGTTTCCCCCATTCTTCATCAGTGGGAGCGGCGGGTAAACTGATGAGGTAGGCCGACTCGACGTATGCAGGCACACCGCCCCCTTGCGAGGTAGGGAGAGAGGCTAGGTATTCGAGGGCGTGAAGGACGGTCAGTGCTCCAAGGGAAGTACCGACCAAAACAACTGGTCTTTCGCCTTGGACCTTCTTTTCTAGGACTTCGCCCAATAGTCGACCGGCCTTTTTCGCTCGGTCCTGAGCTTGCATCCATGTATTGTCGAGCGACATCGATGCGAGCGAGTAGGCCGTCCTGCTGGTTCAGCTGAGGTCAATGTGGTGAGACTTCAGGGCCGGCTTACAGAGGTAGAGAGACGGCGGCAAAGTAGGCACTGAGAACGGTCCGCTTGATGATCTCGCCCTTGATCTTCGACTTGAGTTTGCTAGTCACTACAGCAACCGTCAGCTTGCAGCCTCTCCAACCTATGAGGAATACGATCGACGCACCCCAATGATCGATATCTCGGCCTGATTTGAGCATGGCGGAAGTCTCGAATCGTAAGAGATAGACATCTCGTCCGTCCTTCCAGGCGTCGAGCGAGTGTGATACATCTTTCCCATCGCCTTCGTGCTGCTGGACTTGCCCACCCTCGGCAGCCTTTTGGATGGCGGGCGTAGCATCCGCTTGGCCAGGAGCGCAGATCGATCGCCATGCAGTGATGGCTTCTGTTTTCGACACAGTCAACAGACCAGGAACGACAATCGTAGCCTACATGAACGTCAGCTCTGCTTACCCTATGCTCTAGAGCTGAGAAAGGCTGACGGTGAGTGAGGGCGGTTTGTTGGCATGAGCGATATCCTTTTCACCGGGCGCTTGATCGAGCGATTGACGGGGTGATTCGCTCGGTTTAGGTCCGCTTGACTCGAGTGATAGTCCAAGTAATTTCTCTTCGAGCTGTTGTCGATCCCGTTCAACCTCAGCAGTAATGTCCTCTTCACTCTTCTCCTTCTCCTTGTCTTGGTTCTTTCCCTCGTCTTGCCGAGCATCGGTATCCCGAGCGTGATCTTCCGCCGCTCCCGTCGCCTCGCCCTTCTTCTTCCTCGCTTGATACCTCTCTCTAGCCATTTTCAGATCATCAACCTCTTCCACCGTCGCTTTCGTCCCGGCCCCAATCTCCACAAACCCAAATTCTTCTACTCCCCTCCACCTCTCCCTCACTCGTCTACCTGCTAATCCTCCACCGCCCACGCCGAACAGTGTGCCGAGGACTACAGGTGCTGCTCCCCCGGCTAGGAGACCGCCTATACCTAATGGAGCTAGGAGAGCGGCAATGGCCGGTGCTGCCAGACCGCCAGTGACTCCAATAAGAACACCGCCAGCTATCACTCCCGCTCCAGTGGCTACGAGAACGTTAGCCAATAAAAGATAATATGAGGGGCGAATCGTGGACATACCGAGCCTTCGTCCAAACTGCCCACCCCATCCGTGAGCTTGCTTCTCCCTACTCTCTTCGACCTTCGCACTCGACCCTTCCTGAGCAGCTTTCAACGCTTTAAACAACGTTCCAGCCAAATTCCTCTCTGCTTCGGCCAACAAGCCCCCCGCATCCAAACCTAACGCATCAAGAGCTCTCCAACTAAAAGCCCTAGCCAGCGGAGTATACTTTAACGCGTCCTTCTCTTTCGCTTTCTCTTTATCGGACTTGTCTGGATCCCCAGCTAAACTAGCTTCTACCAACACTCCAGCCATCCTGACCCTTTCGTCGGCGGACCATTCGGAAATTTGGTCTTGTGATGATTGTCGGACGGCTTGGGTGGTTATACCTGGAGGTAAAGAGGCGTGGTCGATTGATGTTAATTTACATACTGATCGGACCCATTGAGTGGTCTGTTGGCGGTGCCAAGCGGAGTTTGGGGGTGAGGATTCGGTAGCTGCGAGAGCAGAGAGGGAGAGGAGGAGCCGAATGGGCTGAGAGAGTGGTGGTGGTGGTTCCGGCAGGTGTTGCTTCTCGCCCATGATCGAGGGTGACTTGATGTCGATACAACGGAGCTGGGAAAGATGGTACAGTATCAACAATTGAGTGGGGTGACTGACCAGGAGATCAACGGCTTGACGTCATTTCACCAAGACCAAACCTGAAAGTCAGCCTCGGCGTTTATCAACGCGGGGTCAAGCAAATCTCTTGTTCTTCTTCGGTCTGCATATCACCTTATCTACAAACCAGATTCAGCAGTCCAAGTCTTTGCGAGTACAGAACCCACACTACAAAGCGATTTGCATTGAATTGGCGGAAGTGGTCAGGGCCACGTTGAAACACACCATGGCCGGGCGGATCATGCCACCGGAGCTCCACGCGCGTTTAGCGCTTAACAAGAGACCGCCTATCAACCCAGCCGGTCGCGTTGTCTACTTGTATGTAGTTGATCAAAGGCCCTTCGAGGCGAGATATCTCTCCCTTGTCCTTACCTTCTCACTATCTCACCTCTATCACTCCACAAGCAAGCAAGTAGGATGAGTCTCACCCGCCTCCGCCTTCACCTTCACCTACCGCGCCGGTGCCTCTCAACCAGGGCCAGCCGTGTCCTCTCCGCTCTTTCATTACCTACCGATCAACCCATTCCCGGTGTATACGACGGCTCATGGCGAGGTTCAGGAACCGAGATCAACTCACTCTGTCCAGCTACTGGCGAGGTCATAGCTAGGATCAAGACTGTACGTCCTACCTCGGAAATTCAGGCTGATCAAAAGGGGACGGTCGAAGAGACCCGCGCCGCGGTTCAAGCTTCTAAAGATGCTTCGCTAGCTGTTAGACGGATGCCCGGGCCTAAGAGGGGCGAAGTGATCAGGCAGATAAGGGAGGTACTGGATAGTAAAGTGAACGAATTGGGGGATTTAGTCAGTTTGGAAATGGGTAAAATCAAGTCGGAAGGTAAAGGCGAGGTGCAGGAGGTGAGTCGAGCTTGAGTATCAGTGTCCGATGGTCGAGCGAGCTAATGGTGCAGTTTATCGATATCGTATGTCTAGTTGAATTGACCCTCGATCGAGCTGAGCGACTAGTGTGACTATGCCACGGGTCTGTCGAGATCGATGGCAGGTCGGGTGCTCCCGTCCGAAAGGCCGGAACATGTCATCTACGAGAGTGCGCCCATCTTTCCACGCTCTCGTCCTGATGATTTGAGTGCTAATCGGGTAGTTCCAAACCCACTGGGCGTAGTTGGTATCCTTACAGCTTTCAACTTTCCTGTGAGCTTTTTCCTCCTTCTCTTTACGCTCCATCCGGCCTTCGGACTGAGCTGAGACGTTGCAGGTAGCAGTGTTCGGCTGGAACTTTTCCATCGCACTCGCAGCGGGAAACTCTACAATCTGGAAACCATCACCCACCACTCCATTGTCAGCTCCCCTTGGTCCTTTAGGTTTCTCGCGCAGGCGCTGACGATGATAGGTGTGCTATAGCAGTGACTAAATTGATCGAACCGGTTCTCGAGAGGAACGGCCTACCTGGCGCGGCTGCTGCTTTGGTCTGTGGGGATGTGGATGTTGGGAAAGAGATCGTTGGAAGTCCTGATATCCCACTTGGTATGTTCCCCCTGTTCTGCTAAGTGAAGGGGATAAGCTGACGGGATAGTGAGCTTCACGGGTAGCGAGAAGGTTGGGAAGGAAGTGGCCAAGAATGTTCAAGATCGATTCGGCAAGGTCAGTCCCTTTTCTGAAGGAGCATCAGTCAGTGCTGACGATACATAGGTCCTGCTGGAACTTGGAGGCAACAATGGTGAGTCTGAATTACAACTACAGCCCGTTGTTCGTTGGGCTCGACTGACGTGATAGCGGTGATTGTGGACAAAGACGCCGATTTGAAGCTGGCTCTTCAAGGTGTCCTCTTTGCCGCAGTAGGCACTGCGTAAGTCACCATTTCCAATCACCCCATACCCTGACTGACGTCGAGCAGTGGTCAACGATGTACCTCGACCCGACGAGTGTACCTACACAAATCCATCGCTCAAGAATTCACGTCAATGTTACTCAAGAACTACGATTCCAGAACCCTACCCCTAGGTGACCCGCTCGACCCCAAAACGCTTATTGGGCCAATGCACACCCGACGAGCGGTCGAGACTTATACGGCGAGATTGGAGAGTATCAAATCCAACGGAGGGGAGATCCTGAATTCCACTTCTGGGGCGATGGGCGGTGTAAATGGTTGGGCGGAGAGTGAGGATGGAAATTGGGTTTGGCCGACTGTCGTCCGTCCCAAACTTGATGATCCATGTTGGAAAGAAGAGTACGTCCACCGTCCACCCATCACAACGTACAAGGTAAAGGGCTGAAGAGCATGCAGGACATTCGCACCGATCGTCTATATCGCCGAATTCGATACCCTACCCGAAGCGATCGCACTAAACAATTCCGTCCCTCAAGGTCTATCTTCTTCACTCTTTACATCAAACATTCAATCGATGGGTCAATGGCTCGGTCCCGAGGGATCCGACTGCGGGATCGTAAACGTCAACGTGGGGACTAGCGGGGCGGAGATAGGAGCTGCTTTCGGGGGTAACAAGTCGACTGGGTGGGGTAGGGAAAGTGGTGGAGATGCTTGGAAGCAGTATGTCCGATGGAGCTCGGCGACGGTCAATTATTCTAGTAAGATGCCGTTGGCTCAGGGCGTTTCGTTCGGTTCGGCGGAATGAGGTATTAGGCAGGTCGTCGTGAATGCATCGAAGTCGAAGTATGGTACAGCGGGCCAGCATATCGGTCTATCACCCCTCTCTCGTACCAAATCCGGATCGTCCCCCCTCCCGGGTCGATGTGGTTTACACATGTTCCTATTGATAGCTGCCATAGGCGTATTCCTCCATAGGCCAATCACCTTCCGTGATGCTCTATCTATGGTCAGCTTCACATCTCCCCACGCGCGGAAGGAGCGACTCACCTCCCAGGCAAAGTAAGTCGTAATGAGCGAAGCGAGCGATAACAACGTGGCTAAGAACGATCCATTGACTTTCCGATCGGATGCCTGACCTGTCAGTACCTGGACCTCACGCTGATAGTGGGGGTACACACGTTACAAAGCGGTTCCGAAGCGAGGAAGAACACCACTTGACCACCGGCAAACAGCGCGCCAGCGACTAGGTAAAGCACTAAGCCTCATCAGCCGGTTTTCCACCTCTGGAACGTGTAGGGAGAAAGGGACTTACCGGCCGGTTTGATCTCTCTGAGCAGGAAGAACGAGACGTATACCATGAGTATACCGAACGCAACGCTCGCTCTACCCCGTCAGTCTTATTACTCTCAACGATGACTATGAGAAGAAGGACTGACACGGCGGGCCAGATTAGGGTCAACACGAACAATGCTGTCGCTTGCAGATCTGGACCCAGGTCGAAAGCGTTGGTCCAAGATTGCGAAGTATCGAGTGAGATGTATAGCGTAGGAGCGAAGATCAGTAGACTGATGATCGACATCGGGACGATGGACGCCGCTGTGCCGTCCCTGCTGTTGTCAGCCCTAGTCTTTCGGCGAGTTGGATCGGAGATGGAAAAACTCACTCTATGAGCTGAGTGGCGACGATGGCATTGACGAGTAAGATCCAGTACCCGACCGCTATGATGGCTAGATGTAAAGCGGTAAGGATGGATAGTGCCAGTGTCCCTATGATCCATCAGCTTCATCCTCTGAGAGATGAAGAGCATGGCTGACCTTGCTGGAAGAGAGAGGTCATAGTGAGGATCTGAAAGACGCAGTGCAAAGCGAAAAACTGGGTCTGTCAGCTATGACTGCCGACTCGCGTGTCGATAAAACGGGCTTACGATCAACAGCGCCCTCAGCTCGACACGTCCGACGGCTGCTTTACGTCTGTTCCCCCTCCAAGTAAGGAAGAGCGTGACTGCCAACGCCACCGCGGAAAGCACGATCAATGCTACGTCAATCAGCTTGGGTAGTCTCGCCATCGTGCGAGAAAGAGGAGCTGACCGATATCACCTATCGAATCCCTCTCGCCTACTCGGGGAATTTGACAATCGGACCCTAGTCCCGTGCCCGCCGCATCTCTAGCAGCCATGACATTCGGATCATCATCAAAGTCCGTCGTAGTCTATCTCATCAGCGCAGGCATAGCGAATAGACGGAGGGGAGGGGAGGGACAGACCACTCGGTACAGCTCGAAAAAAGATGAGTTGGAAGGGAACAACCTCGTCAATGGGGGGTTCGGCTCGTTCCAATACTGTGCGAAAAAGAGATTACATTGCGGTGAAGGTGTATGTGAGCCTTTTCATGGTAATTCAGCTTGGACCCTCCCCGCTACGATGTCGGGGGAGGTGGGAACTTACATATCCAATTGAATGAACCGAATGCGTCTGGCATCTTGCTGAACTGGAGCGAGGTAGAGTAGTAAGTGATGCGGAGGGAAGAGAAGAGAAAGAAGCGTGGGTCGCGAAGTGTGCAAGGGATCAAAGGAAGGGGTCCGTCTAGCTCGTGGTGGCGCTAGGGTACTTTTCAACTGGGGCTTTCTTCGCGATCCACTCTGATCCTCTCGTTCACGTCGATTGAGGGACGACTTCGCTACTGCCCAAAGAATCGTAGAGTAGAGGGCGAGCTTCCGCTTGAACGACGTCTCTAGACCTGGCCGTCGCCAAGATGGACGCCGGGGGTAAAGGCGTTGGATAGGTGATCCACCCCCTCGGTCCAAAGGACAAGATCGGCAGGAGGTGACTTTCGATTGAACACCGGAGGGTCAAGTGTGGGAGTAACTTCTTCGTGGCAGGTTCGTGAGCGTGATCGTGAGCGTTACGCTGTCGATACAGTATGGTAAGAAGGATTGAGACGATGAGATGTTGATTGATTGAGGATTTAGTAGGACGCCCTTTCGGTCACTCAACAACGGTCGTCAGACCAGAGAAGGGGAAGCGATGGCGTAAACACACACAGACAAAACAATAAGGAGATTTCGAAACAACCGCCCCACCTTTTTACGCAATGACCTCGTCTCACTCTCCCCTCGTGGGTCTGGAGCCAATCTGCCTTGCCCTCTCCGTGGACGCCTCTCTCGTCGCGAGCTCGACTATGGACCGGGGGGTGGGAGTATAGAGCATCGCGACACAAACGTTGTGGTGGCGGACTGGAGTCAACGATCGATGCCCACGTGGTTCTCACGTTATCAGCTATGGCCGCTACGGCCGTAGACTCGCGACGTCATCACTCGCCAAGCTATTTCCGTCGACAACCGATTCACTCGGTGCTCGGGAAGTCCCCGAGTATCACTACTGCTGATGTTGGAATGCATGCGCATTCAGTGAGCAGACAAGAAGAAGGAAGAGAGGAGCGACGTGCCCTGCCACAAATGCACATATCGGCACGCAAGTGCTTTCGTAATAAGCGAAGGTTTTGCCGTTGTGCGGTCTCGGCAAGTGGATATTATCAGAGTGGCATTTAGCGTACCACAGAGCTGGAAATTCTGGCTAGCTGAAACGAACGAAACTCTTGCTCTAAGATGGGACGTCGAGGTGTTGAGCAGATGCAGCCAGAGGTCTTTCATATGCATTGATTGACAGTCAGCAGGCGGCACTTGGAATACATACGACAAACGACGGCGGCCAGTTAACGAGCCGAATTTCTCGGGCGTGGACGCGCGAATAAGGAAAGGAAATTGCCCAATCAGTACATCTGAACGGCCCGGTTGTCTGTCTGCCTCCCTTGGTTCCCTGTTCCCCCACATCCTCCCCCCTCTATCCGATTGAGTTATTCCATAGTCATCACCACAGTCGTCACCATTATCCTCCTTGTGCATACTACTCTCACCGAACCGGACTCTCGAGGAACGAGAAACGACGTATTGTAATACTACCGTGACGACCGCACCGCTTGCCCCGGTATCGCGGACCGAACGTTTGTCGAATCTCCTCGCTGTCTTTCCTGTCTTGGCCCTTTTCAGTCTTTGTCCCGGATCGATTTCGACCATATCTCTACTCTGCGCTTGATCGAATGAGGAGGACCTGAGCCCCGTGCACCTGCCCTTCGTCGCTTGTCCTGGTTTCGCCATTTGTACAAAGGAAAACTCCTCCTTCCCCCCCATATTTGTCATCCCTCTACCACCTCGAAGCCGAGATGTTATCATCTTCACCGGCTGTTCAGCTACACTCAATCGATTTCCACGACGAACATCGCCGTCGACTATCCCTCCGTACGCATGGGGGACAAGAGTACCTCACCGCTCATGATGGTTTACCTTCGCCCGAACACCTTACGCCTGTAAGCGGTACACCACATGGAGGCAGTGAAGCGGGCAGTGCACCTATCAGTCGGAGAGGAAGTGGGTCCGATGATGGAGAGAGCAAGTTTGCTTCTTTACAAAGGGCTCCTAGTCGTCGGACCGCCGCTGCTGTCGATGCTGAGGTAAGTCATTTTCGTTGTAGGAATGAAGGAGGGGATTCGGTCATCGGGCAATTTCAACTCCACCCCTTCCCCCCCGATTTTGAGCTACCTAGTCTTGTGTCCCCTTCCTTTACAGTGCTTTTCGGCGCATTCATCCTTTCACCTACCCGCCGTTCAAAGCGAGCATCACCTTTCTCTACTCGTCTCATGACCGGCGACTATCCCTATCTTCCGCAATTTCGCCTCGCTCGCCAGTCCATCATAGGACAAAGCAGCTCACTCCCCCCTCCCCCTCCCCCACCATGATCCCAGAGATAATCGTCACCCACCCTCTTTCACCCATCACCTCCTCCCCACCTGTTTTACCTACCACTCGTACCTCTACACGTACACGTACACGTTCCCGCTCTTCAAGTATGAGCTTGACAGTAACCATTTCCCCTTCTACCAATTTTCAACCTCCAACCGCGTCTGCGGTCAAGCAACGTCCAGGCGCCGGAGGGCGCAAATGGTGGACTTACTCTCATTCAATCGGTCGTTCATCAAATACAAACCCTTCATCTCCTACACCTCCAAGTCCTCAATCCAAACCAAGAAACCCACTTCATGAGCTGTACCTTGTGCGATACCCGTTGCAGGTGGCCGTGTCTCTCGACCCGACACTGACACTTGCCCAGGGTAATCCCGTTTCAACTTCTTCCAGTCGGGATGTATCGCCTGGAAGTCGACCGGGAGAAGATCGGGAAGGGCGCTCGGCGACACAACAGTCGCATGCTGCTGGCGCAGAACAGCAGCAGCGCTCGTCTTCGCACCGCCCTCATATCCCTTCGGGACTTTCGTTCACGCCTGCAACTCCGGCCGATGCCTCGCCCGCTCCTTCAAACGCGCTCAATTCGTCTACCAGCAGTCGACACGATACCTTGACTGCTATCCCGGAAAGTCGAGCATCCAAGACCGCACCCAACAGTCCTGGTGCATCACCGACGGCGACCCGTCATGCCAAACATCACCAGGGTCCATTGCACGATCTCCGTCGGTTCCTCAATCACCATATTGGACATCACGGCGAGAAGGAGCAGCGGAATCGTTCGGAACATGCTAATTCTGCTCTCAACCAACACATGGGCGATGCTTCCGGTCCGTCCACTCCTGGTGTCATGGGAGGCGCCGCTACTCCTGGTATTCAACGACGGGGAAGTGGATTCCACGGTCTTTCATCAGCCACACCGAGTGGGGCGGCTACCGGTACTCAAACGCCCGCCGAGTCGTCACATTCCAAGCAGGATAAAGACCATGTGGGCCATTCGAGCCATTTGATGGGGTTCATGCGACATCACCTCCGTGATAACGAGGGTGAAAAATCTCATTCTTCCTTGGCAAGCTTTTTCGGTCATGGTGGAGACAAGAAAAAGGACAAAAAGGGAACCAAGACGCCTACCGATTCAAGAGCGACTTCGGCCGCCCCGTCCCGTCAAGCTACTCAGCTAGCCATGACCGAGCCTGAATCTCATACTCCGACTCATTCAACTTCACAAGCCGCTTCAGTCGCTAGTTCCCCATCGCACACGCCCTCCGCCACTCCGGGTATAGCTACGCCCAAGAACGCCGGTGATTATCCTGGTGTCCCATACCCCGTCGTAGCGCTCTCTCATCCTTCGCTACACGAAGCTACCCATGCGCATCTGTCCAAGAAGTACGGCAAGTGGGGTAAAGTGCTTGGATCAGGAGCCGGCGGAACGGTCAGGTTGATCAAGGCGAGTTCGAAGCAAGGTGGTACGACCTACGCCGTCAAGGAGTTTAGGCCGAGAAGGCAGGGAGAGAGTGAGAAGGAGTATCAGCGTAAAGTCACCGCAGAGTTCTGTGTCGGTGTGACGTTGAGACACATCAACGTCATCGAGACGGTCGACATTGTCAACGATCACGGGCATTTCTACGAGGTGAGTCTAGTCTCCGAGAGTGCTGGACCGTGTAAAAGCGAGAGAGGAGTAGATACTGACGTGATGTCTACAGATCATGGAATTCGCACCCTACGACCTATTCTCCGTGGTCATGTCGGGCAAGATGTCTCGGCCCGAAATCTACTGCGTCTTCCGACAGATCATCGACGGTGTCAATTACCTGCACGAAATGGGTCTCGCTCACCGTGATCTCAAACTCGACAATTGCGTCATGACGACCGACAATGTCGTCAAGCTCATCGATTTCGGTACCGCCGCCGTTTTCCATTACCCGGGCAAACACCAGATCCCAGCGTCGGGCATAGTCGGTTCGGACCCTTACCTCGCTCCAGAAGTTCTGCACAAGGATCAATACGACCCTCGCTTGACGGACGTTTGGTCAGTCGCCATCATTTTCATGTGTATGGTTCTCAGGCGATTCCCTTGGAAAATCCCTGATTACAAGACCGACATGAGTTATCGATTATACGTCAATACTCATCCGGAATTATGCACCAAACCGACTATCCCTACTCCCGCTCCGTCGATCGCCAATGGTGCCGAGGGCAATGCGAAAGCCGGTGGACCCCATTCTTTGTTGCAAGACGGATCTAGTTCTTTGCCATTCCGAACTACGTCGCAAGCTTCTCAAGCTACGACCGTCGCTGAACCTTCCGCTATCGTAGACGAACCCAGTCGACATGGAGAAGGAGACAACGCCAAGAGTAGAGGATTGTCTACTTCGGAAGTATCGGAATCGTCCACCACGTCCACTTCTTCCGAAGATACCGCTCATGGACATCTCGCTCGATTGGAACTTCGTGGAAGTCCTGAAAAGATTATCGATCCTTCAGACGAATATTTCCCTCGACGATCCGATTCTACTGCTTCTACTCCTGCCATGCGACATCACGCCTCAAACACAAACTCCAATGGAAGGCAAGGTACCACTCCTGCTCCTGCTGGTGGTGGAGGCGATCGCCCAAACCGTTTGGCACCGCCTACTACCCGAAATCGAGCCGCTACGTCACCTCATACCGAACATCCATCACCTATGGGCTCGTCTCCCGACGGAGGAAATGCCAACAAGATGGCCCCCACCGCCTCGCAGCATGAACAGCAAATGAAACGCGAACGAGCAGCATCCATCTCTTCGACCAGGACGTTCCAGTCTGGCGGAGCGGAATCGATCTTCCGTTTGTTACCCCGTGAATCCCGATCGGCAATCATGAGAATGTTGGCCGTCGAACCGACTATTCGATGTACATTCTCCGACCTCCTCAAAGGACGAGGACACGACGACATGATGTGTCCTTGCGGAAGTGCCGATTGCGGTGGGAATATCTCTGTCCCGCCCGCCGAATTGACGGGTGTGAGCGTCGACGACGATGATCAAGGAGACGAGTGGATTCAAAAGATTGAATGCTGTAGTCATCTCAAACCGGGTCAAAAACCAGCTCATCAGCATATCAAGGTTGCAGAGGAGAAACCGGCAAAGAAGAAGTTGTTCCACTAGGTCGCTGAAGGTCACCAAGTCACCGCCTGGTGACCTGAGGTACGGGTTTGGAGGAGGGAGGTATCAGCTCGGAGTGGAGGTATCAGTCTGGAGTCAGGGGAGGAGGAAGATGGAGAGATCGGCCTGCCGAGACACGGAAAGCAGGTCGAGCAGTAGAGAGTGGACAAGGAGGAGCCGGGGGGGTAACGACTACACTTCATGTTTCTTCAAATTCTGAAATGTCAACCATGTCTGTTCTGGTTGTAGTAGTGTAGCTTTCGATTTGGTAGTGGTAGTGGTAGTGGTAGTAGTCAAGTAAAGAAAGAAACGTGGATGCATGAAGAAGTACTAGCTGCCAGCTAAAGCATCCGGTAAACCTAACTTGACTTGTTCACGCGTCGCACGCTGTTGACCGAGTAAGCCGAGTGTAACCAAGAGGGACAACGTCACTGCTCTACCAAGCGCAGGTTTCGCTTTTTATAACTTTGACTGTATCATCTCGTATTCGTACTGTATACCACTTCCGCCGAGGACGATATCGACGACGAGGACAGTCGGTATCACACAGCTCGTGATACGCATCGCCACACGATCGTAGCGGTCGTATAGCCCCCTCGTGTAGGTCCCCGGTCGGCCACCGGCCATCGCTCCGCAACACACCATGCCTCGAGGTTAACCTTCCACTCTCTTGGTCCGTATCGTCATTTGCACGCATCAACCTCGGATCTTGGGCAGAAATCAACCTTCAAAGGGATCCTTTGAATCTCCCCACAATATCAAAAGACAAGACTCCAGCGACAAAGCAAGTCACGTCGAAGCTCTCTCACTGTCCAACAGTTAGGACCACGATGTCACAATTCTACTCCTCTTACCCACACCTCCTCCATCCACCTCCCGCCAACCGCTCCGTGTCCACCTCCTCCAACGCCAACGCCAACGCCAACGCCAACGCTCAACTGGGCATGACCCAACCTGCCTCTGCGTCCGGTTCGTCCATGGGCCTAGGAGGTAAATTGAGGAGTATGCTCGATAGGCAGAAATACGCCGTTTTCCAAGTGGACATAACACTACACGAGTTGGGGAATGTTCCGCAGATTGAAGGGGAGTTTGCTGTCAGCTGGAGGTTTCGTGGTAAGCGGCCTAAAGCGAAGGACGCGGTTCATCGTGAGTATAAGTTGAGGCTCCTCCATCATGCTCAGGAGACAGGAGACAGGAGACAGGAATGAGTTGGGCTGATATGTCTGTGGTAGGTCTTCACGGACATGATCAAGCTCATGGGACCTCGACGCCCGGTGCTGGACCTTCGGTGGCGCCTTCGCCTAAACCGAGTCTACCGAATCTCAAACTCACTCAACCAGCTTACGCCGGAAGCTTACACCCATCCTCATCTTCCATATCACTCCGATCCAACTCGACCGGCGGGTCATCTTCGATCCGTTCGGTCCAAAGTGGCCTCCCACCAGCCCCAGCCGCTCAGAACCTGAAGGGTAAATCAATGTCGACCCCTCCGTTACCAATGACGAGTATTAACGGCAATGGACCTAGCAAGCAAGGGAGGGTGGAGAAGAAGGGTTCAGACCCTACTCCGTTGAGGCAGAGTGTAGGTGTCGAACCGGAGTTGGAAACTGTCGAATCACCTTCACCTGTCGATACGCCCTCGTCCTACGCTCCTTCTTTGGCGGACGATACACCGGTAGCGAGTAGCAGTCGAATACCCAGTCGGAGTAGTACTCTACCCCCGACCCATCCACTGTCGACCGCAAGCATGTCGTCGGCCCGTTCTTCACTTCATCCTTCATCCTCCTCCGCTCAAATTGGCACGACTACAGCTCCATCATCCGCTTCGTCCTCTACTTCACATCTGTCAGTCCCTGCCCCTAGTGGGAGAGCAGCTTCAGCCACTCCCGTACCGCTCGAAAGGACCGGATCGCACTTGACTACCTCGGCCCATTCCGCTCAATCTGGCTCGACGAGTTCTCAAGCCGATCAGGCGGCTTTAGAAGTAAGGAATGGTGATCGACCCGCCCCGCGTCGTGTCCGATCAATCTCCGGAGCAAGTCTACACGGCGCCGCTGCACCCCCACCACAAACCTCATCGGGTAAAGGCAAAAGCCCACCTCTGTCCGCTAGGAGGGGCGTCACACAAGGTCGACCGCTCAAAGCGCACACATGTACTTGGGACCACGACCTTCAACTAGCTCTCCGGATCCCAATCTCGAAAGAACGTAGTGCCACGCCTGCACCGGGCTCGAAATCTCGCGCACCATTGTTGGGAGAAGGATCAGCTTCAGCTTCAGGTTTACAATTGGTTATCGAACAACTGCCTACTGCCTCTACTACGAATCCCGCGCACGCCAAATCTTCCGAACCCGCTCTTCCGAACCAGAAAGACCAGAACGATAAGCCCGGTGGAGGAGGTGCTTCGCACTCGCCTACGTCGCCTACTAAAGGTGAACGAACGGTTTTCGGTCGTGTCGATATTGATCTGGCCGCGTTCGCCGGTCGAGGCAAGACGACGAGGAAATTCTTGTTGGTTGGGAGTAGGACGAATGCGACTGTTAAATTGACAGTCGACATGTCTTGGATCGGCGGTGACGGAACGTGGGTCGCGTGAGTCAATAGCTCCAAGGGAACAACGTTTATGGCGAAGGCTTACGGTATCAGTCCACCTCTGCAAGAAGGACATCACGTTACGTCACAAATGAAAGATGTTATGGGTGGTCGAGATGCCGGACAAGACCTTGAACGGGATTGTAAGTATTACAGCCCCCCCCCCCCCCTCCCACCTCCGGATGGAGTTTACCTCTGAAAGATCTACTACGCGTACTGACATGGACCTAGTGGCACTGGTCAAGACGCCTTCTGCTTCATCCACCGATTCGTCCATTTCAAAAACTCATTCGTCTAAATCGCGTAATGCCTCTTCGCTCAACTTGGCTCGAGCGCCATCGGCCACCATGTCCCAACCTCGACCACAGTACAAGACGTACGACAAGCACCTCCTCAGTCCCGATTCTGCTATGAGGACCATCACTCCTCAATCAGCAGCGAAGAAGATCGCTTCATCGACTAACCAAGCTCAAGACCAAGCGCAAGCGCAAAGCAGCCCGGAATCTTCTTCACCTACTCGGTCAATGTTTCCTCTTACTTGGCATCATCGACCACACCACCACCACCATCATCACCATCACCAAAACTCGCACAGGACGAGATTGACACATGGTATTACCGAACTATCACCCGAAGCGGTCATTGAACATATTTTTAACCCATACGAATCTCACGAAGAATCTCCATTCACTTTCGTCCCGCCTCCCCGACCGACTGCCGCTACACCCCTCCGAGACGATGAAGAGCACCACGAACACGCTCCTGCGTCTGAACCGGACCATGTTCATGGCCGCACCGAGCACCACAAACACCGTTTGGCTGGTTGGCGAAGGCGAAAAGACCAGCGTAAAGAGGTGGCGGCAGGAAGGATAGCGTCGGGGATCAGTGTTCCGGTTGGTACATCGGCAGGGTGAGGATATGGGGCGTTGAATGCTCATCCTATGTTGCTCGGTGATCCGGCACGTAAGAATGAGGGTAGGTCAACCACTGTTCGGGTCTCATAGAGTCCCGGTCTCGTAGATGTCTGGTTACTTGCTTTGTCTTGCTCTACTATGCCAAATGACGGGTCCATAGCTTGCGCCGAAGGCCGAAAAACACGTCGACGTGTCCCCAAGGTTTTGGTCGTGAGTGTATCTGTGTGTATGAACGACAGTATGGTCTCCATTGCCCATGTGCGCATCACGAGGGCAGCAATGGACCTCTAGAAGTCGACTGTCTTCTCAAGAAGTGTGCACTCGAGGACTGTCGAAGGACGCAGTAAGCGGGAACGCTTGTGAAGCAGAATGATGATCCGCTTCAGTAGACCGTCACAGGAGACCGAGTGAGGTATGCTGCGACGAACTCGGCCGCCTGCCCGCTTTCGGGTGGTCGCAAGCCTCGCATAGCCCGCATGAATCTATGATTCACCAGTGAGTGACATTGTATCAAATGCACGCAGGATAACGTTCTCGCACTGTCGAGCCCCCCCGCTTAACCCTTTTCGGTCATTGACCCTTATCTCAAATTAGGCGAGGCTCGTTATTATCTCTGTAAATTGTCCACATCCTCACACAGTCGTTGAGCACTTGCGACTATGACAGCGCGACACAAAGGCCATGTCCAGCGAACATGACTATTCCCCGGTGTCTCCTTCCCAGCATGACGGTTCGATTCACACGGAAACGCAACCCAAACGCCGCCGCGTGCACCAAGCTCCGCCGGTGCGAGGCCGTCCTCCCGGTCCACGCCCCTCGCAGCGTGCGCCGAAAAGCTGTCTGGAATGCACTCGACGCAAGATACGTTGTGATAAAGAGCTGCCGTGCGGGGCCTGCACGGAAAGGGGGGAGGCTGGAGAATGCCGCCGAGAAGCAGTGCTTGTCAAAGGAGCCATTGTCGGTGGGCCTCTCTCGCACAAGGCGACGACGTTAGAATCGCTTGCTAGAGATGTACAGGAGCTCCGACAGAGGGTCACCGAACTTGAAACGGAAAAGATCACTTTGGTCACTTCAAGCAGCGGTACTGTGGAACGAGACAGAGGGCCTTCATCTCGGCAACCACCTGTCTCGGACGTCGACCAGACTAAGCTGCCAGGCACGATGGAGGAGATGGCACTTGGGATCGGAGAGTCGACACGCTGGAAGGGTGCCTCGTTATTGAGCAACTGGATTGGTGAGGAGACGACCGGCCTCACCCATTGGTCCCAGTGGTACCAACCCATCACCTTTGACCGGTCTCTTTCCGCCTTACCGTCTCGATCAAATTCGCACCTTCTCGTCACCTTCTATCTGGACGAAATCTCCTGGATGGCTTGTGCCGTGCACGGATCGACTTTTCTCGCCGACCACGAAACGTTCTGGCAACGACTCGAGAGGAGCGAGCTGCAGGATGATCTGTGGATCGGCCTTTTGTTCGCAGTTCTCAGCGTTGCCGCGTTCTTCATGGATCAAGACCAAGCGGTATCGCGGGGTTTCACATTTCAGAACCTCAAATCGGTCGGCACTGTATGGTTCGACAATGCCATAGCAGTCTTGTACCGTCTTGGGATGTGGAGGCGATCTCTGCTCACCTGTCAGATCCTCGAAATCCTGAGTCCGGCTTTCCACCTGACCGGCAACACGAATCTGCACCAGAGCATGAACGGCATTGGGATCACTCAAATGCGGGCAATCAATCTGCATTTGCTAGGATCTCACGAGGACGACAGTCGACAAGAGTCGATCAGCAAGGAGCTAGGGAGGAGAATATGGTGGAACAACGTAGAATCCGACTGGCAATTTCTCCCTTACAACCGTTATGTCCGTGAGTCCATCCGTTGATGCTTTGCATATCTGCCACCGACTCAGTTCGCAGACTTTACCCCTCACCAGTTCACGACCAAGATGCCAGAGATGACGGACGAATCGACACCAATGTGTGACGGATCTTTGTCGATCCAGTACCGCACCGCTTGCTTCAAATCTGCTCGGTGTATATACGATGTCTACGGTCACCTCGGTCCCGGCGATGATCCGACGTACGAGCGTGTTCTGGCGGCTTCGAACAATCTCGATCAAATCGTTGTGAACTTACCCATCAAACTCCAATTTGACTACGAGGGAGAGCAGGGGTCGCCGTTCGGCTTGTTCACGCCTGAATCAACTCGTCAACGCCTGCTCGCGCTGATACTTGCGTACCGATCGTATCAGCTGCACCGATTGTTTTTTGTACGGTCGTTGACCGATTCAAAGTACTCTCCGTCGCGAACAACGTGTCTCAAAGCAGCGGATACCATCACATCGGTCGCCAATAGCGGTTTACCACGAGTATATTTCCAATTGTGGAATGTCACGGTCAGTCTGGTCGCCGCAGGGATTGTCCTGGCAATACACTCGCTGGAAAAGGCCCGGTCTGGCGAATCATTATTGGACGCACAAAGGCTAAAGATTCAGTCGCTGATCGAGCGATTGAGGGCATCGGACGATCAATCGGGGATAGCCAGTCGAGGAGCCACTTTCATAGCATATCTCCTTCGGGTACAAGACGATATATCTGCCGGCCGACGCACCGAGGTCAGATTCACCCGGGAATCTATGCTGGCTCTCGTACAAACAGGAATACAGATTACGCAGCCGAGTCCCGATATCGCGCCCTCGACCTTGGCCTCTGCTGAACCGGGTCCAGATCCCACCATGGACTCGTTCGCCATCGCTCAGGAAGATCTCTATGGAATGGGATCGGTCACTCATGGCGAGATCGATTTTGCAGCTCTGTTGAACGACTTCGTGAGCGATCTATAGGCTTGCACTGAAGTGTACGTAATGTATATATATATAGTGTATGTCATGGATGTACTGTATGTAGTGCAATTCGTCAAGAGCAGCGTGTCCGACCAGACAAAGCAATAGAGGTGTTTGTTAAGGTCCCGGCTTGGCTTCGTTCCGAAACTCGGCCGTCTCGCGCGAGATTGCTTATCACAACTGTTCCGAGGCTCGCCCGTCCTCTTTATTACACTACAAGCATATAACCCTCCCAATGCTAAGATAGAGCATGCAACACATGTCATCATGCCTGTTAGTGTACAAAGCCAGACTCAATCCGACAGCATCGACACCGGGGTGCTAAAGCTGCGTGGGGCGCTCAAGGGCGGATCGGCGGACGACGATTGGCGGCAGGCATTGAAGAAAAATGGTATGTTGACGTCTCGAAGTGGCGTTACAGCCGCTGAGGATGGCTAGGCTGGGCCGTGGTCAAAGACGTTCTATCGAAGGAGAAGGCGAGGCGATACGAGGATTCGGCGTACGAGTATCTAGAGTCGTTCGGCATGGGGTTCGACCGAAACGACCGATCCTCTTGGGTTCCGGAGAAGATGCCGTATTTCTACAAGGGCGGTCTATTTTTCTGTTACGGTGTGGGACACGAGCAGTTCATCTGGGATGTCAAGTAGGTCTCTTAGTCCCAAAAACAGTCCACATGGTACGAGGACTGACCGGGAAAAGGCAGGACCCGGCCGTGGTCGACGCATTTGCGGAGATCTGGGGCACAAACGAGCTTGTTGTTTCTTACGGTCAGTCCCAGAGACATGCCTGCCGGTGAACCGATGTTGACAGGTCAGACGGTGTCAATATCTCGCTTCCCCTTCCCGACAGATCCCCCGACGACTTCAAGCCTTGGCCTCATGTCGATCAATCACCGCTCACCACCTCTTTCCACTGCCTTCAAGGTATCATGAACATCCTGCCCAATGGCCCAGAGGACGGAGGTTTGATGGTGTGTCGATCACACCTGACAGCGACATGATACTGACATCTCAGGTGTTGGAGGGTTCTCATGCTCTGTACACTCAATTGTGGGAAGCATTCGAACACCAAAAGCCCGAAGGAGGCTGGAACAAGCACGACCGACATGACCACACTCCCGAGCAGGTTCAATGGTTGATTGATCACGGCTGCAAATGGGTCAAGGTCTGCGCTGGGCCAGGAGATCTGCTTCTGTGGGAAAGCGTAAGTACAGCACGTTGACATCTGGCGTACACGGTGCGCAGTCTGACCGAATTAGCGAACGGTGCACTACGGAGCCACGCCAACGTCCGACAATCCACGAATTGCTTCTTGTAAGTTTTCAGAAGACTTGAATAGGCATGAATTGCCATTGAACCTACAGACGTCTGCTACAAACCCGCTTCTCAAGTTACACCCGAAGTCAAGGCCAAGAGACGGCTCGCGTGGGACGAAAAGAAGGAAACAACCCACGATCCGATCACATTCAACGCCAACACCCGTGTCCCGCCGCCCGAGCATCCAACGTTCAATCACCCTAAGGTCACCGAGCTCCAGAGGCCTGTTCTGACATCTTTGGGAAGGAAATTGGCAGGTCTGGACGACTGGTAGTTCGGTGTTGGCACCTCAACATGTATTGTCGTCGCCCCGTACACCTCGGCTGGGCTGTTCCTCTAGATGCCCACCTTTCCGAAAGATGCTCAAGCGTTGAAGCCATACCTACGGCACAGAACGTCACGCTGAGCACAGAACACGCTGAGCACAGATGCCGTTCCAATCTGGTGTAATCACAGTCTTTACATGCACAAACGAGCGTTGGCTCGCAAGCTCTCATAGTGATAGTCACATCGAAACAATGAATAAAGAGAGCGGTCACAATGTTGAGTCATGCACTGGAGAGCCATCAGCCCTCGGTCAGTGTAGGTCTTTGGCCCGGGTGCTCACTTGTTTGCGCACGAGAAAGCAGAACCGACCGCCCCGGTCGCATACTGATCGATAATGGTCTTGATGATCGCATACGCTCCTCCGACAGTCATGAAGCCTCCGACTAGAAGCATGATCAGGTGGAAAACCCATTGACACTTTTGGACCATTGATCCGTTGCGGTAGTGCGCAAAGTCCCAGAGCCAGAGGTGCATCGGGACGATGATCTTGAATTCAGTATGTGGGTTCTGTCGGGAGCGCGATGAACTCACCGCCATGGGGGCGTACGCGATAGCGCCAAGAAGGCCAATCAGAGTTCCGAAGAATGGCACAGCCTCCGCCATGATAAACGCGACGACACCCAAACCGACGGATGCGCCGAGCCATGTGATCCAGTGCACCGCCGTTTTCGATTGCAAGTGAGGGGTGTCACGCAGCAAACGCACAAACACGTACTTGGCCGCAAGCTGACATCAGCACAGGGATCTGGCACGAGACAATCTGATAGCAGACGTACATGTTGACTCAGAACGGCGCTAATCCAGAGTCCGGGCAGAGCAATTCCATACGAGATCTTCTTGATCATTTCACCCGCGCTTCCAAGAGCAGGACTGGCGATGTAGACTGGCGATGAGCTCGGTGCCAGCAGTCGGCATCATCGGGACTCACTTCCGCAGTACCTGTAAACCACTAGGGCGACAATGATGTAGCAGACATTCAGGAGACCCATAGCCGCTGCGATCGGTTTTTTGTATTCTTTGGGGTTCCTCATCTCGGCGATACTGAGCGCATCGGCGGTGGACCTGAGATCACCAGAGGTCAAACTCACATTGGTACGAAAGCTGAGGTTCCAGAAGAAGAGACGAAGATGATCAGTGCAGCGTACACTCCGAGAATGAAGGTCGGGTTGCCAACAGCCACAAAGCCATAATCGGTGACTCCTTCGGGAGCGAGTGTGGGGCGATCTTGAACACCGACAGCGATCGTGACGATACCGACAGCAATGAACAGGGTTGCACAACCGACCCAAGCTGCTCGGGCTGAGTGTGTGTCCTCTTCAAGGACGACGCGTTCGAGAGACTCACCGGCTAGACCGATCTGGTTGAGTTTCGGGAAAGCGGCAAGCGCAGTGGACCCGATAAACGCGACGAATACAAACCAGACGGTGCAAGCTCCGTGATCCGACAGTGCGTTGAAGGCTGTCGAGACTCCTATATACCCACTGCCAGCAACCAGCGTGTACCTGAAGACGAGATCAGCTACTGACCAGCCGGCTCTTCTCACACCCACAACTCACCCAATCACATAGAGGATACCGACGATCTCACGGTATATAGCGCCACCGGCAAGGTGCGCCATGTCTTGCAGGCCCTAAAGACTTCAATGACCATCCTGGAAAAGTCCCGCCCATAGTCACTCACATGCATACCAGGATGTCGTAGTCGGAAAGCACCCAGGAGGAAACCGGCATATGTGTTGAAGGCGCCAAATCCGATCACAAGCAAAGTACCAGGGACAGCGCCGACGATGGCAAACACCGAAGGGATGGACAAGACACCAACCGAAAACAAGACCTTGAACATAAGGGCAAATGTCCGGTACCTATAACGGATCAGTAACGGGGTACATGCCTGAACAGTGCTCGACTTACCACGACACTGTTCGGTAGTTTTCTCCTTCGGAAGTCGATTTGAAAACTTCGAGCTCATCTCGGATAGGGCTAGCCTGTTCTACGTCTGCCACATCGCTGGTGGCTATGCGAGCGGTGACGTTGGATTCTTTCTCGTAGACGTCTTTCAACATGGCGCTGTTCGGGGTCGTTCGGGGGGAGACAATCCAGGACCAACATAGCGAGCTTTATGACTGCGCGCTGCGGGCAGCATATCTCGGAATGCTTTCAACACTGAAGCGCACATGAGATAAAGCCTTGCATGCTCTGACCTGCAGGCAACGATAAAGAATCGAGTCAGATAAGAATGGCCGGAATGTCCTAATTGGTCTATCCCTTGGCTCTCGCTTCTCCGAGCTTGTCGGAATGGCGGGCCCAGATTGCGGCTCATCGGAAAGACTCGCGTGGTCCTGCGTGTGCCGCGTGCGGCGCAAGGCAATGGATCACCTCGTATATTATAATCAACGATGTGCGAGTTTCCCTGACCTTTTTCCCTGAATACGTGTGGCAAAAACATGTGGCCAAAACACGTGGCAACGACCGATCCATCCGCTCCGACCGCTCCGCTGGCTATAGTTGTCCGGTGGAGGCCGAGGCGGTATACTCCATTTCGCCTTGCAACCTTGTGCATGTCACTGTATCTATACAATAATATCGGTCCCATCCCATCCAAATTCTTAGGCAAGGTTCCACAAATCTCTTTCGTCCCCCAAGGAACATGATGTCCGCGAAACACACGAGACATGCGTGCGAATATGCTTGGCCAGCGTCATATCTTCACCGGTTAAGCCTCCTTCTCATCATCGTGCAGAGTCGTGCGTTGAGCAACCTCGGTGGCCAAGACGTCATCCTCGAATACGTAGCCGCCAAACTTGCGCACGGGCGTTCTCTGCTGGAAGAGGTAGTCGAGTTGCTCGAGACTATGTCCCTTGTATTCCGGGACGAAGAAGAAAGCGTAGGCGACCATGATGCACGAAAAGGCGCCCCAAATGAAGCCTATCTTGGATCCAATGCCTCCATAGCCCTGGTCCTGAATGAAAGGCGAGACAAAAGTGATGATGAGCGCGACGCCGAATCCGGAGAAGGTGGCCAGTCCGAGTGTCCTCTCTCGATTTCGGGTCGGCGCCGATTCGGTCGTGACGATCCAGATCAAAGGGCCTTGGGCGCCGAAGGAGAAGTACCAGATGAATATCAGAGCCACCGAGCCATTTGAGACAGCAGTCGAGGGGTCCGGAAATACAGTGGCGAGGACAGCGACGAGAATGAGACAGATGCCGCAGAATGCCGAGGTCCCGATCAACAAGCTTCGCCGACCGAATTTGTCGGGCAGGTAATAGCCAGTACAGACGCCGACAAAGTACAGACAGTACAGTGCCATGATGATAGGAAAGACGTTTGTCACCCCAGCTCCAGTGAGGAAACTGAAGATGTAGTTCGTCATGTAACCAGAACCCTGGGCTTGTTGGAGAGATTGCACGCCGATGGCGATCAAGACTCGTCGGAGATCGGGCTGCCGCATCAGGTCGCCCCAACCAACAGACGCTGCGAGTTGCTTCTCTTCGTCGAACGCGATAGCGAGTTTCGACACATAGTCTGCGCCGTCAAAGTCGTTCCCCGGCGCAAGGAAAAGGGTGTTGGCGGAGGTGATGGCTTCAGCTTGGCGCCTGCCCGTTAGTACGTAAGCCTCTGGATTCGTGATATGCCACTTACCCTTTCCACACCAGCCATCGTGGGGACTCGGGAAGAGCAGGACCAACGACAAGCATCAGGGATGGCGCGATGAGCTGAACGCCCATGGGGATGAGGTATGCCGATGGATCGAGTCGGGTGGAAACGGCGAAGACTGAACCAGACGCGATGATGACACCGACAATCTGAATAGCTTGATACATGTTGATGACGAAACCACGAGCCGAGGTGACCGAGGTCTCAGAGAGGTAGATGGGAATGACGTTACAAGCGAGACCCATAGCGATGGACGCGATAAGCTTTCCCGCGACGAATTGACCGAAGCGAGCGCTACCGATCGCCGAAGTCATTTCGATCACACAGCCAATGATGGAAATGACTGAGGTGATGTACAAAGAACGTTTTCGACCGCAGTAGTCGTTGATGTACATGGCGAGAGCGCAGCCCACCATTATACCAGCGGATCCGATTCCCGAACCAAGTGACTGCTTCGCAGACGACAGGGAGCATACCTCGACGCCGTCGACGATGGCTCGCGCTCCGTAATCGCAGAGGAAAGCCTTCTCACCCAGGACGGTACCCCACCAACCGTTGTCGTAACCCTAAATTGTGAATAATCATGTCCGTGTGGGGTAAGCGCGGGAGACCCACAAACAGGATGGCTCCTAGCGACGCCAGGACCATGACCATGTAACCTTTGGGGGTGATTCCATCGTAGATCGACATCGCGCCGAGTGTGTGAGAGAGACTGTGCTTGATAGGTCTTGATGTCCGTAATGACCATAATTGAAGAGTATATGTAGTAAACGGGCGTCAGTGATTGGTGATACGCTAATCTGCGCGGCCATCAACTCGCCCGCGACTCATCCGTTGCTGGTCCGTGTTGGCAGACGGACCAGATATCGCTGCGTTTCACCGGCTCTCATTTAGGTAATTTGAGATCAGGGTCAGATAAGTGGGCATTGCAATTTCCATGCACCCGATATACGACGCACAACAAGCAACGAATTACAGGAGCGCGGGCGAGCGGGTGAGGAGCGGTCGAGGTTGAGTAACGTATCTGCCGTTCCCATGGGCGGAAGAGCGTCCTCGAACCCGATCTTCTGATCGTGACTGAGATAGTTGGTGGCAGATAACACTTCATCATGGCTCACGCGGCCAGTGAACGAGTCTGCGCAACCGAGATCGAAAGGTCAAGATAGCCGTCAAAGCGTCATGAATTGAGGCAGTTCTGGAAAGATGCATCCGTTCTCTACAACTTGATGCACACTTTTCCGAAATGCCTGCCTTCCGCAACGTAATTGTAAGCGTCCCGTAGATCTGCGAATTCAAACGTCTGTGCCGTCAGCGATTTACTGCCGAAATCTGAATTGACCGACCTTGTCGATGATCGGCTTGACACAGCTGTACTGAAGAGCGGCAGACATGACTTTGAGCTCTTCTCTGTTGCAGACAAATACCCCTCGAACATTGGCAGCGCTGTAGAGGATGATTTTCGCGATATCTGAGTCCTCAGCACACGCGGTCACTCGCCTGCCGGCAGAACACACCTTCGTCCAAGATATGCTGCGGGATAGGCTTGTAGTCACTCATATAGCCTGAAACAGTCAGCTAACGTCGGCAGGCCTTTCTCATCAGACACCCTCACCAGATACAGCCACAAGACCACCTTGTCGTGTGCTCCTGATGCTTCGCGCAATCGTTCCCCGACCGGCGATTTCGATGACGAAATCGACACCCCGATTTCCATTCAATCGACGGGCCTCGACATCCCAGTTGTCAATCTTGGAATAGTCGATCGTCTGAATCACCTCTGAACCGCATGCCAGAGGCCTGAGCAAGTCCACCGCTCGATCGAGCTTCGATTGGTTCGAAGAGGTCAGAATGACTCTGGCCCCTCCCGCGAGCGCAAGCTGCGCTCATTAGCGAGGGTTCGAGGAAGCGCCCAAGTACCTACTTGAGCGGCGCAGAGCGAAACACCTCCTGTGCCCAAGCACAAAACGGTGTTACCGGCTTGAAGTTTCGGGTAGTGTGAATAGAGACTGGACCAGGCCGTGGTAAAACCCACGGCGAGAGTGGCTCCTTCTTCGAAAGAAAAATTGGTTGGGATCGCGACCGCATCCTCCTCGTCGCACACAAAGTAGTCTGCCGCGACTCCATCGATGCCCCCTCCCAGACCTCGATGTAGTCCACGCTTAGTGTTATTCAGGTTCATGTCTTCTTCCTGAGCACGGTGAGTAGAGTTACTGCATTTCAATGGAAGGGTCTGTGACCGACATGATGATGCCCTTGAGGGAAAACGGGAGCGACTCTGTCGCCGACCTTGAACAACGTCACGGCAGACCCGACAGCCTCAATGACTCCGCAGCCATCTGGTTAGGTCAACAGAGGTCCTCAAAGAGTCGCTCAGCCGATTCCGAGTCTCGTGTGGCGATGCCGAGCGGACGATACCGCTCACTCACCAGAAATCGGAACGACTCGAACCGGGATAGGATGGGGTGCCGGGTAATCGTTTGTCACGATTTGAAGATCTCGAGCGTTCAATGACAGGGCTTTGATCCTGATGAGAATCTGTGCAATGCTTAGCGTCTTGGAAGGCATGGGAGGGAGGGTGACGAACATCGGTGGGAGACTTCAGTTGGGGAACTGGGGCGTCATTCTCGAGCTCAAGCCCATCGATGCCTTTGCGGTGGGCAAGCACGTATCTTCGCATGTTGGTGGTGGAATACGGTATACGGTATACGGATGCGAACAATGGAATGATGATCATTACTCGTATCACAGTGGTTGTGATAGTACCGCCCGTGCTCATCGGAATTCAAGAGCGATTCAGATTGATTTTCGGAAAAGATAAGCCGCATATGGCCAGAAATGGCTAAGCGAGCAAGCGACAGTGTATCGCACGTTGGTCCTATTCCAATGACTATCGCTACTTCTCGCGTAAGGATCCGTTTGTTGCCGGTGCACCTGGGCAGAGCTCGGGAGCCTTCTGGACTGAGTCCAGTTTCTCTTCCAAACTCCCAGAAAACTCAGTGGGAAGGACCGGTTTAGGCGTATCCAGCGGAACGTCCTATTTCGAGTACATAAGCCAAAGCCGAAACCGCCAGAGGGTCACCTACCTTCACGAACGCGCACAAGAGCAGACACACTCCGACAACGGGGACGAGAAAGATGTACACATTGTACAGTCCCTCCATGTCTACTCGCATTAGGGTGATACAGGAGTGTCTTGCTTACATGCGGCCCGTATTTGAGCCGCTGTGCTCGCATCGAGTCCCGATGGTATCTCCAGGGTTTTGATCAGCATTGCCCGGAGCTCAGTGGGCAGATCGGTGGGCAGGTTCTTGACGAAGACGTTTTGCAGAATCGCGTTGCCGACCGCAAGTCCAACCGCACCACCGCTCTGTCCAATAAATAACACTCCTCTGAGCAAAAGTAACACGTACTGTTCTCGCAAAGCTGTCCGTCAGCACCCGACCAAACCTACATGGGGTAGAATTACTCACTTCCTGGCACCAGTCACTACGGCACGATCCTCTGGCGGTCCAGATACCTGCGCCAGAATGAGGGCTTTCCGTGAGCTCCGGGTCTCACATCGCAACATCATCATAGAGCTCACTGCTTTGAATTGTGGAACCGATGCCGAGCCCTTGAAGCAGCAGCACACCCACCATGACGCCCTTGGAGGTCGTTTGGCCAAAGGAAAGCTGAGCCCCTTGTCCAGCGAACCATACCACAAAGCCCACAAAAAACGACATCCATGCCCGATTCGTGTACTTGACGACGTAGCCCGAGATCGCAGTCGTCAAGACCTGAGAGATGACCAAGGGCAAAAGAAGAGTGGCGGACGTGATAGGGGTCTCGCCCTTAATGTTTTGGAAATACAGCGGCGTAAAGAAGACTCGATATCAGCTCGAAATTGGCGGAAGCACTCACTTCCACCGTAAAAGACTATGCCGACCAGCCAAGTCTGCAGGATCAAGAGGCAGACATTCCGATTATACAGACTAAGGATTAGCGCATATACCACTCATTCGGGGCTGGGACTCGCAGTCGGCCCGGAAACAACGGCAATCGAGCGATCCTTCCTTCGACGAAAACAAACGCCGCTACGGCAAGGCCGCCTGCGATGAACAAACCAATGACCACTGAGCTGTTCCAAGCGAACGTCGATCCACCTCCGCTCAAAGGCACCTCAGAAGTCAGTCTCAATGCCGGTCAGCACCGATATTACTACTCACCAGAAGGCAAACAGTCATGGCCAAGCTCAGCAGTCCTCCCAGCCAGTCCATCGTCTTGACTTTGTCCTTGTACCCGCCCACCAGCTCTTTCTGGGGCACAGTGAAGTAGATAAGAATCATCGTAAAAGCGGCCACTGTTGATCAGATTCCGAGTGCTTGGGGAGGAGAGAACTCACGTGGAGCGATGATCCAAAACGCCCATCCCCACCGAGCTTTCTCAGCAAGGACCGCACCGAGAAATGGGCCAGCAGCTGATAGCGGTCAGCTAACAATAATATCACGTTGAACAATGTCCGTACCGGAGCCTGAAGCAATGCCAATCCCGAGCAGGGAGAGGTATTTGCCTCGTTCCCTCACTGTTACGACATCAGAGAGGATGATCATCGTTAACGAGTTGATACCTCCTCCTCCTATCCCTGCAACGGCCCTTGCTGTATATAGCCACACTTGATTCTGTGCAAAACCCGCCAGGAGATCACCGAAGCCGAACAAGAATAGTGATCCTAGCAGAACCATTTTCCGGCCAAAGACGTCCGACAGGCGCGAAGTGATGATCTGGAAGCTGGTGTTGGCTACGAGGAAAGCCGTGCCCGCCCATGTCACCGATTCGGCGGCATCGAGATCGCGTGCGATGATCGGCAAGATGGTACTGACACTCGTCGAATCGATGAAGGAGATGAAGAGGGCCGTTTGCAGTCCGAGTATTAGGATGAGCAGCTTGGCTTTGGGTAGCCTTACCGACTGGTCCTGCGGGATGACTACGGATCTGGCCATGATCATGGCTTTCCGAGAATGTCAATACTCTTCGCATGTTGATCTTGTATTGTTATTTAGTCCTTTGCCTGCATCGACTATCCAGGAATCGGCGGACTTTTCGTGGCTCGAACTGCGCGAAATCGCGGTGGTGCGACGGACATTGTTTCCGAGGGACGAGACACAGGGAAACCGTAGACGCGATCGGAAAAGATAACGACTTTCGGAACATTTCTAGCCGACGCCTTGGGGTTGATTATCTCTGTTCGGGATATTTATCAACATTGAAACAACGATTTCAGTGCCCTCTCCCCCATGCAGTCTGCACTACCACACATCCCTTCCCAAAATCAGTGTAAGCGTCCACCATGGCCGACATTACTATCGATATTCATGACGACGCGTGGATGAAGAGAGATCTATACGGCTACGGTCCTGACCGACCTGATGCTAAATGGCCGAACGGAGCCAAGATCGCCGTCAACTGTGAGTCCAGGCGCGCTTATCCGTGGCGAGCTCAATTGAGAGCCAGTCGTTCTCAACTATGAAGAAGGAGGAGAGCGAAGTGTTGAAGACGGAGATGAGCACGCTGAAACGGTCTTGCATGAGTACGGCGCGGTCGTACGTACTCTAATCAACACACTCGCTGGGTCTAGCTCACCGTCAGCTCGCTGTGGAACCAGGAAAGCGAGATCCTGGTACGGAGAGCCAGTTCGACTATGGGTCTCGAGTGGCTATATGGCGAATTATGGACATCTTCAAGAAAAACAACATTCCGATCACTTTCTACGCAGTGGCGCGGGCATTCGAGCGGAATCTCGCTGTTGCTAAATACGCCGAGGACAACGGACACGAGGTCGCCTCGCACTGCTTCAAAGTGGGTCCTGAAAGCGTCCGTGTCCTTTTGCGCTAGTCATTGAAGGCCACAGTGGAAGCCATATACCGGGATGACTGACGAGGAGGAGGAGGAGTACATCCGAAAAGCCGTCGCCTCATTCAAGGAGACCTCCCCAAAAGGCAAAGTGCCTGTAGGCGTGAGTTCGCAGCTTTAATCCCGGAGTTCGAGAAAGGTCTGACGCATATTCAGTGGTTCTATGGTCGTCCGTCTGCTCGATCGCTGCCTTTGGTTGCCAAGGTCTACAAGGAGCTCGGTCACGAGCTGCTGTATTGGGCCGACACTTTCGCCGATGATCTACCCTACTACACTGTCAAGCCAGGCGCACCGGTCGACCAGCCTCTTGTCATGATGCCATACACTCTGGACTGCGTAGGTAGATAGGCCTTTCTGCGCCCGAGAGTTTACTAACCGGTAGAATGATTTCAAATTCTGGCAAGGTCAGATGGGATCCGACGATGCCTTTGCGCAACACATCATCAATGCCTTTGAGTAAGTCTTACAACTCGACAAACGTGCCGCTCATAGAACAGCACTATTCGAGCAGAGGGTCTCGAGGGGAAATCTGCATACATCACCGTCGCTCTACACACTCGATGGATCGGACGACCGGGTCGATTTCCAGCACTAAAGCGAATCATCGAGCATATGACCCAATTCGACGATGTGTGGTACGCCACTCGAGAGCAGATCGCCCGTCACTGGACCAAAACACATCCATACTCTCAAAGCAGTTGATCGGTAGAATCGCGAGGAGATACATGCATAGAGGTGCACGGTATTCGTACGTGAACCGGTCCCTTGTCCTACGAGTCAGAGACCGGAAAGAAGGTCGAGATATCCCACAGACCCTCCGGCAGCGTCGCGGGCTCATTGTCCATCTCAATTCCTAGTGATCGGAACAGATCAGCGTACTCGATGGCTGAGTCAGAGTCTAAAGTGGTCAACACAGTCGCAGCTGGCGCGACAGAAGCGAATGGACGAACCCAAATTTGAAGCCGCTTCTTGCGATACCTTCTGCCATGCCTTCGATGCCTCGGATGGCAGACTGGGCTCGGCTCGGCTGATACGATCGATGCACACCGACGAGAGCTCCTCAAAGACCTCGAACAGCGGACCGGCGGTCGGAGAGAGATTGGCATAGGCGAACAGGGTGTTGGAAGCTGCTTTAATTGCAGCGAAGATGTTTTTCAGAGGAAGTGCAGAAGGCTTAAGGTAGACCGCATACAGCAGCGCGAGGCCGCAGATGAAGGTAGAGTGGAGTTGTGTATTTGATGTCGGAGCGCCATTTAAGTGCGTCCGCTTCCTGGACTTCTTTAGCAGAACCATAGACTGCAGAGCGATGGACTCACTGCAGTTCGCATCCCTCAGCCGCGTACTGCGCCAGACCAGGGAGGAAGGTCTGGGCCATCTCGCCGTCCTGCTGACATAGCGGTCGAAGGAGGTGCAGTCTTGTCTCAACGGCTCGCAGCAGAAACCAGTCCTTCGAGCAGCAAGGCACCGTCCAGGGCTGAGGCAGTGACGCCTCGATAGGTATGTCGCTCTCCCATTGATCCACTGCCTGTAGAAATGGATAGACTTCCGCGATCGTCATGGAATGCGCCCGGCCGATGGTGAACACCGCGCGCTGAATCCGGCTCTCGAGTTGTTTCAACTTGATATAGTGGACCGCCGAGGCCATGGGTCGGGTGCCTCCGGGCTCCGACTCGACGGCCGGTAATTCCGCGTCGATGTCATCGTCTGAGATCCCAGGAGGCCGGCCCAGCAGCAAGGACACCATCCTGTCCAGTGTGTAGCTGTTGACATCAGCTGTGACGACAGCTTATAGCTGCTACCCAATGGGCTCACCATGTCCAGAAAATCCGTTTCCGGATCTCGGCGATGTATGGCGTGATGTTGCGAGGTGTTTGAGCTCGGTGCAGGCCCAACCCAATACATCTATGGGTCAGAAACACCATGAAGACTAGATTACGTCCTTCAGTGCTTACAAGCGAATCGTCACCCCAGAGATGTACCATATCGACGGTCCCCGAGTATCTCGCAGAGAGTAAATGGCAAGGAGAAGCAGACCTGCGACATTAGCACTTGACATTGCGAATCACAAACCTTGTACATTGGTGAGATTGTGCAGCTGTACTATCCATTTGAGGTACGGCTGTGCCAAAAGATAGTAGTCGTAAGGGCGCAATAGCCCGGGAGGATTCTGAGACCTGCAATATTGTGCGCCGATGGCGAGTATCATCAGGACGAAGAATGCCGCGACCCCAGTCTCTTTGTCGTGTATGCGATCCTGCGCAACGGCGAGCAAAGTCTGTTCTCTTGCCCGCCATTGGACTTCGAAAGATGACCAATCCATAAAAGGGTACTGTCTGGGTCAGTGGGCATCATGATCTTTGCAAGGACGACTCACACGCGAATGAAGGTGCCTACAGACCGTGTCGGAGACGAGAGCTGCAGTAGCCGATGGCAAGGGTCTCACCAGCTGGTTATGAAGCGCTGCTAGCCGAGTTGGTGATGGAGTGTTAGATGCCCTTTCGGAGGATTCTCTGCCTGCTCGGGTAGGACGAGGAGCGTGCAAGCCTTTGGAGATAACGGTAGTCCAGAGCGATCCCGACGACTCTCCGACGTAGTGGGGCTCGGCTGAAGCTTCCAGCGAGATCATGGCGAGTCCTTTGGCGGTCTCGAACACAGATTGAGGATCACTGCTTGCATCGGGAGAGATCATTGGTGCAGTAGCATCGAGTCTCTCAGCTTGAGAGACAGGCGGAACTGGAGCGAGTGGTTGAGAAAGGGGTTGAATAGGTGTCGGATCATTGGTCGAAGCTGGAGCGACCGGATGCGGCGTCGTCTCATGGTTTAGATACTTGGCCGCTTCGCTAGCAAACGTTGCCATGAAGGTATTCCAGTCGTGCTGGGCTGGCGGCGCCGCGGGGGCTTCTGACACGGCATTCGTGGATTGTGACTGCACCTGTGTGTTCCAGTTGTTCCACAGCGACGGAGTAGCGCTCGAGGGGGGGCCAGTCAAGAAGATGTCGGCGTTTGGCATAGAGGGTTGTGACGTCGAAAGCCGCGATGGCTGAGAACGAGGGATTGATGGAGTGGAACGCGATGAGTGCCCCGCATTGGCCGCTCTCTCTTCATCGGCCTCGAGAGACGATGGCTCAGAGTCCTTCCTGATATCAGCAGTCTATCGCGAGAGGTGAACTCACCGTTCGTGCCGGTCCCTTTTGGCCCTTTCGTATCTGGGTAGGAAAATGCACGCCGACCCGCTGTCTAAGCAGTTTCTCTGCTTCGTCAGATATCATGAACGGCCAGAAAAGGAAGCGCCGTACACATGACTAGCAATCATCAGCTATACCCGATCAGAGACTCGACGCACCTCTTGATGTTCTGATTCGGTGATACAGCGCTGAGGCAAACTTCAGCTTGGCCAGACTAAAGTACAGCGCAGCGCTCGCTTTACCTGCTTTCGAGTCCGACATCGTTCGCAGGCTCTCGCAGTGTATGTGTTCGGTCTCGGGCGGCGCGATCTATGATGACTTGGACAAGCTACACTTGTATTGTCTGCCATGATGGTGCAAAGAGCGGTCAAAAGGGTGATGCGGAATAAGATAAGGGTACGTTAACATTAAAACTCGAAAGATAACGGTTTCGCCGAGAACGCGGTCTTGGTCACAATCGACGGCTTTGTGCGTTCTATGAACAACGGGAATGTATGCATCTATTTGATAACTTAGGTACACATCACTAAGTCAAGGACACCCTAATACGTGGGGACCGACTGATGCGCCGGCTCTTTGTCGCGGTGTCCACACTTGTGTAACCCATTCGCCTTACCACACTCTACGCGGCCAGCTGAGCTTTTAGGGCGTCAGAGCTAGACGCGATATCACGCTGTACGTGCACAGTGTATCCGATCTCGTTGTCTGGGAAGGGACCGTAAAATCGTGATCTGTCCCACTTATACAGCGGCAGCCCATTGTGCAGACGATCAACGAGATCGGGATTGGAGCTACAAGTAATTCGTGTCAATCAAATCATCCTGGGCGAGCAAGACGACTTACACAAAGAAGCGACCGAAGGCTACCAGATCGCAAGTCCCGGACGAGATGTTGCGCTCGAAATTGTCTGGTTGGCATCCTCCCGCGACCATCAGTCGGGTGTGTCTCAAGGCGTCTCTGAACGGTTGCAGAGTCATTTCTCCCCCGTCATCCATCCCGCCCAGTGCTTCTCCCTTTTCCGCTGCAGATTTGAACTCGTCGAAGCGAGGCTCAATCAGGTGACTGTTGAAGTCAGTAACCCATAGTCGTGCAGTGGGCTTACACATAGGCCAGATGTCGCTTCTCCAGTTCTTTGCACAAGTACGCCCATTGTTGGACTCTCTGAGATCCCCGAGTATCATTGAAAAGCCCAAACGGCGTCAGTCGGACGGCCAACCTGCCCGAGCCGATAGCGGAGGCAACCTTGTCCACCGTTTCCAGCAAGAAGCGACAACGCTTTTCGATGCTTCCTCCATATTCGTCATTACGAGTGTTGACTAGGAGTCAACAACAATATCGCAAGGTCGCGCTTACTGTTGTCATGGAGAAACTGGTCAAACAGGTATCCGTTCCCCGCATGCAGCTCAACTCCGTCGAACCCTGCCGCTCTTGCTCGAGTAGCAGAGGATGCGAACTCATCTTGAGTCTCCACAATTTCGTCCTTGGTCATCGCCTTGGGCGTCTCGTACGGTACATTGGGCAGCATGTTCCAGTACACAAGGCCATCGATAGCTACGGCGGATGCGCTGATGGGCTGTTGTCCAATAGCGAACGAATGGGTGTTACGACCTTGATGCCATAGTTGGGCGAAGAAGATCCCCTGCTTGTCATGCACGGCGTCGACAATCTTCTTCCACCCGTTTTGCTGCTCGTCGGTAAAGAGACCTGGAATCCCGGGGAATCCGGACGCTCGGACAGAAACGGGACTGACGTTTTAGTCCCGCCCGTGGTCGGAAGCACTCACCTGGCCTCGGAGATCAATAAACCTCCAGGAGTAGCACGTTCTCTGCCTGGTCAGACTCGCAGATGCTATCCCCACATACGTATAGTAGGACTCCATCAGCTCATTCGGGACAGAGGTTCTCTCCGTTTGTTTCGACGGAGTGGCTCGACCCCGCGTCCTGCCCGTCAGTGCGAATCTCCGTGGCTAGACTCACAGCGGTGCGAGGACAACTCGGTGCTTCAGCTCGACCTCGCCAATCTTGATGGATGTCCATGCATCCCGAGTAATAGTCATCGTCGATATCTTCCGGTTCACAGATTGTGTGGGCCTGTAGGATGGCCGACGACTAAGTTCAATCTGGTTCTTTTCTGGACGGCGGCATCGATGGTTGGTCCCAATGTACAACCGAGGGCGATAAGGGCTCATTCCGAAGGCCTTATCCTTTCCGATGGACAACGATAAGCCTACCGGCACCCTGTTCCGATCTCATCCAGTTTTCTACGCACTCGCCTGAAAAGGTCCACACATGCACAAGTCGAGTAGTCGAGTTGTTTTACCTCAAGCATACGCTTACACGGAGTCAAGTCATTATTATGTGCTCCGCGCTGCACAAGCTGTCCGCAACCGAAGTCGCCCAGCTTACCAGGTCAGGCCAAATCACGGTCGAGGAGTAGTGAGTTGATTCGTATCTGATGTCTTGATGTGTCTGGTTGAGGCTGACTCTTCCAGTGCTCGTGCGCTGATCGCTCGCGTAGAGGAGCGAGACGCAGCAGTCAAAGCGTGGGCTTACTTCAATCCGGAATTGATCATCGCCTCGGCGAAAGCTCTCGACGCGATTCCCGCAGAGAAGAGAGGTCCACTTCACGGTGTCGCAGTAGGAGTCAAGGATGTCATATTGACAAAAGACATGCCCACGCAACTCGGTTCACCTATTTACGCAAACGATCACCCGGAAATCGACGCATCAGTCATCCTGACGCTTCGCTCGGCTGGCGCTCTGATCTTCGGAAAGACTCACACGACCGAGTTCGCTTGGTGAGTCGTGGCGGGGTGAATGAATGCCTCGGCAGGAGAAGCCTGATTTGTCAGTTGTCAGAAGGGTCCTCCCACCTGCAATCCTCATGATCCTACCCGAACACCAGGCGGAAGCTCTTCTGGGTCCGGTGCAGTCGTGGGAGACTACCAAGTGCCCCTTGCCCTTGGTACGCAAACCGGAGGAAGTACGATCCGACCTGCTTCATATAATGGAATCTTTGCCCTGAAGCCAACACACAATGCCATCTCACGAGAAGGGCTAAAAATGTGTACGTTGCGTGATTGTTATATTCTGGCGCCAAGATGCTGACGACCAGACTCGGTCACTTGCGACACTGTCGGTCTCTACTCGCGTAGTGTGGATGATCTGATCCTGCTCGCCGAGCTATTTCGTCTCAAGGACGACATTCCCGTTCCGTACGCGCCACTCGACCTCTCCGAAGCAAAGTTCGGGTTTGTCAAGACACACGTATGGCCCAAAGCCAAGCCGGCGGTGGTCGCTGCGTGGGATAAGGCCAAGGAATTGTTGGCGGAGGCAGGTGCAGAGGTCGAAGAGGTCGACTTACCCGTAGAGTTTGACAATCTGGGCGTATGGCACCGAAACATCCTGCATATGGAGGGTCAATCTGCTTTCTTAGGAGACTACCTCACGTCACCGGAATCTCTCGACCCGTGGGTCACCAAACACGTCGTCAACGACTCCGCTACATCGAGGAAGGAGCACCTCGACTCTTACGATAACATCGCCAAGTTGCGTCCCGTCATCGATGCCATCGCTTCCAACTACACTGCCCTCATAACGCCAAGTGTAACGGAAGAGGCGCCGATCACTGAGGAGCCCCTTCGGTTCACCGGTGACGCGTCTTTCAACCTCATGTGGACCGTCCTGCACCTCCCCGTCCTCAACGTCCCCGGATTTGTAGGCCCGAACGGTATGCCAGTGGGGCTTTCCATGGTGACGCCTCGCTACACGGAAGAGACCCTGCTACGTTCAGCTCAGCAAGTGTCCAAAGCGTTTGCTAAGGGAGGGTGGAGTTTGAAGTAGATCAGTTTGCGCCAGGCGGTCGGCCGATTATAGTCCATAATGTGAGGGCCGCCCAGCGCCCTTGCGCTGTTTGTGTCCCAAGCAAGAATCCTATGCATTGGGCTGCATGAAGCACAATGTTTGAAACGGCCAGATCACTCACCGAGCAGGCCCAAAGCCACAATGCCCCGTTTAGGACTGCCGTTACGGTAAACGTCATTCACCTACTTATCGGACCGCCCCGCTCATCGGACGATGTCCACAACTTCACTTTCACACTAGTTGCTCTCATACCTTTCACTATGACCTGTGCGCAAGTCGCTCAGTATGCAAGAAACAACGCCAATTGAAGCAATCGAAGGGCATACCTCAGATGCCCTACTCGAGCCCGAAGAAAGATCACCATCATCATCGCCCTCACCAAAACTCGCACAGGACGAGATTGACGCATGGAACTATCGAAGCGGTTATTGTCATCCCGTACGAATCCCACGAGGAATCTCCCTTTACTTTCGTCCCTCGCCCGCGTCAGACTAATGGCTTCACCACTGCGCGCATTACGTGACGACAATGAGCATCACGAACATGCCCCGCCCGTTTCGGAGCCGGAACCGGAACAAGAACATCATAAACATCGATTGGCAGGTTGGAGAAGAAGGAGAGATCATTGTAAAGGTTTGGCAGCTGGAAGGGCAGCTTCGGGGATTAGTGTGATCATTGGCAAGGCGGCTGGATCAGGTGGTGGAGCTTTGAACGCTCATCCCATGTTGCTAGGCGATTCTACTCGGCGAGGCGCAACGGGCACGGGCACGTCGACCCCTGTTCCAGCTTAGTGAGATTGTAAGCGAGGTGCCACTCGCGCCTGCTGTGCTAGTGCATGGTCACCCTTGTGCAACTATGCATATGCCTCACCATGCCACCTGAGCGACATGTTGATGGGGGAAAGCTGACAAAGTTCTCTCTCACGTCGCCAAGACATACCTGCTATAGACGGCGAGCCCCCGATCGCCGAAACTTGACACAGATTTTGACACGCAAATGGGTTGCGTCCCGTGCTGAGACCTCGGAGCCGATCATGCATAGAGACAAAGAGAGCCGAGTAGGTGAATATCGAATGTAGGGATCTGCATACCGTCGGGCACCGGGACTGGGATGGTGCAAGCAAGATCGACCAGGAAGCTGGAAGCTGTGCAAACCCCGAATTCCAAGAAACGAAAAATCAAGCATACTCCACCTCAAAGCAAGGCAGCTCCAATTCACCTCGGTCACGATTGTATCCCTTTGTGAAACCCGCTCTATATCCATATCCTGCTTTGTGATGCGACGTCGGCGCCCGGGACTGGACGTCTTCCTTGGGGTTCTATCCCCTATGGAATGGGATCGTTGTGAAGTTGTCTTGAATTCCCAGGAAAGAGGAAAGAGTTGCTTCATTGGATCTAGGTGAGGAGAGGAGGATTCACCTCCCGGTCAGATCGGGGCAGATGCGTACCGTACAAGGGAACTCGGTCAGGCGGGGATACTTGACGGAATTGGGGGTTCACGTGATGAATTGCTGCACTCTCCCGCTAACCCCGCTGCCGCCTACTCGGCAATTGCACAGTTCCAGCGGAGCTCGGAGTAGGATCTCTAAGTTGGACATCCCATCGTTGAGGAACGAGAGCAGACTGACTTAAGGGTCCATGAACGCCTCCGGCCGCCATATGACTAATTAGCGTCCGGGTGCAATTCTCCTCGTCTGCTGCCGTTTCGCTGTTTGAGCCTGAACGGAAGCTGAATAAGATGGGCTTTTCAAACGCCGCAACTTTTATTATTATTAGGTGAACGCTGCAAGAGAGTGGAGCAGGATGATCAGGGGAGAAGGGGAAGACCCGAGAGGGGGCAAGGGGCAAGAACGGCTTGGACCTCTGGGCCTGGGGCTGACACAGGGAGAACAGGGCAGCAAGGCAACCCTGAAGGTTCCTACGATCGGGCACAGCGGTTATCATCGATTATCAGGTGGCTGTGAGGAGTGGAAATGGTCCTCCTGTCAGCTTAAGTATGAAAGAACTGGAGATCCAATTGCTGCAAAAGTACGGCACCCAGTTACGAAAATCTAGGTGTTATATTTCCTATCCGACCGCGATTCCTAGTCTAAGAAAGGAAAAGCGATCTATCCAACAGCCACCACAACGTAACGACGAAGGCGTTACACACACCACACCCCGTCAGCGAGTCTGTCACCTCCTCGTCCATCGACGCACAGACTGGTTGTTCGAGAAGCCAGCTAGTGGGGAGCAACAAAAAAAGAAGAACCTTGTTGACATCGAATATCATTTACGGGTTCAAGGCCATTGGCATTGCTGCTCATCTCTTGGATACCGAGTCTTGGACCTCGACGACATCTAGAAGACTTGCTGCGGTCGACATTACGAGAAGAGCGGCAGAAATTCGGTCTGGTGGCCCTCGGAACCACTTCGGTACTCCCTTTCGTGGCTATCTGTACTATACGGCACACACAGTTCAGCCCCCTCCTTTCGCCTACTTTCACCCTTCTGTAACGAGGTCCTCCAGCCTACCAGCTTACCTGGGAAAGCAAACGAAAGCAGTCCCACTTCGAGTCCATCAGTACCCAATCAATGGCAACCGCGCTCGTCATGTCAAACGGCTACACTCTCGGTCCACCCGATTACACACCTTATCACCCACCCACAAACCTGTACGAACCTCCTGATCTATCCGGAGCGTCCGGCTCAGCATCCGGCTCAGGAGGTGGTGGATCAGAAACTCGTCGACCGAGATTAGCACCCCCCGCACCAGGTTCGTTTCCTCATCATCCGGGAATGTCCGGTCCAAACTTTGGTCCTGGTGGGGCAGCTCTTCCACCCGGGTTGGGTGTACCATTGTCTTCTTCCGCGGGATTATCTGTCGGACTGGGATTAGGCGGGGAAACAGAGGAGGATGCGAATAGGAGCAGGAACGCTAGAGCTCAGAGACGACATAGGGAGAAACGGAAAGCGCACGTCAAGAATGTAAGTCGAGACTTCTGTCTACACCATCACAAATCAGCGTCCGAGCTGTAAATCCTCCCGTCCTTCATGCTTGCGCTTGGACGTTTCTTTCCGCCCTCATATCCTCCATCAATCTTGTCGGATCTCCCATTTTGCCTGTGCTAACGATCGAATTAGTTGGAAGATTCGGTCGTCGCGCTCAACAGTCAGCTCGACGATGCGCGCCGCCAACTTGCCCATTACCACGCATCAGGAGGCGACTCACGATCATTGCCGGACATGTCGGAACTCCATCACCTCCGGAACGAGAATATGATGCTGCGAGACGAGAATATGGAACTCCGTCGTCAGCTCGGATTCCGAGGAGGAGGAGGGGGTTGCAACAATCTTCAGTACCCAAACGGGTCGGGACATATGGCACCTCCTCCGCCGGTCGATGAAAAGCCCGATGGGATTTATGGACGGCCCGAAGAGAGTCCACGGATACCTTATCCTGATCGGGTGAGCTGAATTTCGGAAATCATGCCTTCAAAAAAGAGCTCAAATGCTGACCTGGTAGGACGGCCGGCATGGCGAACCTGGATCCAACACATCCGCATCCTCGGGGTTTGCGCCACCCCTCGAAAGCATGACCCCTATGTCGAGAAGTTCACGTGACTCCCGAGTCATGTCCATCAGCTCGGTGCGTCCATACTTGAACTCCACGCATTTCGAAAAGTGAACCAAAAACTGATTCAGTCCGCAGGGACCGGGAGCTTCACCTTACATTCCTTCATCGGGTACTTTCGCCAGTGATCCTCGACATCACTCGTTTTCGTCTTCGAGCGGGAATAGCACTCGATTCGATAATATTTACGCTCCTCCTCCACCAGCCCCGCCCCCTGGTCGATGTCTTGCGCGATCAGAAAGCGGGGCGTTCGCCGCTGACGATGGTTTCAACCGTGATGGTAGTGGAAGCGGTAGTGCTCCTTGGGACGTGAGTCAGGGTTCAACGCTTTCCTTATTTGATCTTTGACTAGTCTCTGACGATTACAGAATGTCGGAGGCGGTCCGCCTCCTTTCCCATCATCTACACCATCGTTCATCAGTTACTCTGGAAGTTCCGGTACACCACATCAAGGCCAAGCTCCAGCACAAAAGTCGCACGACGAGTATTGAGCCCATCCACTTGCCCTATTTGCGATGATCACATCTGGAAGAAGAAATCAGCAATCAACCTTAAACCCGCACACAGAAAACTCTGCCTTGGCTGCGCTCCTCCCTTCACCATTGTATGAGGGCAGACATCTCGACTTCAACATCCCGCATTGTACCGCAACCGTACCGCAACTGTACAGCATCTTGCATCACGACTTGACTCAGATACACGACTACGAATTCCGGCCATACACGCCACGCCAGAACAAATTCGATTTATTCAATTGCATGAATTGTATGATACAAGTCGCGATCGCGCGACCGCGCAGGGGGCCCAACCTGTCGCCTTGATTTTGCACCCTCGTCAGCACCCTCGGATCTAGGCGACTGGAGAAGTGTCGCAATGATCGCAAAAGTATTGAGAGCGTCTTCACTCGCTACATGTCGGCGAATGGGAGGTTGAAGTCTTAACATCCATCCCTCCCGAAATCAGAAGTGACAACGGCCGTCATGCCGTCCTTCTTGTCTCCGCTGGATGCTGACAGCTTGCTCGGCGCGCCCTCATCCTCGCCTTCACCGTGTACGTGAATCTTGACTTCCCGCACTTCCCTTCTAGCCTCAATGATGGCTTCACGGACTTTCCACTCCACCGCATGACTATCTCGGACGGTCATATCCGCTGGGACGGTGATAGTCAAATCGAGGTGTGTTTGACCTGTTCATTCCTCAGCTCCGAGGCTCCGAGGCTCACGAGTGAGCCTGAGAAAAAAAACGTTCTGAGCCATACTTACCACCTGATTTAACACCTCTGACGTTCCTGATACCTAAAAGGGCCTTTCCATCGACCAATTCTTCGACTAGTCGCTCGATACGCTTTTGAGTGGACTTGTCAATCCCCGCATCGAGAAGTTCGAGCATGGCGACTTTCGATAACGACAATCCTTGTTGAAGGATGAAGAAGGAGACGGCCAGTCCACCGAGCGGGTCGAGGAAGGTGTATCCGCCGAATGACGACCCGAGGATAGATGTTAGCGCCACCAAAGATGTCAGGGCATCGGCTCGATGACTTTGAACAATTAGTCATATCCATAGTCATGGTCGTTGGGAAGAGAGCTTACTGCAATGCGTTGGCTTTGAGAACGGGCGAATGCTCTTCCTTGGCCACACGAGCGGTCAGGCGATATAGCCATTCCTTGATCAGAACGCTAGCCAAGGCGAACCATGCCGCATGCGGGTTGAGAATCGCATGAGCACCTTCCGCGCCTGAGTGGGAGTGGAGGTGCGCCCCTCCCTCTGCGTCGTGGGTATGCTCAATGGCCGATGGGCCGTGCGAGTGGAATAGCTCGAGGAGAGGTGATGGGACGCCGTGGGGTAGGTAATTTGCCAATTGCGACAACGACGACGAGGGCGGTAATGATTCGAGATAAGGCAGAAGGGTCTGTAGTAGGAGCTAAGCGCGGTCAGTCCAGAGGCCTTCAGACTCAAGTTCCGACGTACGTGATATGAATGTAAACCTATGCCTAGCGCTCCCCCGACTACACAGGTGACTCAGCACACACACCCGTCTGACCTGCTGACATTATCGACTCACCAAGGATGATACTGACGCTCAAGGTCCCGAATGTCTCGAATTTGCTGTAACCCCATGGAAACGTATCGGTAGGCTGTTTTCTGGATATACGCCATGTCGCCAAGGTAACAAAGTCCTACGATATCAGCTAACAGGTACGAAGGTCAGTAGTGGTGACTAACTCACTCCTAATAGATCTGATAGACTGTGTCCTGCTTCCGCCAACAAGGAGGCTGAATTCATCCATAATCCAGCTAGACCTTTCGAGATTGTCAAGCCTACGTTACTTGCCAGGCCTACTTATCAGCTCAGATCACAGACAAGTGAAGGACGGAGGACTGACCTAGAAGTGTGATTCGAGTCCCTCTATCCAATTTTCCCTTGGAGAAAGCTTGCATGATCTGTTCCGCGCCTTCCGAATGATCATGCGCGTGTGAATGGAACAGTCCACCATGGTCATGGCCGTGGCCGTGGTTATGGCCGTGGCCGTGGTTGTGGCCGTTGGTTTTGCCGTGGTCATGGTGGTGATCATCATGTTTCGACCGTTTCGCGCTAGTAGTCGAAACCCTCCTCCGAGCTGTCTGCGACGACGACATGGTGGTTCTCACACTGACGACAGGCCGATTACGCCGTTTCGAGAGGTACGCAAAACCCAATCCCGATGGTGTCGACGGTCCAGTAGAACACACGGCACACGTTCGCTCGCTAGCCAAGCCTCGAACTAGTGGCCGGTGGAGGTTGAGTTTGAGATTGAGATTGCGAGACAGTCTGCTGGTAGATGGTAGAAGCAGTGATCGCTCGATAGGGAGAGCTAGCATGCTCGTGCAGGGAGCAGAGACTCTTATACACCCAGTTTGGCTCGAGCTGCGGGGTTGCGTAGATGGCTGATGGATGAGTAAAATGATGAACTGCGCTGAGCGGTGTGTGACTGTGGAAAGCTATCCTCCACTTTGTGTCAATGATAGTGGCAGTGGGCGCAGCGCGCAGCGCGTAACCGTAGCGCCATCCCGCCGGAAGCGTATCCACTCTGAGCTCTGAGCATGCATAGTCGCATGATCGTCTCTTAACGTAACAACTACCCCATGTATCCAGGTCCCATGTGTTTTCACATCAATGCTGTAGGCGAGTACCAAGGTCCTCCCGCTATAGTGAGCACTACAGTTCTCCACAGCTCAAGCCAACCCTTCCACCCCGGCCTCACTATACCTACATAGCCTCTGGCAAGACTGGCAACAGTGTAGATCAGCCAGAAGAGCAGCCACTGCGCTGCGGCGGCGTTGGTCTCCTTTGCAGTCTTCACTTGCACCTCTTCTTCCTTCCTCTTGGCGTCCCGTTTGGCCCATCTCGCTCGGTCCTTCTTGTACGCCTCTTTCTTCTCCTCAATCTCATCGCCATCGTCTCCCTCTTCTTCAGCTGGCGCTTGCGGCTCGGACTCTTTGCTTCGAGCTGGTTTTGGGGGATGGAGCTCGGCACGTAGCAGTCGGATCATATTTTGAGCAGGAACAAGCAAGGTGAGAAGGCAAGAGTAGTGCGGAGCGACAAAGATGGGCAAAGCGACGTGAATGGCCAAAAGTATGATGGCGAGCGCCCCTCCTACAATAGCGGTAGATCGATGCGAGACGTCCGAAAGCGTGAGGATCACGGGTGCGAGGTATCCCGCATATGTGTCGACCTGGATCCAGGTCAGTCCAGGCGTATACCGGCCCAATGACTCACATGACGTCTCGCTGCAGCGTCTGGCTGCTCTGCCGACCTGTCGCTGCTTGAGACCCTCTTCTCCTTTTTGTCCGGCCTGTCTGCTTGATCGGACCGCTTTGGCTGTGACTCTTGGGGCATGCTGGATGGTAGATCAGTCTGGAGATGCATGAAGCTTGATATATCGTTGCACTTGTCGGGAGTAGAGAAAGGAGGCACAATGATCGCCCAGGGATGACTTGGTTTCGCTCGTGCGGATCATCTCCGATGCTCAGCCAATCCAGCCCCTCGCTGACAAGCGAATATAAAAAGATAGGAAGTCACCCGCACCGAGACAGCTCTGACTTGCTTGCCGAGTACCAGCCACGTCGGACTTGGCATTGTAGGCCAATGTACTAAGGCTAAACGCCTACTCACCATCCACGGCCATAAAATCTGGAAAGCTCCGCATCCCATTCACTTTGCGCAGATAAGTCAAATGTTGCCCAATTAGTTAGTAGCGAGGTCGAGGACGACTCGCGAACTCCGGTCAGGTGCTGTTCTTACCAGGGCTACACTAGAGCGAAGGACGAATTTCACAGCGTTAAACGCAATCATGCTTGGCTCATATGTAACGCTGTGCAAGGCCATACTGGCGTTAGCGGTCCTCGAGCAAGATGGCTGCTTATACTACGGGGCTTCCAAGACCATCTGAACCACTCGGTAGTGCTACATCATCGACTACATTACAACGACTCGAGGTATCCGAGATTGCTAAAGCCAAGAAAGTATCATCTAACACGTTTATAGAACCTGTCAATGGTCAGCAAGTGTTCTGTTTCGAAGACTTCATGGCGATAGTCAGTGGAATATACTCACAACATGTATGCCTGCCGACTCTGATCTCATTAGCGACCATCCCGCAGTCGGACGGATAAGGCAGTGAATGGGGGTACTCACAACGATGTCCTTTTCTTGAGCTCTACTGATCCTACTGTCCTCTGCGAACGTCCACCCTTTCGCCGACCTGACGAAAGCGGTATCTGTCGACACATCAGCTATCACATTCCTAACAACTGGCTGTACAGGACGGAGCAGCTCACAGTGTCCCGAACTGAGCGTCCCGATATGATTGCTCACACCAAACAGATCATACCTGAACGGCCCGATCTGGGTCCTCGGATCATCCATATCCTCGTTCCCCCTCTGTTGTCGGTGCGGTACGTATCTCGTCAAGTCCAATCCGCGAATAGGGAAGATGACGTGATTCTCCGATTTGTCCCAAAACACGCCGTTTTTCGTCGTGAATCGTTTCAATTGAATGATGACGATCGGGGGTAATCGAGCGATGGTCAATGTCTTTGTAGCTCGCCGGGGAACTTTACAGCGCGGACAATTCCATTTGTCGTCCCCGTCCATGACTTCAGAAGCGATGAAGTCGTCAATGAGTTCTTGGATGACCATCTTGTTTTTACCCGTAGTAATAGGTAGCGAAATGTACATGAACGTATCGTATGTCGTGGACGTCTATGACAAGTGTCAGCGATTCACCCTGTCTCTAGAACGCCCGTGGGGGAGGTCCAGCAGACTGACCTTGTGGCAAGTCAAGCATTCAAGCCGATTCCGGTACTGCCCCTGGAACAGGTCGACGATGAAACTGTCGTTACGCTGCTTGTAAATCTGCCACTCCTTCTCGGCGGCCACTTCCGGAGGTAACGTCTCCAGAGCAGCCTCTCGCTCGGGCGTCATCTCGACAGGCGGTGGGGGCTTCTGAACGCGGTTCAAATCTTCGTGCAGACCATCCAGGACGAACGAGAGGAACTCTTGCGAGTCGTGCTGTTCGTTGGTAGCTGAGAACTGGGATGCGAAGCGGACTATCGATGTCTACATGTAGTGTCAGCGGAGGTCCTTCACAGAGAAGATGGAAAGAAGAGCATGAGACGACTTACGCGGAAAGTGACTGGAGATAAGAATGTGTAGTCTTCCCTCCAAAGCGCTTTGAGGAGTTCAGACCAAGCATTGGCGAGGTTACCCTGCGTGCCGAGCTTGTTGTGGTAGTTGATTGCCCGCTTGTAACTCCCGTCTGATGGTCAGCGGAAGCATGATCGCGCTGAAGGGATTCATAAAACTCACCCAGGAAGAACTGAGAGAAAGGGTACGCCGCACTGAGACACTGTATCGTCGAGTTCATATAGCACGTCCTGGCACATCAGTATCGTCGCGCGAGAAGGCTGAGGAGGACGACTCACGATCCGAAGTTCTTCAGACCCGTCAGACCCAACATGACATCACCCCAGTACCGCACTTCATCTCCATTCGCTACGAGGTCCAAGCCGCGTATTGACGACGATCGAGGGACAGCCGGTCTTTGATCGTACCTCTCGAGCACATGGCTCGCAGCTGGTGGTGGAGGTTGCGGATGAGCCAAGCCGTGCGGTGTGGGATAATCGATCGGCTGACGCGAAGACGAAGGGGACATGTAGCCCGAATATGACTGATTGTGATGTTCGACGTAATCACTCTGCCGACGGACTCCTGGACCTGGATGAATTGACGCTTGAGGGGGAGGAGCGATGGCTGGCGAGTTGTAATTCGATGAGGTGGAAGGGGATGGGCGGTGGTTGGTGGGCGGGGACGTGACGTAGGAACGCGAGGGAACTTGATGCGAATGGGACGATGAGCCAGCGGCCATGGATTGCGCGTGTGAGTAGCCGAGCTGACGGATCAGTATCGTCTCCCATTCTCGGCGACATGACTCACATTGTCCACGACATTGCGCGCGTACGGTGATGCCTGATAGACGGGCATGTCCCTATTTGCGCGCTTACTGCTCTCGCCTGATCCCGTCCGTTCCGGTTGTCGCGGTGGGCTCCTGATTGTTCAGCAAGACCGATCATATCAATCTACATGCCGAAGCTCCCCGGCACTCACATTGGCGACGAGCCATATCCATTGATCTGCTTGGAGCTGCTCCTCGGCGCATGTCCATTGGCTGCCGATGCACTAGCATTGTTCGCAGCGACGTTCCTCGCGACTCGCATCTTGATGAAATCTCTCCACGCCGCATATCCGCCTTCAAGCAATACCGGCGTCCGTTCTAGTTTCTTGTTGAACTCGTGTTCGTAGATAGCATCCCACAGGCGAGAGAGGGGCGAAGGCGCCGAACCTTTGCGTGGCCAAGAATCAGATCTGGAATCATAAACGACCACCAAGTCGAATTTGTTGCGGTCTTCAAAAGCCTTTCGTTGTGATTCCGGCGAGAGTGAAAGCGAGTCTTCGAGTTTGGTCGAAGTGATGCTGTGACGTGTCAGCTATACACATCATTTGAAGGGGCGCGGTGCTTACTCGTTCCGTAGGAGAACGGTGGGATCCATCCAAACTACTCGGACAGCCGCGGCTCTTGCTTCGTACTCGGCACCGACGTAGCCCCTTTTGTTCTCCTCCTCCGGCCTCACATCCAGTAAAACCATCTCCACCTCAGGGTTGAGGAAGTAGGACCGTAATGTCTCTGGCGTGATAGAGTTGCTGAATGGGAATCTAGGTTTCATCGACCTGACTTGCCCGTTGTTGACATCTTGTTGACGTGGTGGAGGCGCAGGTTGGGGAGTAGGGAAAGAGATGGGTTGTGGAGATGGCGCATGTCCGTTGGTCGGTGGAGACCGGGTAGATTGAGGTGACATGGGTGTCGGTTGAGACGAAATCGCCGTGGACGTCGAAGCGCCAGGAGGAGGAGGAGTGTCCATACTAGCGTGCTTGAGTTCGGGCAGATCCACACTTGACGGTCCCATACGCCCGTCCAATTTAGTCAAGTTGGGTTGGCTGGATGGCCGCTTGACATCACGATCGACATCTGGATTCGGCGGAGAATCATGCCCGACTCCTGCTCCTCCTACAGGCTTGAGCCCCTCGAAACGAGCCGGCGGCGATCCCGATGGCGGAGGTGGCAATCCGGGACGAGACGTGGGCACAGATGGTAAATCGGGAAAAGAGGGAACATCCGGGAAAGCGTATTTCGTTCCTTCTTCTTCTTCATGTTCCTCCTGTTCTGGATGTCCATTCGGCAGATCCGTGATTGACTGTGGTTCGTCCTCGAATCGCTTGCCAAAGTCGTCAAGAGATGGGAATGTTCGCTCGAAATCGTCCAAACCTCCAGCAGACTTCTCGGCCGAAGTCGGTCCGCTATGCTGAGGACGTTGGACTGATGAGCTGGAAGTGGGGATAGGCGGTAAGGGAGGTTTGGTAGAAGTCTTCTTTTCCGGCTCGACTGGATTGGGTGTCGTATCGCCCACATTTGCACGGGTGGATGAAGTGGAAGAACCAGTGTCCGATTGCCGTAAGGCTGTATTGGGCGCTGGGACGGTAGGAGGTGTGGGAAGTTTAGGTTTCGGAGCGACAGCTGGCGGAATGTGACGTGGAGCGTGCGAGGGGGAAGTCATGGGCTGATCGTCAGTCGGTTTGGCTGAGGTAGGTGTGATCGTGGGCGGTTTAGACTCTTTGACTGAACTCGACCGTGAGCGCGATTCGGTCTGAGACGTAGAGGCTTGGGATCCGGCACGAGGTCGAGCCGTGGCAGTCGTTCTGGCAGGTCCATAATTGCCCGCTCCGCCTGTCGCTTGTATTCCCCCGTTAGGCCTGCTCGCCTGTGGAGGAGGAGGAGGAGGGGTCATGTCCTTGCTCATCCGACGGTTGGGGTTGCCGACATCCATTCCCTTCCCGCTCAAAGCCTTCATTCGGTCGGCTATACTGCCCATAGAGCTTGTCTCTGGTCCCGAATTCTTCAGCGTTGGCGTGGGTAAAGAGCTTGAAGATGGAGGCGTCCTGTCGCTTCTTAGCAATTGTACTACTCCTTCAGCTGATGACAAAAGGGCTCACGCTTCCCGCTCTACGTCTCTACGCTTGAGAGCTTCCTTGATACTCTTTGCCTTGACCAGATAAGCCTCGTATGTCTACATCCCACGCGTCAGCGTTTGTCCACACAGCGAACTCCTCGACGCCGCTTCAGCTCACCTCCTTGAAATCCTTGACCCTGGTCGCCCAATTTGGATCTCCCCTCTTCACACTCGCAAAGTCCGGGTGCATCCTCGCATTCGTATAGAACGAGCATGCCTTGGTGTAACACAAGAACATCTCTTCTCGCTTGTTCTTGCGTTCGGCGAGGATGGCCAATTCCGATTCACGTAACGCCCTCTCAAACCAGTCTTTCGGTGTACGGTCCGTGACGGACTCATTGTCGGCATTGAGCAACGTCTGGAGTTGGGCGAAGGGCAGAGAGGATAGGGGTGGGGTGGAGGAGGAAGAAGAAGGGCCCGACATGATGAGATGAGAGTCGAGACTGCGGGTAGGGCGGCTCAAACGATCATCCAGGCGGCGATTGAGGGTCGGACTCTTGACTCTACGAGGATGTTGAATCACCGACTAGCCAATCGGATTGAATCTCGCTGCTCGCTCCTCGACTTGACCGTTACTAGATGTACTGTATGTTATATGTGATTCACTTATCGAGAAGTGATGTTCGAGACTGCTGCTCATCTGACCGGACATGCTAACCGACGGGATCAAATTCAGGCTCATGCTCGCTGCTGCGTCATCATCGCTCTACAACGCGTCCTTCAACGTCCACCTATTACCTATTCATCGACACTGCTCGAAAGCGCTGCATGTCACCATGTCGTCCTACCCGGCACCGACCCGGATGATTCAGCAAATACAAGAATCAATGGGCGAACGTCTACTTACTTCATGGCCAGTCAAGGATATACCACTAAACATCCGACCTGTACGTCTCGTTGCGTGCCGTGGCGGGGAATGACTGACTGACGAGTGGGGATAGGTCATTATCTTTATCACGGCCGGATGGCTTATACTTCTCGGAGTGCTGGGAATGGCTCCTATACCCACTATACCTATCAATGACAAGGCGCTTCACTTTTTCGGCGTGAGTCAAAGCGGTGAATATGATTAGGCTGGCGTTGACGTCGGTTCAAGATGGGCTTTGCGACGTTTCTGGTGTACAATATCATTGAAGTGCCAGAGTGAGTCCAGTTGCCGCCTCTACTTTGCCCAGTCAAAGCCGGGAAGAATGCGGAGCTAATGCCAACAGAGGGCCAGCGAGAAGAGTTTGGTATATCCGCAGAGCCCCATTGATCTTGACCTTGGTCACGAGCTTCTTCTTCGGGTCCATCGTGTCTGAGTTTGTTCAGGGCATGCTTCCAGTGAGTCCGATTGGCCATATAGATTGCACTCCGGCCACCCTGCTAACGACATGGCAGTGGAAGGAGTTCCAATGGGGTGACATTCTGGTATATCACCTCAACTTCCCGTCTACCTCGATCGCTCGCTGATCGGTCTTCAGGCAAACCTGCTCGGCTCCACTCTGTTCCTTTACCTCGCACACCTCCTTTCTCAACGTCAACGCCGGCGTAACGAGCTGTCGACACTGTACCAACCCTTGTCCGACTCGTCGACGTACCGCGATGCGAGGGGAAGGGAACATGCGTTCGGCGGTGACTCGCAACAACCTCCACGAGAAGCGGTGACTGGGACGCACAGGGCAAGGGCGGGTAGTAATGTATGGGACGAAGCGAGTGATGCGGATCCGGCGGAAATGGGGAGACGAAGTGAAGTGTTCGAGATTGGAGGAGACGACGATGAAGACGGCGCAGGCGATGAACGCCGTAGAGGTGATCGCAATAGCGCGGCTGATCTCGTTTGAATGTATGTAAGGTATATGGGCTTCAACGATTCGGCGTCTCGGGAATCAGCCCGCGAGCTGGAGCCGACGGCGGGCTGACATCGGTATCGTCCGCTTCATCATCCGTCATGACCATCAGATCGCCCAGATCGTCTTCCTCTTCTTCATCGTCATCACCATCAAAGTGGAACGACGAGGTCTCGAAGGAAGAACGGCGGGAGCCGGATCGTGGAGTTTCGGCAATACGGCTCATGACAGTCTTTGGTGTCTCTGCCACTCGTTTGGTCGATGGCGTCTCTGCGATAAAGGCCGGTCGGATACGCTCTGCGCTAGTCGATTCTTCCCGGATAGGTGTAGGGTATCGTCCCATACCCCGCTGGAGGAAGGGATTGCCATGACGCGGTTTGGCCGGTGTGGCAAAGACGATTGTTCCAGGTTGAGCTTGACCTTGAGATTCGCGACCTGGAAATCAATCAGCCCATATTCGTTTCAACAAGAACGCGCACACCCACCCTCGTTCGACACCCTCCGCTTTTTCGGGTCACTCGTTTTTCTCCCCAGTAGACCAAGACTTTGCCCCTCCTCTCGCTTGCCAACACCTACACCTAGACTCTCTTGACTCTTTCTCGACGCTGTCCGCCGCATGAGCCCGACCTCTCTGCCCTTGAACAAGTCTTTCCCGCTAGGTGCACGAATAAGGGGACGTTTGGGGACTTCAGGTCTAATGGCTGTAATACCGGCCGGATCGATCGAGCGGGATCTAGATCTTCGCATTTCCTGCCCTCCCAGAGTATCGGATGTTTTTGATCTGCTTCGATGTAGACCACCGGGAGCGTTGGCGTGTGAGTGGTCGGATGTTTCGGATGGCGCACGAGATGCCGAACGGACGGAGAGGGAAGAAGTGCGAGAGATCTGATCACGGGAAGGGATGGAGGGCCGTATTGGGATGGATGGGGGTGGGAGGTACGAAGATGGGATGGGCGAAGCGAAAATCTTTTGGTGAAAGCTTGCGCATAGGTCAAGCTGAGCGGGTAGAAAACTGTCGGCATTAGCGTTACCTGCGCCAAAATCCAGATGCAGACATGAAGAGGAAAGGTTGATGACTTACGTAGGAGCTATAATGTCGTGCCAGAATCGCTTGAGAGTCTCGGCCCAGCCGTCATCCTCCTTGTCCTTGCCTTTTATCGACGGCTCCAGACTCATGTCGGCGAGTGCTGACCAGATGCTGAGCCGGTCCATCAACGTCGCCAGTGCCGCCGAGGGATTCTCGGTAGGCGATACGTCCGCCCGGACATCTTCGACCCGACTTTTCGACTTTTTGCGTTTCTTCTTGAGCTGCGGGATATATGTCGGGATGCAATGAAATAAGAGCAAGACCTGTATTAATGCCCTACAAGACCGCTTATCAGCACTTGGATCTCGAGTGAGCAGGACAGCGGACATACTCTTTCTTCTCCAGATCGCCAGTGACTTGCTTCAAGTCCAGTCCACTTCCTGATTCCGTCACTCGTCTACTTCCTGCTCGCATATCCACCGAGATCTTGATGATCGATACTGCATCTGTCGATAAACCGGATTGATCGATCGCCTCGTCGAGTAAAGCCTTCTTGACTTCAGGCAAGGACGTCGAGGTCATATCACTCGACATCGCGGTCATCAATCCCTTGATGACTTTTCTATGACGCTTCTCGATCTGCTTCAGCGAGAGCAGCAGCGGGGCGATAGCCTTAGGTAAGTCGGCGGGAGTGAGACGAGCGATGTCCGATTGCAAATCCCGTAAAGGCATCAAGATCTGGTTCGTCAGCGTACTGTGCTGGCATGAGGTGACAAAATACTGACGTCCGGCAAAAACAAAGTCTCGAGGTACCTCCTTCTCAAGAACGAAGCACTGTCTTCCGAGCGCGACGATGATGCACCGGCTCGCTCGAATGGCCACGGCGTACCGCCGATAGGTTTGTGCGACAGCGCGGCCGGACAAGAATAGTCCAACTGGAACGGCAGTAGTCGGACGGCCGGACGATCGGTGGAGCCACCAAGCGTCGAGATCGCGGGCGCCATCTCGGCCATGGCCATTCTTGTCGTCTTGACCAAAGCTTAAGCAAGAATGCAATGGGAACGTCTAGCAATGTCGACGCGTCGGAGTTGATTTCATGAGCCCCGCTTCTGTCAGGCACGCAGCCACGTGGTTGAAAAGTCAATCTTCTGAAATCTTCAGCTTTGGCTTTCATTTGAAGGCTTGCTATACCCTCTTGCGTCGTCATGTCCAACGTCAACGTCAACGCTCACGCATCTTCATCACGGCGGCCCGTCACGGGAGGGAAAGGTAAGGGCAAAGCGTCTGCTACAGGTGGAAAGCCGAAAGTCAAGTCGAATCAGGCCAAGCGGCAACAAGCGGATGACGAGCTCAAAGACCTGCAAGCTCGTATAGATGAATTTGTGAGGCTCTCTCACATCTATACGTCTTGAGAACATAGGCTGATTCTATCTTTTAGTCACCATCTAGCCAAGTTGAGACATTCTCACAGCTACCCCTATCGCGACGGACGTTGAAAGGTGGGTCTCTCTGCCTGTCCCTCCATATCCTGTGGACAGAGTCGAGGTATTGATGATGTAGGCCTGAAATCATCGCACTTCCTCAACCCCACTCCAATCCAAACACGCGCCATCCCGCCTTCTCTCCACAATCGCGATGTCCTCGGATCCGCCAAAACAGGATCAGGCAAGACACTCGCCTTCCTCATCCCGCTATTGGAACGACTCTACCTACTGAAATGGGGACCGATGGATGGTCTAGGCGCTGTAGTCATCTCACCAACGAGGGAATTGGCCGTTCAAACATTCAACACATTGAGGGATATCGGGAAATATCATTCTTTTTCCGCTGGATTGGTCATTGGAGGGAAACCGCTCAAGGAGGAAAGGGATAGATTGGGGAGGATGAATATCCTCATCGCTACTCCCGGAAGACTGTTGCAGCATTTGGACAGTACAGTCGGTTTTGAGTCGGCTGGTGTGAAAGTACTAGGTATGTCCTGCTTGGCTTGAGCTGGGTCTAACCGGACTGACTGTGTGGTTTAGTTCTGGATGAGGCGGATCGACTATTGGATCTAGGTTTCGCGGCGGCATTGAAAGCCATCGTCGGTCACTTTTCCACTTCCGTCACGCCCGACTCTCGACCCGATCGCCAGACCCTGCTGTTCTCCGCTACTCAGTCCAAGGACCTGTCGGCATTGGTCAAATTATCGCTGCATGACCCGCTTTACATCAATTGCAATAAACCAGGCGAAGAAGGAGTCGTACCCGCCAATCTCGAGCAGTACTACGCCGTCGTCAACCTTGATCGTAAACTCGACGCTCTATGGGGTTTCGTCAAAAGTCATCTCAAGATGAAAGGGGTCGTATTCGTCACTTCGGGCAAACAGGTCCGATTCGTATTCGAGACTTTCCGTCGATTACACCCCGGTCTACCATTAATGCACCTCCACGGCAAGCAAAAGCAGACAACGAGGTTGACGACGTTCGATCGGTTCTCAAGTAGTAAATCCGCTTTACTCATCTGTACCGACGTCGCGGCCAGAGGTCTAGATTTCCCAGCGGTAGATTGGGTCATTCAGCTCGACGCACCGGAAGATGTCGACACTTATATCCATCGAGTGGGACGTACCGCGCGATACGAATCTGAGGGCAAGGCGTTGTTACTCCTTTGCCCGAGCGAAGAGAAGGGTATGGCTCAGCAATGGGGCGATAAGGGTATCGAGGTCAAGAAGATCAAGATCAAGAACAGCAAAATGGGTGATTTGCGTCAACAAATGCAGAATTTCGCATTCAAAGAGCCGGAAATCAAGTATCTCGGTCAGAGGGTGAGTCCGAGTTACCCGATCCTATCTACCCCGCCACTGGGTATAGTTACAATATCATGCTGACCCAACCACCAGGCCTTCATCTCTTACATGAAGTCAATCTACCTGCAGAAAGACCGAATCACGTTCGACCTCTCTCAATACCCTGCTGAGGCGTTTGCCGCCAGTCTGGGTCTACCGGGCGCACCGCAAATCAAGTTTGGCGGACAACAAGTCAAGGAGAAGAAGAGGGGTGGAGTCGAGCCTGCTCAGGTGGTCGTTGAAGAGGTTCCGGCCAGTCGGGATGTGGTGGCCAGTGACGATGACGAGTCGGATGAGGCTCCCTCGGACGATGAGGAAGACCAGAATGAGGATCACGATCAAGAAGAGCAAGATATCTCGGGTGAGGCAGAGGGAAGTGAGAGCGGCGATTCTACCTCTGAGTCCGAAGCTCCAGCCAAGGTCAGTCTAGGTCACCGGTCCTTGCATCGTTTCGCGTGTCATGCTGATGGACTCTCAGTTGAAGGCACCAGCCGTGCGAACAAAGTACGATCGGATGTTTGAGCGCAAGAACCAGTCGATCCTCGCGCCTCACTATTCGGCTCTCATTTCGCACGAAGGCGCAGATGACGGAGATGACAATGACGATGTCTTCACCCTCGCTCGTCGCGATCACGATATCGACGGCACCGCCGAGGACGAGCCGTCTCTGCTGGAAGAAAGCAAGACCCAACCCCAGTCGACTGCCGATGTGGCTGCGCCTGTGCTCTCGGCTGAAGACATGTCGAAACGGAAACTGAAAGCCGCCACATCGAAGAAAGCAATGCTCAAATCCCGTCCGGCCGCTGATAAGCTCATTTTCGATGAAAAGACCGGCGAAGCGCGCAACTTTTACGAAAGCGGTATGGACGTCGAGAATGCCGCTGGGGACCAGGAGAGTCGACAAAAGTTCTTGCAAGAGGAGAGGGAGAGGATGAAAGAGGCTCATAGGATCGATAAAGAGGTGGCTAGGGAGAAGAAGAGGGAGAAGAAACGAAAGAGGCAAGAGAGGGAACGGGAGAGACAGCAGCAGGGTAGTGAGGATGAAGAGGGTGAAGGGGCGATTGCCATGATTGGAGGAGGTGAGGAGTTTGATGATGTGCCGTTCAGCGAGCCGGAGGAGGAGGAGGAGGAGCAGGCGCCTAGGGTCAAGAAGAGCAAGAAGCATGTGGTGGAGAGGGATGACGCGCTGGAGGATGAGGAGGCACTGGCATTGCGTTTGTTACAAGGCAGCTAGGTAGCGCAAAAATGCGCAGATCACTATTCATTCATGCATTGTTGATACAGTACGAGTACAAGAACACTTTTGTCGTGACAGATACGTCAATTCATTTTTACTAAAACACGATGGTCGTTACAGGTGTGGTAGGTCGTTGACCAGAGGGGAGAAGGTCAATAGCGGTCTCCGGTGTTGCTGTGGGTGGGATCGTCCTGTTGACATGGCTAGCGATACAAGTGATAAGACATGCGGGAGTGTCGCTTTTAGCTGAGCCGAGGTCAGCCTTCATCTTCGTACCGGCCAACTGCATTCCCCGGACTTACGTGATTGGGACTTTAGACGCGATCGATGGTCTATAAATCGGCAAATCCACATCCATCACGACCTCAGAGTCGGCAGGCGAAGTGACAATGATAGGCGAGTGATTGTATTGTCGCAGACCGAATGGGGTGTTGGGCGTTACAGGACCGGGAGTAGAGTATTGGCTCGGCCAAGCGGGCGAAGCGGGCGACGAGCAAGACGGGGACGGTGATCCTGGCGTTGCTGCCGAGGTTGGCTTTTTGGGTGTGGGTTCATCGATGACTATGCAGGGTATCGAGACCGATAAAGGCTGTTCTCCGGTCAGCTGTGTGCTGGACAGAGAAGGAAGAGTAGAGACGTACCTCCTTATCGGCCTTGTCTACGTTTGAGTCACGCCTGACCAGCGGCGATGGTGTCACACGTCCGCGCTTTCCGTCGAGGATCTGTGTGACTTGCAGCCCGTCCTTACCGAGGGTACTGATACTCCTTTCCATCATCGGGGCGACCAGCTGAGCCCTGGGTGTCATTGTCGATACTGAAGCATCGGACACGGGTGCTCGTTTACGTGCGGCTGAACAGGGTACAGCTGCTCTAGACGACTTTGAAGCCAAGGCGTAACCCTGGTCAGAGGAAGAGGCGCAGAAGGAATAGGTCCTGCTCATCCCCGGTCGTGCGGGACCGGCGCCGGAGGTCGCAGTGGTGGGATAAGGCGATGGTCGCGTGCTGGACATGGTAGGTGAAAGTGATGGTCGACGACGAGAAGGTGCGGGTAATGAAGGTGGTATGAGGAGTGTATTGGACGACATGCTAGGTCGATGATGGGTTCAGACAGGGGCAAGGAGCAGAGCAAGCGGGATGGGTGAGGTGAGGAGGTGTGAAACGAGTGTACTAGAAGCTCAATGCTTAGGAGGTAGTTGAAATGTAACCACACGATGGACTGTTTGACCGTTATATCTCGTGCATTCGCATACTCCGACTAGCATCTGAAGAGACGTTACAGTGGTGTTCCGTGACTGGGGTAACTACGGTATCAGCCTAGTAAATTCACGCTAGAACAACTCTCCGAAAAGTAAAATAGTCAACACAAGTTGTGCCAACCTCGCTTTCTTCTGTAGGTACTCAGCTTGGAGCGCGGGAAGGTACGCACACTCCCTCTGTTCTGTTATCGGAGAGGTCGCCAAGAAGGTGGGCGCGCCCGCCGCCGCCGTGAAAGCGGGTGATCTTTTAGACATCAGCAGGGCAGCGGGGAAAGGGAAATCATACGCGTCAAGCTGAGCCGAACAAGCCGTGACGCGTCACAGTAGCGTCATACATCGCCATCCGATGTGATTCTCGTCACTTTATGCTTGTGCCCCTTTTCATCACGCCCGAAAGTGTGGTAAGATCCCACCAAGGGGGAAAACAAGGGGTTCCGGGGTTGCCCTGGCCCTGGGCCTGAAATGCAGCTCGGATCTGTTTCTTCTGCGCCATCTGCGTCAGCGAGATAATCACTTCTTCAAAACTCTTACAATGAAGTCTGGAAGACGGGGTCGCGCGGAAGGAGATGGCTTGGGCAGGCATAGCCTATTCGGTCGCTGAGGTGTGCACAAGCTAGCGTTGCGCTCGATGATTCACATCTAGGCTTGATGTCGCTTCATCAAGTTCTGTGGGAACCGATCAAGACGGACGGGCCAAGGATCGGTGGGAAGCAGAGCCGGCATGACGGACGTTACGGAGTAGGGTTTCCGCAATAAATCGATCCCGATTAGTCACTCGCCTCGAATCCCCTGACTTGCCGGACCGTTACGATCAGACCAGAGACGCGCTTACGGTCACCGACACCTGTCACTACTACGGCGGTGCGACACCTACTGTACACGCTTTGGTTTCTTACAGTCCTGCTCACGCGGGGACCGTAGCGCCGGGACATGTGACCTGGACAAGCGCCATAGACCGGCAGTCCCAGATAACGAGGAAGGTTGCCGTCCTCTGAGATCAGTCTTGGACTACTCGACAGGTCGGGCCGATCGCCATTCGCTCGCTCTCTCAGCATGAATCCCTACGTCGGCAACAGAGCAAGGGATCTGGGGGACGGGGTTCTTGCGCGTTTGATGCTTTGTCTCATCAAAGAAAGGAGCGGAGCGTTCTCTCCACCGCGCGTGCAGGCTACTCTGCATGTGACCCCTCCGTCATCGATTGGACTTGCAAATGAAAGGGGGAGGGATAGCTCGAATGGACGACCTCAAAAAGAATGGCTGCACTGATCTATACATATGCTTGCCCCCCTATCGTCGAAGTGCTTGCTTAACCATTCTTACCGCCACCACGCTTCTGAACTGTCACTGGTACAGTGATAAGCGACCAGCCTTACTCGAACGCCTCTCTCGGCTCTGATGGAGCTACGGGTCCATCTTCACGCCAGACAGGGTCTATGAGTCCTTGTCTGCCTGTCTGTCCTTGTCTGGCGTGCCTCTGGTCGACCATATGTGCACTGGGACCTCGTCAGTGGAACGTGGCCAGTCAAGAGACAAAGGAGTCCTCTGTGATGGCTCTCGCCGAATATCGCGGTACCGAGAACAGGTCTGAGACGCCGGGTGAGGACGAGGCGAAATCGACTATGGTCGTGGCGCTCATGAGAGGTCTTACCAAACCAGCACGAGTCAATGTCTAGAGAAGTCGGTAACGTCCGACACCCCTCCTCCGCTCGCCTTCAACAGACTCAATCATCTAAACCACGCTCGAACCGTACGTTCCGACGCTTCCTCCCGAGCATATCTCGACCTCGAGCCTCCAGATCAGAGTAGTATCGTATTCCCTTCTTGCATGTACTACACGGACTATCTGTTGTTGCGGCCCTCTCTCTGTATGTACATGTAGCCATTGCCCCCTTCCCACCAGATACATTTGTATGTAGTGACATATGCAGACGTCCCGGCTTGTCATTAGGCAAGGATTGCCGTCCTTCAAGCCAAGTAAGTGTCCGCAGGAAGTGGCCGCGATATGTAGCGTCGGAACGTCCGATGCATTCCACAAGCTGACGCCAAGCGTGATTTGGAGACGCCCGGCACCACTTGCTGTGAGTGTATCTGCCTCAGTGATTTCAGGAAGACGTCGTGCGGGTCATCAGCTACCAAAAACTGAGTACGCCTGAAACGCCTTTCCTATTGTTAGTGAGACTCGACGAACGCATACCTGAATCAGCAGCTTACAAACCATGTCCCGCTCTGCGCAAAGTCGCTGGACGCGCCCGGTGCAAGTACGGTGAAGCCTCCATCGCTCTGCATGTGCATATCCTTATTTCGGAAACTATATCTCAACAACGTCGTCTATCGCCTAATTCTTCCTGTCTCTTTCCAATGTCCAATTGCCTCGCCCCGAACTGGGATCAGAGCTTGATCCATCCATCACTCTGGACCGCCGACCCCGATCCCGAAGCACCAGAGTCTCGCCTCTTCTTCTCAACCCCAGTCCCCTTGCCTCCATCACCGTTTCCGGTCTTCTCGACAGTCAACTTGATAGTCTTGACCTCAAATCCTCTGAACTTCAATTTGATCTCAGATTGAGTCTTTCCGTTAAATCCGAGCTCGGAGGACGTGGTGACTTTGAGGTCCTCGACGTGATCTTCGAGGATATTGGTCAATTCAGCCGTGACGATCTTGAGTCCGGACCTGAAGACGAATCATCAGTCATCACCTCATCGTACCACACGCTGGACATACACCTGAAGAGTAGGCTTGGCGTGACCGCCCATCTGCTCAAAGGCACGGAGGATGAGGGTGGCCTTGTTACTATTGTGATCGTCGTCCTCGGCCCGTTTGATAGTTTCAAGCTGGACGTTCGGGGCGCCGACAAGCTTGAATGGCGAAGCGGCCGAGTGAGGGGTCGACAGGCAGTCCGAAAGGGCAGGGGCAAATCGCACTGCGTTTCATGGCCTCAGCTTTGCAGGTTATTTGGCATACACGAAGCCATTGACTTACGCTGCATCGGCACGTTGAAGGCGTAAGCGACTTGAGGGACGTCGCTCTCGACCAAAGTACCAGTGTGCGGGTAGATAGCCCATGACATCTCTTGAGTTCCTTGATCGGCCGTTGGGTCCGGCTCAGTCGGTGATCGCAGGAGGGACAGTCGCATGACGTTGCCTTCGGTCGCGCTGGACCAGGTCAGCTTTCTATCCTTGTTGCTTCCATAAAGAGCGAGACTTACTATCCATACTTGCAGTCGTTGATGATGGCGACACCGTAGCCGTACTCGGAGAAGTCGGCATACTTGTGCGCGCACACCTCGAACCTGGAATACGATCAGATTTCTTCTCACTCTCAGGGGCATGCGCCACTCACTTCGAGTTGTCCCAGCTGGTGTTCCGGTGGGTAGGTCGAGAGAGGTACCCGAACTGAGTCTCATAAGACGCGTTGTCGGCCGAAATATCGAGCGGAAGCTCGACTACGAATATCAGCGCGACGCTCTCTCAGTCACGAGAAGCTCATGTCAACTTACACTTGAGGAACTTGTGCTTCTCCCGCCAATCGCTAGGTATAGTCAGTATGCGGTCATCGGGCCGAGCGAAGATACACTGACACAACAGCATGGAACCTGATCAGACTCCTTGCGTCCGCCTTGAGCGAGGCGGGGATAGCATCCATCGAGATCTCAACGTCCATCCTGCTCTGACCCAGTTGGACGGTAGCTGCCAAAGTAGCTCGCAAGGGTCCGTCCTCGGCAATGTGCACTTGGCCAAACTTGAGGTGAGTCTGTTTCTCAAGGTGGAACTGGTCGACATCCCAAGCGCTAAGCGTAGGCGTAAGCATCGAGGCTTTTCAGTACTCTCAGGGAGCGCGATACTCACTCCCAGTAGTTGGGGTGGTCTTCCATGATGACCATACCACCAGTCTGACCCTCAGGGATGAGTTCCTTCCTGTTACATTATCAGCACTTTCGATACCCTCCGCGCAAGGTAGACGCACTCGTGAGCCTTGTCAAAGACCGAGACGATTCGACCATCGCGGATGGTCATGGCGAGGTTGCCATTGGCCATGGTGAAAGTGTTGTAGCCGGCTTGCGACACTTCAAACAAAGTCAGACATTCTCATTACCCCGCGAAGCGACAGAGATACGTACCAGTGACTCGGGGTACGTCGGCGTACAGACCCTTAGGGCTGGCAATGACCGGCTGAGCTCCGTCCGTAGCGTCGAGTAGGACCATGCCCTTTTGCCCATTCTTCGAGATCTGGGCTGAAGCAGTCTTGAGTCCCGGATGAATGTCGATGGGGACTTCGACAACGGCTTGTCGGGGGTAGTTGTACAGCGTGTTGAGCGCGAAGAGCTTTCCGGCCTCTCTGATCGGCTGGTCGGGCGTGACGGCTCGGGACGACTTGTAGAGAACGTCGTATGCTTCCTCAATGACTGCAGTGATGGACTTGCGGATCGCGGCGTACTTGTTCTGGGCGTCTTCGTAGATCTGTTCCGAAGTGTCAGCGTCCGTATCGTCACAAGTTGAGGACTGAACATCAAGCCCACCATGGCAATACCACTTCCAGGGAGGACGTCGTGGAACTGACACAGAAGGATATCTTCCCAAGCAGCGTCGAACTTCTACAACGGTCGTCAGCGGACCTCAGGCCGTGTGGAATATGAATCCAGCTCACCTTCTTCGGGTACTCGTAGTTGGAGTCGGCAAGGCTGGCCATGGTGGCGGCGTACTCGGCCTCTCGCATGAGAATCTCGCTCCTCCTGTTCTCCCTCTTGCCCTTGGCCTGGGTAGTGTACGTGCCTCTGAAACCTTGTCAGATCATATGCCAAGAACGCAAGCTGGAGAAAACCCACCGGTGGAACTCTCCGTACAGCTCGCCCCGCCAGTTGGGCAGGAGTGTGCCATTCTTGGTCTCTTTCCGGACACTGTCGTAGAACTCGGAAAAGCTGCCGCCCATCTTGACGAGCGGCAACTGACCGCCTACATCGTTGCGCTTACCAACGGCTCGCGCTCGTCGAAGCTTCTCCATCATGGGTGGAGTCGGTCCACCTCCTCCATCACCGTTACCGAACAGGTAGAGTGCCTGAGCTGAAGCCAGTGATCAGCTATGAGGCCTCGCATGCGGGGATAAATTGCTTTATAGACTCACAGGTGACTTCAAGGTTCTTGTTGTTGGTCATACCCCTTCTGATCTCATCGATATTGGCTCTGCACGTTGATCAGTGATCTGAAGGCGTCCTTTCGAAGGAGACACCCTTACTGAGCACCATAGGTGTCGACGGGCGTCATATGGGTCAGGATCTGAGAGCTGTCGAGACCTACCCAGTTGAAAGTCGAGTGAGGGAAGACGTTGCTGGCGAGTCAGCAAAGAGAACGGAATCATGCAGATTGCGGCGCTTACTCGTGATTCCACGACAGCTTCTGGGTGAAGAAGTTCCTCGCTCCAGCAGATCTCGCGATTTGGGGCAGCTGACTGGAGTATCCGACTATGAGCTGTCAAATTGCGTTTCGAGCTCGATGCCCACGTCACGAAAACGAGACGTACAGGTATCGGGAAGCACAAAGGTGTCGGACCTAAATCCGAACCTGGACTCAAAGTACCTCTGACCATACAGGAACTGCCTGACTAGCGATTCTCCCGAAGGCATATTGACGTCCATCTCGACCCAAGTGGCTCCGAGCGGCTGGAACTTGCCATCGGCAACTCGTTCCTTGAGCTTGTCGAAGAGTTCAGGGTAGAGCTGTTCGAGCCATTTGAACTGTTGGGCTTGAGTGGCAGAGAATCGGTGCTCGGGGTATCGGTTCATCAGGTCGAGTTGGGTGGACCAGGATCGCGCAGACTTTTGCTGAGTGACCGAGAAGGGCCAGAGCCACGCGGTGTCGATATGACTGCGCAAGTATCAGCGGTGCGCGAACGTGGGACCAAGCGGGTCACGACTTACCAATGCCCAATACCCCATAGAGTGCCTTGCTGCTTGTCGGCCTCTCCGCTTTCATGGTCGATGATCCTTTCCCAGTCCTCACCCAGGATAGTCTCGGCGACCTTTCGAGCCTTCTTGATACTGTCAGAATCGGTTGGGACAAAGACATTCATGATCTCATTGGCGACGTAGAGGCACCTCATGGCGAGCGGGGTGTCATCCGGCAAGGCATCGAGAACACCCTTGAGGGTCTGGAAGTCCCACATGAGCCGCCAAGCCTCCATGTTGGGGACGACGAGATCAGCCGAGTTGAGTCGGTAATACTGGTTGTCGTCTGGTGCGTGAATATCATTCTGACCGCCCAGCTTGTTGCAAGTGGTCTCGATGAAGTAGTGGGCGACACCGGCTTTTCGCTCCTTCTCAGGGATGATGAACTCTACCCGTCGGTCACCGCCATACCCGCCCGTCAGGCCGTGCAAAGGGTAGCCATCGGTAGTATAGACCATGGCTTCGCCCGTCGGGTCGAACTCGAGCTGAACTCGTTCGTAGTCAGACCATTCGGAAGGGATGTGAATGGTGACTTTGAACCAGTGATTCGTCCACGAAGGTCCGAAGCTGTCTCCAACCTTAGCAGGCTTGTACGTAGCCCTCTTGGCCTCCTCGAAAGTAGGCTTGGATCGTCCCGGAGCATCCCAGACTTGGAGTTGCACGTAGTCGTCTCCCGATTTCTGGTGGTGGAACATAACCGTCGACAAGTTGTCGTCAGAGAAGTGGCCGCCCTACAGCGTGAGCATGTGCATCATGTCAGACAAAGGCAACTCACAATGAACTCGTTCAATCGACTCCTGGTCGAGCCCAGGTGTTTGGGTCCTGTACTGTCAGCCATGACTTTGGCAGCGTATCACACGGGCAGCTGAGCACTTACGAGCCTCATGGCTGAGCTGAGGGTAGTCCGGCAGCTTAGACTGCCTCGGTCTGGAGTAGGACATCTTGGTCTGTCCTCGCTAATCGATGAAGAGCGGTATGAACAGAAGACGAAAGGGTGATTGTGGGGGATGAAATGACTACCGGTGGACCGGAGGGTACCCGGCCGATGATATGCGATACTGAACTAGCCGCTACTGCGCGATAGTCAACGTGGAGGAGATGGGCGCCGGGAATGTCGGCGAGGGTTCAAGCCAAGACTATAGTATAGGTAAGCAAGGGGGATTGCCAGAGCAGAGGTGGGAGTATGGGTGGAGGAGATGAACGGGGCCAGAGTGGGGTGAACCTTCAGGGCGGTATTTCATTATCGCGTGGCGCAGGACAGGCAGGACACGGTTCAGAGACTGGTATACGCTATTGGTAGTGACAAAATCCCTCTTTGTCTCTGCCTCTCTGTGCATCCATTCACAAGGGGGATGCCCAAGAAACATGCCGTCTCGTTCAAACACCTCATAGCGACAAGCTCGCGAGACCAAGATCAGTCATTTGAACAACACCATCGGACATACCCGAACCACCCAAACCATTCAGTGCCAGTACAAGAACTTTTGGATCGATCAAGATCAGCAAGACCGATTAGGCCGGCTCTGGTAGATGATGTGGGTGGGCAAGGGGTGACTTGGATACCCAGACCGGCGGGGAGGTTGGATTTGGAGCTGGAAGAAGGGCCGACAGAGCTGCACCCGTGAGTTGACGATTAGCAAAACTCGAAGGCTTCGTTTGGGTTACTCTGGCTGTTTCGCGACGATGCGACCATGCATCGCAGTCGACGCGCTTGGGGCGTGGTGTATGCCCTTTGTCGGAGCGATGTTGACCTCCATATCAACCAACAGTAGACGAGACGTCCCCTTTCTTCACCATCCGTCTTTCCCAAGTATGCACACCCCCTCCCTCCACTGTCTCAGTCATGTCCCAGACCTCCTGTCTCTCGAATCACCTTGGCCTGTCCCTCTTCTTACCTTCGCGTCTCCTGCATCGGATCGCCAACACTGACATGACAGAGCCGAACAACTACGCCGAGCCCGACTCGCTCAACGTCAAGCCCAGAGATCAGTAGCCGGACCCGCCCCACCGCCGTCATGGCGATCATCTCGACCTCCTCATCAACCATCATCCACTTCAACATTGTCTCCCACGCTCAATGTCAGCGAACATGACCTCCACGAATCCAGTCGTCTTTTCAGCGAAAGCTCGGGAGGTCGTATACCCCCACCCCGGTCTAGGGGTACAGCAAAGTTGATCGAGCATTGTTTCTCAGCTCTGATCCGATATCTTCATTCCGAGGTGGTCGTATGGTCAGACCCTGGAGGGGGAGGGGTCGTCACGCTAGCCCAGGCGATGCGGGAGGGATTACCTTACCTCGACACTCACCTCAAAGCCGGATTACTGGCATTCAACTCGAGTCGACCATCGGACGAGGGGAGATTATCAGATCGCTCAATCCGAGCTCTCCTTCATCCTCCACTCGCTGAGGATCGTGCACCCGATGAAGAAGAAGACGACGAATGGGATAATCCCTCGGTACCTACTCTCGACCGGACTACCCTAATACATCATCTGGCACGGACATCACACCCCACACCCCATACATTCCTACGGAACATCACCCACCTCCCACTTCTCGCGCTCACATCGCTCAACTTGGCCTATTCGGTTATCCCTAAAGAAACGGAGAGACTGGTCAATGCTTTACCAGTGGGACTGCGCGAATTGGGACTGGTTGGAATCCGGTGTGAGGCGGATGAGAAGGAATGGGCTAGGTTTCTGAGTATGTTGGGTAAGAAGCTCATCGTCCTAAGAGTAAGCCTGGGTTTTCCAGTGACAGCAAGTGACCGATCGCTGACCAAGTCTCGGTAGATGCTTGACATCTCCTCTCCTCCACACCCTATCGACTCTGTCGCACTACGGAGCTTGTTACAACCACCCACCCGGCAGGTGCCTTCGCTCCGCCTACTCGGTTTACGAGAGACCGCCCGTCCGCACATCGGTACGCATTCGGGCGGCACGGACGATGCCGAGAAGAACGGCTCGTCCTCGCACATGACGAGCCACCAAGTCTTGACTCGCCGTAAGGAGCTCGTCAGGACGATCAGGAAGGATAGATCAAACTTCATCGAAATCATCTGGGAATAACGTAGCCAAACCTAGCCATAGGCTTTATTGTAGCTCTAGCATCACTGTGCATTGCATTGCATCGAGCATCGAGTAGTATATGATTATGCGTACGACTTGCAGGCTATTCAAGAGATATGCTAGCAATTGAGTGTTGGAAAGCGACAAGGTGGGCTCGGCGGCTAGGCTACAGGCGAGTCTTTTCGGCTGGAACGGGCACGCTGGTCCCGGCTTGTTTGAACCATGGTATCTCGGTCAACCAATGTTGATCGAAAGCCGAGACGTTCCTCGCGTAGATGGATGACGTGATTGTCTAGGAAAACGAGATCAACATCGAGTCCGCAGTGTGGTCGGATGAAAAGAAAGGCGACTTACAAGTTCGTCGTATAAAATAGCAGGGACTTTTTTCGACATGAGTACAGACGACGGATGAATCTTGACGATCTGAATTCGGTCAGTACCCCCAAGCCTAGGTGATGGAGTCAGGACCGACTTACAAGACTACCAGCTGTTTGGCGATATGTCCCATCACTTTGTATGATGGCCGTGTTCATGAACAACCCCCTCAACATGCATCTACCAACCACCTCCATCTCGCTCCCACAGCTGACGGCCGGGTCTTTGCCTTCGCGTCTGACCAGCTCGACAAGCTGTTCCCTCACTTTCAGGGCGTGTTGGATAGTCTTGCCGTTGACGTGATTCTCCTTCATCCATTTGACCACTGACCCACCATGCTGACCTTCCTTCAAGGCTAGGTAGGCCCTAAGAACGTTCAGGTGGGTCAAGTGATCGCCGTCCCGATGAACAAATTTCGTCCGACTGGCAGCTGCTGATTCCCTATCGGACGCACGGTCGATGAACAGTGGACCGGAATTGATTAGGGAGAGAATATCGATAATCTCGGCCGTACATCCCAGATCGAACGAGGCGATGAGTATCCGAGCGTGAGGTGGATCCAAGGGGTATTTGAGCATCTCCAACCCTAGGGTCGTTATGGATCGAGGACCGTCAAGTGCTCCCAAACCTGCAAGAGTCTGGAATGCAGCTCCAACTGAATGGAAGTCTCAGCACAGACTCCCCATACGAACAAAATAGAGAGACAGAACTCACTCGCATCGCGTCCGGGATTATCGATGTACTCGAACATGAATGGATCCTTATTCATCGCTACGAGCTGCAAAACCGCCGAAGCCAGATTACACCGCTGGATCTCGGGAGCGTCGAAATCGACCAATTTGTCGAATGCGTCCTTGGTGAAGAGGCGATAACACTCTCCATCCCGCTGACCCGAGATCAGCTCCTACTTCTGACCATAAGAGAATCACGAGAATAAAACACACCTCACGACCAGCCCGACCTGTCCGCTGCCAGGCCGCCGCTTTCGATACCGGCCTCTTACGCAGATGTTCAATCGCACCCGACGTCCGGTGGACATACTCTTTCTCCTTCTTGTACCCCGTATCAATCACATACACCACCCCAGGGATTGTGATGGACGTCTCGGCGATGTTGGTCGCTACCACAACCCGGCGGGTATGGGCAGGGAGGGGAGCAAAGATCTTGTTTTGTGCTGAAGAAGGCAGGCCGGCGTAGAGCGGTAGTACTTGTAGCTTCGGACATTATCAGCATCTCGCAGATTGGACTGAAGTCGTCGAGAGTCGACTTACACTGGTACTATCTGGTGGAAGTTCTTTGGCGACTCGTCTAAGCAGTTCTACACACGTCTCGATCTCTTCGGACCCTGTCCCATCAGCACCTCCTTCTTCGGCAGATATGACAAGAATACTGACCGGGCATAAAGACCAGTACGTCTCCTTTACGTTCAGGCTGCGCACAATGAATCTGCATCACCCTTTTAGCGGCCGCTTCGATGAAATCGTCGACTGGATCAATGATATGTCGAGTATCGACACGGTACATCCGTCCTTTGACCAATAAAGAATCTCGCCCACTAGGTCTCTGTCAACAATATACACACTGTGAAGAGGGGAAAGATGGACTTACGTCTCGAAAAAATCTTTGAACTTGGTCGGATCGAGGGTAGCGCTCATAATGACCAATTTCAACTCCCCAACTTTCTTCCCATTCACTTTCTTGCCCTTCTCAGCTAGGTGCCGACGTATACGCTGTATCTTCTTGAGTGCCCCGCAGAGGAAATCGGTATTCAATGTCCGTTCGTGCGCTTCGTCAATGACGATAATGTCGTAGCGGAGAAGTAAATTTAAGGAGGGTTCCTCCTCTTCGTCCTCGTTGCTGTTCGTGGTATTACTGTGCTTCGATCCGTTGGCCAATTCCCTATGTTTCAATATCAGTGCTTAGCAACATTGAGCCAGCCTCAGTTGATACGTGGACATACCGCATCATGACTCCTTCCGTGAGGTACCTGACCCTTGTCTCATTACTCATGGCCTCTTCGAACCTCACGCTATACCCCACTTCCTTCCCACACTCACAGCCCATCTCCTCGCTCACGCGCCTCGCAAGGGCTATACAAGGTAACCGCCTAGGCTGAGTGATAGCTATCGACGGACCTGCCGGGTAGCGAGTGCGAGATAAACGATGGGTTCGAAGGAGTTGGGGTAATTGAGTGGATTTACCACATCCCGTTTCACCAAGGATCTACGAGTTTCAGCTTATGTTGTCCCTCGTGCGAGTTGTTACAGCCCACGATGGTTGTTTCATGAGCCATGATTTCCTCCAAGATCGCTTTCCGACCTACCCCGTCAGCTCCTCTTCACCAATTGATGGTGCAGACTCGCCTTGATAGAAAGGTAATTCCAACCTCGTCTTGAACAGTACCTCTGCCCTCTCTCTCCTCTGTCGCGCTCTAAATTCCCCAGTCTGCTTGACACTCCCACTCCCATTGGCGTTCACAATTCCATTACTCTTGCCTGCCTTACGAGGGCGATCTCCATTCACTGACGGTAGGGCATGACGCTTGACGAGCGGAGAGTTTGGGTGATGCTCGTCTTCGTCCGATGAGTCCGAAGCGAAGTTGGCGGTGCGTTTTGATGGTCCTGCCTCGGGCAAGACGGGCGGCATCCTAACTAAGGGCGCAAGTACTGACACGACAAGTGCGCGGTGTGAATGATCTGTCAGAACTTGGCGTAGCGATGGCTCAAAGTTGATTTTACGAAATCTCGAAATCCAGGCACAGCTTGTTGCCGACTGTTAATGTCGCGCATTGCGGTAAGTCTGCTACAGACCATTGGTCAAACTGCCTCGCATGACGACGACTCGACGTGATGAGAGGAGGAGCGATATATGTGAATCATGCAATGCTAGAAAAATGCTACGTAAATCCCTCGCCGCCCACCACCCACCCCTCGGTCCGGTCCGATCGTCCGCCTCTACTCCTTCGACCCGTCGTCCGCTGAGTCCCGTCTAAGACGTCCCAAGCGCCGGATGAGATCCCTAGTATGGTTATTGTTGGCTTCTCGAGCTTTCTTGTCGTTGGCCTTTCGTTCTGCCTCAGCTTGGAAGCCACCCAACCAGGCCGTCATTTCGCCTCGTGTCCTTGACGCTTTTTCGGACCCGACTCTCAACCCGGATTGGACTGAACCAAACAAATCACCGTGCGTGGCATAAGCCGTCCGACGAGGTTCCTGACCGACCCATTCTTTCGATCCAGGTTCGACCGAAGTAGCCTTATCGTCAGTGAGGCGAAGTTTAATGTCGAATGCCGCTGTATCGAGTGGACTGGGCTGGGCAGCACCTGATTGTCGGATCGGACGGCCGTGACCACGGGTATCCCATTGAGCCGCGCGTTGGGATTGAGAGAGGTACTGGACTGTCGGTGGGGAAGTGAGTTTGGCTTGATTGATCGTGAATGAATGTTCGCCGGCGGTACGGTCTGATCGGGAGAAATCGGTCGATGTGAGTGTGATTGGATCGCGTACACTTTGGTTCGAAGTGTCCAATTCTGCCGTGACTCCACCAATCGAGGCGACGTGCGAGTGATTGTTGTCTAATGGTGCTGGATTGAACCTGGGATTGCGATTCTGAGGAGCTGATTTCTTGTGGAGCACCCTTCCTCGTATCGAAGGACCAGACGGTGAAAGGGAGGAATACGTGAGTCCAAACATCGGATGTGGAGTCGAATGAATCCGGTCGGATGTTGTCGAACCCATCTCTCGATGAGTGAGGTTCGATTGGAAATGCGCTGGATCACGAGTCGATGCCAATCCCCTCGCTGCCAGACCGACCAAAGTCGGCTTGGACTCATGTTCCACCTCTTTCGCTCCCCTCGTCGTCTCCCTCATTCCCTCTAGTTTCGTAGCCAAAAATTCACCTCGTTCACGTCGTACAGTCGCAATGTACCTCGCAAACTCCCTCCTCGTCATTCCGTTAACATCCGGTACTCTCACCCTCCCTTCTTCCAGTATCCTCCTCTGCTCGGCAGCTTGATTCTCAGCTTCCAAATCCCTTTCGGCGTATTTATCCGCATAACTCCTCCTTCCACTACCAGGTAAACCAGCAGCGACGAGTCGATCATGTCTCTCCCGCTCCATATCTCCATTCGTCCAACGTCCCGCCCGACCCCAGTTCTCCACGAATCGAGCTTCCTTCTCGGCCGAACGCCAATCGCTGCCCAATATCGTACCCGTGTCGAGCGCATTGACGGATATGTGTTTGGGTCCCTTGACGCGGTGGATGGGGTACTTCATACCCCAATCGCCATGCTGGTAGACCGCTGATGGGGTCGACTTGTACACACGCGTGATTTGAGGGTCGTGCGAAGCGAATTTGGACCGCCGAAGCAGTTGCGGGAACGATGTCGCCATGGTGGACGTAGGGCAGCGTGTGAACCGGCCGTGACTTAAGGGTCGAAGATTACCTCGTCCGGTTCAGTGGGATCAGACGCCCTCGCTGAAGCTGAAGATGAGATATACACTTGCTCGCACAGAAAAGGTCGAATGGCAACAAAGTAGATCGCCCTCAGACATTTCCGGCACGCGTTATCAAGGGTCAAAATCTATAAAATCGCCACGTCACGCACCCCTCCTCCTCGCTGCCCAAATTTCGCTGCACCCTATCTTGTTCTTTCTTCTACAACGTCCCAAATTCCCCTCTTTCAAGTGCTCCGCCTTTTGGGGTGTGTAGCAATCACGAAATAGCAACGGGGCCAGACAGGACGCCATGACCAATCCACCCGCTTCATGCCCCCTTGTTCGCTTGCCTCGGGGTTTACCCCGTCGTGAGGTCTGGACTTGGGGTAGTAAGTGGGGCTACTCGATTAAAACAACTTTGAAGAGATCTAGGTCGATGAGTTCGAGTCACCTATGAGTAGCGACACTTTGATATCGATATGATGATGTATCTGTGCAATCTAGTGGGGCCGACGTTTGGGTTCGGGGAGTGACAAATGCGCTACATGGACTATGGATGTGACTAGTCTAGGCTCGGTCATATGCTATTAAGTAGATTTGAGGTGTATAAACTTGATTTAAAATGCCCTTATGCCCCCACTAGCTCGTTCTCCCAACATCACCTTTGCTCCTGCCCTCGAGCCTCACCAGCTCACCAGCCCTTCGGGAAACGTGTTTGGAAGTTCCACAAATCTCGACACATCGTATCGAGGTCTTCGGTAGCGACGAATCCGAGTTCCTTCTCTGCCATCGTAGGATCAGCCGTGAGGTCCGGTACGTCTCCTATTCTATGACCGGTATCAGAATTCGACCTAGGATGCGCGACGTCAGGGTATCATCACTCACCTCCTACCGACGATCTCGTACTGGAAGTCGTAGCCTGAAGCCTTCTTCATAGCCTCGATCATGTTGAGCACGCTCATGCCTTTGCCCTTGCCGAGATTGAATGCACGGAAATAGCCCGATTTTGACGTATCGATCGAAGAGAAGATACCGCCATCGCGCTTGGCCATGGCGTCGAGTGAGAGGACGTGACCTTTGGCGAGATCCATCACGTGAAGATAGTCCCGGACGCAAGTTCCGTCCCTAGTCAGTATGTCAGTGATTGAAGAGTTGTCGAGGGATAGAGCAGGAACTCACGGTGTAGGGTAGTCGTTTCCAAATACCTTCAGATCCGACTTTTCCCGTCCAACAGCCATCTGAGCGAGCAGGGGCAACAAGTTTCCAGGCCGGCCTTTGGGCTCTTCTCCAAGCTTTCCAGATGGGTACGCTCCGGCAGGACTGGGTCGAAGGATCAGCAACATTGTGATATGCTGCGCTCGGACATGACTCACTTGAAGTATCGCACGCTCACTGCGCGCAAACCGTCCTGTCCCAATTTCCTCACTTGGGCGAAACATGTGTCCTCGATGATCTGCTCCACCATCGCTTTCGTACGGCCATACGCCGATTCAGGCTGTAAAGGTGACGTCTCGGGTATGGGGATAGTCTCGGGCGTTCCGTACACCGTGGCGGAAGAAGAGAAAACTAGCGATCTACAACCGTACCGATCCATCACCTGTTCCTTGATCAGCGCCCGATCGCAGACGGGGGGACACACAAGAGAGACTCACCTCGAGGAGGTTCATGGATCCTCCGACGTTCACTTTGTAATAGTCCAGGGGGATCTCTCCGCTCTCTCCTACCGCTTTTAATGCAGCTAGATGGACCACAGCCCAGATACCTCCCTTTCCCTCGTACTCGCGGAACACAGCGTCCAGAGCAGATTCGTCTCGTAAGTCGCATTGGTGGAACAAGGGCTGAGGAGCCGAAGGTCTGTAGTACTGTGAGCTCGGATGCTCCCTGCCATGTCCTGAGGACGCAATCACACTCACCCCATCTCGTCCCGCGCGATCTCGGCACATTGCCTGACTGCCTCGGGGTAGGCGTTATGGCAATTATCGATCACCACAGGTAGGTACCGCCCTGTAAGCAGTAAGGCGATGACGACGTGAGAGCCGATATACCCTAGTCCACCAGTCACGAGCACTCTCTAAGCAAAATATCAGCTACCCTGCCCTCCAGCTAGATCCGAGAAAGACGGACTTTGAGCTCGGGTTGTGCCGTCGCCGTCATGTTCGTATCGTCTTCGTCTTTCCGTGCGTATAGGGCTGGGTGCTCTCGTTGGTGATCTATCGATTCGCGTTCGCGGTGCGGTAAGTTCGCAGTTGGTGGTCGGAGAACTATGAGCTCGCTACGGGCCTTTGATCTTGTGACAAGTGGGGGTATTGATCGATGCTGGGTTCTTCGATGCGTGTTGGGTTTTACGATGCGATGAGGGGTTGTGCTACACAGGTATATGATGTTTCAAGAGCGGGACAGTATAGGATGATGTGACCCCAACTTTTTTCTGCTGCTCCTGTTGCTGAATGCTGGTCCCCAGTTGTACGGTAAACATTGATTCAACCAGGAACCAGACCTCCGGGACTGCGGAGGGGGTCCGAGCGCAGCTGATATAACAGTATGACGTGGCATTTCATTTTACCCACCTTTGGGATGGCTGGGTGGAGGTCCGGAAAAGTTGACCGAAGGACCAAGGCATGAATAAGCTGAACAAGCTGAGTAACGAGCATATATCTACATTAGTACATCAGTTCATCTCTCTACGGCTTGTCCCACTCCTTCTCATCTACCCCTTGGAACAGTACATACCGTACACCCGCCATGTCACATCCCGACGACGCGAGCCGCAATCCTGCGCACGAGGAGGAAGTCGAAGACGAAGAAGACGACCCTCAGCTCAATGACGAAGATATCGTCGAAGTGCACGAGGACGACGATGATCAACCAATGGACGAAGACGATGACGATAATGACAAGTACGATGGTGAGATTGTGATCGGAGCTCCTATGCCTGGGGAAGAAGAGGCCATGGAGAATATGTACGAGGACAACACCCTCGGCGCAACGTGTTAGTCCCGGTGCCTCACTGTGTCTGGTCTTTGGTAACACCCATTAACCGAACGTAGCACTACACGGCGAAGGCTCTTCATTATTTACACTCTCACTGCACCCGCTCTTTCCCAACCCCGCGCTAGCTGTATCAGGAGCCGAAGACGATACAGGATTTATCTTCTCCCCGATCCCTTCGTCGTCCGAACACCCTTTCAATTCCGATACGTTCTCACCGACGAGATTGACTGGCCATACCGATTCGGTAGTGGCTAGTGGATGGAGCTTCGATGGCGAGATGGTCTCTACTGGTGGAATGGACGGGAGGGTGAGGGTGTGGAGGAGGGTCAAACGTGCGGGCGGTAGTGGGAATTCAGTGGACGAGTGGAAAGACTGGGAATTCCTCACTTCGCTAGAAACCGGCAGCGAGATCACGGTGAGTGTGTTTGACAAATGGGATGATGTAGCGATGCTGACTGTGGGTGACAGTGGTTGAGTTGGCATCCGAAAGGAAACGTTCTAGCGGCAGGATGCGAGGACGCGACTGTATGGTTATGGAACCGTGAGTTCCAATCCATTACCCCTCGCGTCCAATGCTCATACTACCTCAGTACCCTCTGGACAAACCATGACGGTCCTCTCATCCCACACTCTTCCTTGTACCGCCGGAGCCTGGTTACCTAACGGCAAAACACTCCTCACTACCTCACTAGACTCGACTCTCATTCACTGGGACCCAAGATCCGCTCAACCTTTATTCAAATCATCAATCTTTTGCCCAGCCAACACGCCCGAACTCGACCCTTCAGTACATGGAATAACGACATTGGCAATCTCGCCTAACGGCCAGATCGCAGCTTGTGGAAGTAGTAATGGGCTCGTCAAGACTGTCGGCTTGAATAATGGAAATGTCGTTGGGCGGTTGACGGGACACGATGAGGGTGAAAGTGTGGAGGCTTTGTTGTTTGTGGATTTGTTGGCTGGACAGGGGGGAGGGAAAGGAGTGGTATTGGTCAGTGGAGGAACGGATGGTAAAGGATTCGTCTGGGATGTCGCTACGAGTCGTGTAAGGGCGGAACTCAAGCACGACGTGAGTGATGATCACTGCGAGTTACATGGCCACGAAAGCTGAAGGACACGTAGGAACCCATCACATCACTCGCTGCTCATCCTTCACCTCATCTTCACCTCGTCACGTCCGGTTCGGCCGATTCTTCACTCAAGACGTGGGATGTACGTACAGGTACTTTAATCGCAGAGCACAAGGGTCACCAGGGTGTCGTCAATGGTGTCGCCGTCGCTCCTTCACCAGACAACATGGGAGAAGTCATCATCAGCGCAGGAGACGAGGGTGTCTCGCTTCTTTGGAAAGTCTGAGGAGGCTGAGGCGCAGACCGGTAGATGATGTAGATATTAGATCACCCTGTTTCCGTGTGGATCAGCATGCATAGTGCACGTGCAACACGTTACTCGACATCCTCGTCATCGTCCTTGACCAGTCTACGCTCCTCCTCTTTGACCTTGAGCTCCCTCTCCTGCACTTGACCTTTCTTTTTCGGCCTGTACAGCCCACCCGCAAACCCGCCGACTTTCCTAGGCGCACTGATGACGCTCGCGCTGAAACTCCTTCCGACGTTCGAGACACCTCCAAACATCCCCGAACCCAATTTCCGCCTTCCTTCTTCAATCGAAGGTGTGACGGGCGGCGTGACGTCGATACTCTTTAAGTTGATCGATGACCAAACGGATGTTGAAGGTCTGAAGAAGCCCGTCCCGCCGGACCCGCCAGATCCGGGGGATTCGACCTCGAGATCGACATTGACGCTCGATGGAGGAGGGGAGGATAAATCCATACCGTCCAATTCGTGTATTTTGGCTTTCACACTCGACAGATCTCCCTCCAGATCCCCTACTTTGGCGGCCAATTTCGTGAATCCCTCTGAAGAAGTCTTGAAGTCGACAAATTCCCTAGCGTCCTTGAGTACGTCTTTACTCTGCACCACACCTGCTCCCACACCTAGCAGAGCCTCGAATCCGCGGTATACCCTGTCTTCATCGGCTATGGCGATCTCGACGTCGACGCGCGCATCTTCGAGCGTTTCGTGTAGGTTATCGAGGATAGAAGTGAGTAATGAGTCGGATAAGGGTGAACGGCGGAATGGCAGAATCGGCTTTCGGGGCATGGTGGGTGATGATGATGATGAGGGTGTGGTGGCGTCATGATATTCGCCTATAGGAAGTGTAGAGCGGAGGTCGGCTAGTGAGTGCGATAGAGAGTGGAGAGACGATTGTAAGGGGTCGTAGCGAGCTCGCAGAGGCTGAAAGATCGTCTGAAGACTTGTGACGGCAGGCGAAGGGCTGTCAAGGGGAGGCGGTGTCTCCAGTGGAGCAGGCGAAGTCTCTTTGTCCGGTCCAGTCGTGCTAGCTGTCCCGTCGTCCTTGCCTTCGACAACTTGCGTCCCTCCTCCTTCGGCATCGGTGCTGACACCGGTCACCGGGATCGTACTTGATCCGCGCCGACTCGTCCCGTCTGCATCACCATCCTCATGTTGGTCCAGATCAAACATGACCCCATTCTCCATATCGCCTTCTTCACCCGCTTCACGACCTTCGACCGCCTCTTTGGCCAACCAATCCACCCTTTGGCTCTCCAGCGCCATCCTCCGCTCCGTCTCGACCTGTAAATCCTTGACGAGGGTGTCGACCAGCTCTTCCGCCAACAACACCCTCGCAATCGAGCTTTCCTCCGCGTTGCCGTTGCCGCCATCATTGGTGCTGACGCTGACGCCTCTCCGCCGTCCACCACTCAGTATCCCGCCCATCCCGCGCCATGATCTTTGTTTGTCCTTTGATACCGACGTGGAACCCGAGGGTGAATCGACAGTGTAAGCTTCGACACCTTCATCCAACAATCCCTCCAGGATATCCGCCTCGACCACAGCTCCTTCCACCCCCTCTCTCGTCCGGCGGACCCTATCGAGCCAGATCTCCACTCTCCGTTCCCTCTTCTCTTCGTTCGATATCATCTTCAACCGCAATCCCACTTCCCTCCTCCTCCCAGCCACTTCCCTCGACAAGTTCTCGCTAGCCTCATCGAGTGCCAACCTTAATCGTTCGGCTCGACCCGTCTCTCCCGCTAAACGAGCTTGTAAATGCGCAATCTCTTTGCGTAGACTATGTTGAGTAGCAGCCGACCTCGATCGGAGGTTATCCAAATGAAGATGTACCGTCGCGTGCGTCTTTTGGGTAAAAGTCATGTACCTCTCGACTACTTTGGCGGCCGAAGCGTCGTCTCGCATGATTGTCTCTCTGGCACTTTCCGCTTCTATCCGGAGTGAAGTCTCGGTGTTGAGCTGGTCCGTCACGGTTGAAAGAGTGTGTTCGAGCTCTTCAAGTCGGTCGGATAGGCGACGAATGTCTTTCTCTTTGGTAGTGAGGGCAGATACGAAGTCTTCGAAGAGGCGGTTGACACCCCGCTGCCCAACTAGGAGATTCGAAATGGATTCCGAGGTGGACAGTCCGCTCGAAGCGTCTTTGTTCATCGCTTCAGCTTCTCCGTCCGTCGCCGAAGAGAGGGGAGCAGGTTGTGGAGCGTCGAGATCAGAGACCTTTAGGTCGGTTGGGGGGTCTATGAGCGGTTTTGTAGGTGGTGAAGAAGGTGGTACGGCTTTCGGGTCAAGTGACCTGACCAGGTCCTTGTAGTCGTCCAAAGCGAGATCACTAGCCTCTAATCAGCTTTTTTCCCGACATCTATCATGTCAAGAGACTGACCAAAGCCGTTTCAGCTCTTCAGCCTTTCTCCTCTCTCCCCGTTCCCATTCCAGCTCTTCGACCTTCTCCTCGTCCCCTCGACGCAGTTCATTGATGATGGCCCTATCCCCTTCTCTCTCCTTGTTCAACCGCCCTATCTCCTGTTTACAACTAGCCAGCTCGAGCTGACAGCTGCTCAACGCCTGTTCCGTCAAGTCCAACTTGGTAGAAAGTCGTCGATGAGCCAGTGTGAGCTCAGCCAGTGCGGTCGACGTAGGCGGTTGTGTAGGAGGTAAAGGGTGTGTCCTGATTCACCTTCAGTCCGAGCTCACTCGTGACATTTCCAAACGGTCGACGTACCTCAGGACATTCACTTCTGACCGCAAGGTATCGTTCGTTTCACGTAAAACATGACATTCCTCCTTGGCCAAACTCAGTTCGAGCCTAGCCCCCTGGAGCTGAATAGCAGATTGATGTCCTGATTTTTGGTATTGCGCCAGTTGTTGTCGAAGCGAAGCGAGCTCAGCCATGAGTGGATGGGAGGGTGCCAGTGTCGGCCCATTACTGGCGGGGTATAGGGCCATGGTGCCGCTCTAGAGTCGGAGCTATGGTCAAGTGAGAAATGATGCTGAAATTGACCAGGCTGGGACCTGCGCCGCGAAGTTACAACTTGACTTCTCGCGTGGGGACATTTGGCGCGTCTTCACGTCATCCCCCTGACTCATGCCTATGTCCCCCTGCCGTCCTCTTACTGTCTGGCAGGAGTCACTGGCGAATGTGGCGAGCTTGCGTAAAGGGGCGCTCGCGAGCTGGTCACCCAGATCTTGCAGATGCATGGTCGACTACTAAACCGTCCCTCTCTTGTTCTGTAGACTGGGCGAGCAGCAAAAGGGAAAGGGAACCACAGCACCTGACAGGATTCGCGAGTCGTCCCCGACCTCGCTACTAACTGGGCGACATTTGACTGATTTGCGCAGATCAGACGGGATGCGAAGCTTTCCAGATTCTATGGCCGTGGATGAAGTGAGGGGGTGTTTGAATAGTTATGAGGGCGGTAAAGATGGATCCTTGCCGATCAGGTAGTCAGCCCTCAACTCTCAGTATGGTACACGCTCGTTTCGCAGACAATGAAATGCATGCAAGGGGGTGTAATTGCACTATAGGCATCCTGTGCGGTACGCAGTACCTACAAGCAGGAATCGTGAAAGGTCATCTCGCGAAACCCGGGTCTACCGAGGTACTCAAACGAGGAATCGGAGCGCTCAGCGCTGGAAAAGAGAAAGGGGGTTTAAAGACCCGTAGAAGTAGTTGAGACGTGGGTAACGGCACGTCGTCGGGATCTGCGGTCGGAGGGTGCGTGAGGGATAAAAGATCGGTCGAGCTTGACGAATTCGGAATCGAGGGATCGTTGCCAGTGTTGACCACGTCCTCGGCGGACGTAAGCGTGCTCGGGCTCTGCTTGTTGGTCGTCTTCGCAGTAAGGTAGATCCTCTTCGTCGTCCTCGTCGTCGACGATGGGGTTGCCAAACTCGTCACAGTCTTCGGCATCGTCGGCGTCGTCGGTAGGAGCAGGTGTAGCGGGGGAGGTGGGAGAGCCTGGTGTAGCGTCAGCTTGTTGTCCCAATCGTCAGAGTTGAGGGAGAGAAGAACGTACCAGTCTCGCAGTCCTCGTCAATGACATCCGCCTCGATCTCTTCGGCTTCGGTCAAGATCCAGCGCTGGTTGGTGTTGTGTCCATAACAACTCCAAATCTGGACTTGGTTTCCTTCCTGACCGAGGCCATCCTTCAAGTCGGTACATCGGTCGTGACCGACCCACTTGATTTCTTGGCCGTTGACGTCGAAACGTTGATTGGTGTTGTACCCATAACAGCTCCACATCTGCAACAGAGTGCCGGATTGATCGGATCCGTCTCGGACGTCGATACACATGTTGGTCTCGGTGTTTCGCAACTCATCGCCCTCGAAAGTAAACACGATGTCGGACGACGTGTCACATGGCTTGAGGACGAGATCGGCACCCTCGGCGGATGAAGCGGGGGCGAGACAGTAGTCCGGGTGAGAAGAAGGGGAGATGGTGTAGGTAGTCGCACCGGCGAGGGCGAGAGGGAGGAGCGTGAATAGTGCAAGGAACGACATTGTTGGGCGGCGGGACAAAGTACGTCTTTGAGGCTATGCTACGAAGTTGTGAAGGTGGTGGGGTGGTGTAAGAAGCTATCGAATGTATCACCAGGATACGTTGTTCTGTGTAAGCCGTGCGGGCGTAAAGGATAGGTCAGTCAATAACTGAATTGATAGATTGAACGGGGTGATGAGATAGATGTTGAAGGGGGGTGCGAAAGATTCTTATACTTATCCAAACGTCAGTACGTTCATTGATCTCGATACACTCAACCCCTGGCGAGGCGTTCAACCCGCCCTGTGCATGTCATGTTCTGCGGCGTGGGTTATGGTCTCGCCGGTCTAGTTTCCCACCCAAGGTAAAAGGTTAGAGTGAAATGACAAAAGGTTTGTGCCGTGAAACGCGGTAAATCACCTTTGTCCATCACTCGCCCCTGAATCGAGAAAGGCTTGGCGACCAAACTACGCAAAGCGATTCAACGCAGAGCTACTATGCGCTTTGTGGCTACATGTATACTGAGTGGCGCATGACAGAGCTTTCGTCGACGTCGAAAAGCTGGTAGTACTATCGATACAAGTCTGATCCTGGGTCAGAGGAAGAAGTTGCAGCGGACGAGAACGACGCGCCGAGCTGGACGCGTCTACCTGTTGGCGGTCAAGTGGCACTCTCCTTTCTTCGAGCGGCTTTTCGCGTTCACGTCATCACAAGCGGGTGTAGAGGATTCGATGGCTAGACAAAATTGAATGGAAACTCAAAACGTCTCGAGCACGACAGCAAGCACAGAGACTACAAGGACGTCACACCTTTGATCGGACGACCCCGTATGACGTCCAAACAGAGGACCTGGACGTCACAAGACAATGATAATCGATAAATGTCCTTTCAGCGTCAAAGACCGTCCTCTCATGCGGACTTGCACTCCGGTGATCTCCATTGAAGACGTAAGCGCAAATGGCCGACATGAAGAGGGATCATAAGTCGCCCACAATGAGGGCAGCTCAACCGCAATTCCATCACTGACTAATGCGCAACGAACCCTTCAGTCCAGGTCATCCCGTCATGGATTCCCATCATGTCGATTTGTCCCGTACCGCCCACGAGTTGTCAGTCGAGCACACCTCGAAAGACATCGAGCTGTATCGCAAGCATCAAATGCGGCTCTCAATCTGGCAACGGACGAGGAGCTGACGTACGACGTAAGAGGGCCGTTCAAAGGTGATGATGATAAGAGCTATGCGGGTACTTTTGCCGCTGCTTGGGTCAGAATTGGGCACCAATCGGTCAAACACTCGATCTTCCGACAACACCACTGAGCAGGCATACACCTCGCCGCCTCCTGGGACCGAAACTGGCCGACAGTTCCCACCTCCGGGCCTCCTCACATCGCGAAACGACCACATCCTCAGTGACCAGCACGGCTCACTATTCTCTCTTTCATGATTTTCACTTCTGTATCTCCGTATCTGGTTGCCGACCTTTCACAATCCACCGTGCATAAAGACACCGGCGAAGTTCTGTAACGTACGTACGACCTGTGCTGTGACATGTACATATGAGCATTGCCTCGCGTGTCGCAGAGTAGCCGCCTTTATGTGGCTAGAGCCTTGATAACTCACAGTACGTGTCAAGTCACAAGAGACTCAAATTCGGTTTCTGCGTCTCCGGCGTAACGCGCCCCGCCGGGGAGATCAAGTCAGTCCAGTCCGCCCTCGCGGTCATATAGTATAGCAGATCAGGTATGCCTCTGAATGAAGTAGAACTCACGACTAGCCTCGTACACGCGGTGCAAAGCTGCCGTACTAGGGTTCTCTGCCGTGCTTTAAGCACATGATGAATGCAAATGGGCATGAGATTGTAGACAACGTAAATAAACCCATGATGATCGTCCTCCTTCTTCTCGAATCCTTCTTCTCGCGAAACACTACTTCTTCTCCATCCTCGCTTGAACATTGGCCATATGTCCCCTATTCTTCAGGTGCACTTCGAAATTCGACAGTGTCTCTCCTGGTCCAAGCGAGTAGATCCGACCGGGACTGGACGTGAATCAGCGTTTCATATTCTACGCAACGAGACGAGGCACAATGTGACACTCACCAGTCGTGGCATTTCATCCTCCATTCCTGAGGCGCGTCGGGCTGATCAGCCGGTTTAGGTCGGGGTACAACGACGAAATCGTCATTGGGGTATTTTCTCGTCAACTCATTATGAGCGCGAACGACCCATGCCGGTGCCTACCTCGTCAGCATCTACCCCATTGCAAAAAGTATCATCAGAAAGGGTTCACTCACGTCAAGCTTCTTGGCCGAAACTGGACTGAGGGACTTTCCAGCCCCAGACGGAACGCGACCAGCCGAAGCCAACAACGGCTGAGGCTGATGAGCGGCGGGCGCCTTTTTGGGAGCACCATAATCGCTATCAGAACTATCGCTTCCCGTATCAGACGGAGACGAGGGGACTGAATCGCCCTTATCTTTCGCCCATTCGGGCGGCAAGGAATTGGCGGAAAGAGTCGACGATCCGTCAGAAGGATGAGGTTGTATTCCCGTATGTCCAGGGGCCACCAGATCCATTCGAGGTGCCTTGGCATCGCGGCCTTCTTGAAGGTCGTCCGGTTTACGCTTGATATCTCCCAAACCCGAGGGTTGATGTACGAACGACCCGTGTTCAAATTTGACATTATGCGCTGGCGCTTGAGGGTCTTCGAATAGGGCAGGAGATATGCCATTTTGGATTTGGATTTTGGCCGATTTCGGATGAGGCGAATTCGTTTCTGAGCCTGTATCATCCATAAACGATCGTTTAAGTGAAGATGAAGGTAGGTGCGTGCTTTCGCCGTTCATGTGCCCGTCATCGCGGAACGAAGCGGGTGATCCGCGAGAATAGTTGCCTCGGCCAGGTGGTCGTCCACGGGGTTTACCGACTCGAGCCGGAATAGGGTTTGGTGGAGGTGTAGGCGGCTGAGGGATAGGTAGGTCTTGTGCGAGCAAGTTGATATTCGCCTGAGCGGCGATAGCAGCCGCTCGTCTTGAACTTTGCACAGGGACGGGGGCGGAAGTTTCGGTGGCTTGGGCGATAACGCCGTTAGGGCCGATACCGTTGAGTAGAGTACGATGGGTCTTGATCGGTTCTCGATCGGGCAAGATTACACCCCGTCTCGCTCGAGTCGCACGTTTCTTTCGTTTCGAGTCACGCTCTCGCTCCCGTTCGATGGCAATGATATCTTCGTCGGTGAAAATAGCAAAGATCGGAGTGTAGCTCGACATGGCGACGTTCTCTGTTCGCAAGACGTTACGGATGGGCGGTAAGAAGGAAGTCTTGACTTCGTCATCGAGGTCGAGACCGGATCCAAAGATATGACCGGTAAGGAACAAACATCGACGCTGGACCATGATCTGCTCATGGATATCATGAGACAGAGCAGTTCTAAACAATCAGCGTTCAACATCGAGTGCCGAGGCATAGCACATGACTCACATGAACTCCCCGCTGAGACCAAGCTCACGACAATACGCTGCCGCAAATTCCTCAGGCGGTACTTCAGAGTTGAGGTCCCATTCAAAGGTATCCGAGAGGTTCTGATTTCCAACCATGATGTCGACCTTGATCAACAATCGCAAGTCCTCCCCTTGATCTTCCAAGACCGACTCGCTCAATTCCTCGACCGTCATAGGTCGTTCTTCCAGTATATCGTTGGAAGGGTCCTCGAAAGTGACCATCTTGACATCGTCCTCTTCTTGGCCAGGGTCCGTTCGGATCTCTTCATCAACGGGACTGGACCCGTCTTCATCTTCGGAGGTAGCTCGAGCACGACGGAAGACCTCGACCATGGCTTTGCTGTCCATGTCACCTTCGACGTCGAGCTTGCCTTGCAAAGATGGACCGGGCTGCTCGGCAGGTGCGACTTGATCACGGTATTCGGCTATGCGCTCGTTGATGGCGGCTGCGATCTTGGCGGAAAAGGAAGCGGCCGGTACACCGAAATCATCGCAGATCGACGCGGCGAACACTTCGGGTGTGATGACCGTGTCTGATCATCAGCAAGAGTCGATTTAACAGTCAGTTCCGCAACTTACCCGACACATTCCACATAAAAGTGTCCTTCAGGCGGAAATGATCGTGTTCGATATCCAGTCGAATCGGTATGACATGATCTTCGACCTGCGCCATCGCCTTGAATTGAGCTTGAGTACTGACGCAGGTCAGCTCAACGACACCCCTTCGAACAGAGCAACGCCGTTTAGCCACTTACAACTTGAAATGCCGACGGTTCTTATGTGACCGACGCATCCTCTGCAACTCCTTATCCTGCGGAAAGAGGATCTGCAGTCGGGATCGAGGAGGCTGGTATCGTTCACCTTTCCTCACACTCCACCAAGGCGTGTCCATATCGTTGTTTCGCGCCCACTTGAACATCTTCTTCTGGAGCTGCTTGCTCCTATCCTTCATACCGGCCGCATACTTTTTGTCCACTTCTAGCCATTCTGCAACTTGCTCCTTCTCCTTTTCGGACAAGGCAGGTAGTTTGCCAGCAAATGTCGGATCATCAGTCTCTTCGGGCAATTGATTGATGGATGTGATGGGCATGTCCATGCGTAGAGCGCCTTCCCACTCTTTGACCGGTAGAGCGTGTGGGAGGGGTGCGGATGGGCCTGGCTGGGCGGTGTGCGGTGCGTCGAGAGGCGTCTGTCGGGTAGGTGTAGGTTGACCAGGTATCCATGCGGGGGGAGGCATGGCGGCAACGACGGGCGTGCCGGTTTTCGGGTCTCGCTCTCGATTGCCAGGCTGAACCACTGGCGATTCCGGTACACCGTGCGTCTGGGATTGACGTGCCGACGGCACTCCCCCGGAATCTCTTCGGTCAGGCGTTCCCGCTTGCGGAGTCGGTTGACCCGGTAGACCACCCATGAACTGCTGTTGCATCTGCGGCGGGATCCCCGCTGAACCAGGTGGAGGAGGTCGACCTTGATTCATACCAACCGTGGCGAAGTAGAATTGGTGCATCTTCTGCATCATTTCCGGTCGGACAAGACCTTGGTTTATCATGCCCTGGGCAGAAGTGACAGCTTGAAGCAAGTGTGGATTCTTGGTTCGCATCTCACTTTGCCAACGTGGATCGGCCGCATGTCGCAGGACGGGGATGAGGCGGAAATCGAATGGAAATTCGGCTGGGTTGACACCTGGCATAGGGAATGAAGGGGGTCGACCCATGTTCATATTCGGTCCTGACCCTGGAACCGGACCCGGCGCCGGACCCGGACCCATGGCGTTCTGATTTGGTCGTACCGACGGCGTTCCGCCTTGCTGACCTTGAGCTTGCGCAGCTTGTCCAAAGATGTTCATCGCCGCTGCCATTTGCTGTTGTTGCTGCGAAGTCATGCCGGACGAAGTTGGCGGAAACACTGGTGCTTGAGGCGGACGTGCACCGGGCTGGCCCATCATTTGACCGTTCACATCGACGCCTGACGGTTGACGAGGTGAAGGGCCAGTGTGCTGCGCTGACAGAGGGGAGGCCGAATGAGGAGGGGCGGGCGGATGCGACTGTGGTGTAGGGTGGTGTTGGTTCTGTTGCGCGTGAGGAGATGGTGCGGGCGAGCCAGTGTTGGCCGGTTGAGAGGGCATATACTGATTGTTCATCGGTGGTGGGGTGCTAACGACCATCGGTGAGCCTTGATGATGCGGGGACGGAGGATGATGCGAGGAGGCAGAGGCAGGACGAGGGGGAGCCATGTGCGGAGGGATGCTAGTTGGTGGTCCGCCCTGCGGCGTGGGAGGGTGGTGCGATTGTGTTTGCTGCATGTTCGAAGCGTGATCCGGCTCCGATCCAGCACCCTGTTGTTGCATGTGAGGCGATTGTTGTTGTTGCTGTTGATTTTGACTGTTCGCCATGAAGACGCTCATCATCTTCTGGTGCATGCCCATGAGCTGCATTTGCTGTTGTTGTTGAGGTAGCGCTTGAAATTGCGGGTTGGCGAGCATTTGTTGATGCTGATGAGCGAGTAGCGCTTGTTGTTGCGAGTTCGGCGTGAATCTTGGTTGGTTGGGCATGCCAGGCATCCCTTGCATCTGGCCAGGATGAGGCGAGGGATTGGTAGGTGGTGGACCAGGAGGCGGCATGCTTTGTCGTGCGCTGTCGTTCCCACTCGGTGTCCCACTTCGTCCTTGTTGACCGGCATATTGCTGCGTAGGCGACATGTTGGCCATCATGTTCGGTTGTTGACCTTGCATCATCTGCTGCAGTCGTTGCTGCTGCATCGTGTGTTGGGACGATTGACCGGCTTGTTGCTGCTGTTGCTGTTGCTGCTGCTGCTGCTGCTGCTGCTGCATATCCATGCCCATGCCCATTCCTGGTCCCATGTTCATGCCCGACATTCCTGGCATTCCTCCTCCCCCGCCAGGCTGTCCTTGTCCACCTTGTCCCTGTCCCTGTCCTTGTCCCTGTCCCTGCCCGTGACCGAGGGAGCGCAAGGCGTTCATGAGGGCTTGCGGGTTACCGTTGTTCCCCTGCGACTGCATCTGAGCGACGACCATCGTGATTTGCTGAGGCGAGAGGTTCATCCCTTGCGAACGAGCGGCGGCCGTCACTTGCTGGAGCAGCTGCAGTTGATGCGGCGGTATGCCAGGGCGGTTTTGAGCCATCGTGCTTGGCCCAGGACCCGGTTGGCCAAACTGTTGATTCGACATGAAGGGAAATTGGAGTGATGGCGCGGGTGAAGGATTATTGGGTGTCGACATGACGTGCTAGAAGGTCAGTCAGAACAAGGCGACGGGAGCTGGGGGAGGGACCCACCTAGCGAAGCATAGGGAGAAAGCAGACGAGGACCAGAAGACCAGTACCGAACGCGTCGAGGTGACCTAACTACCCACATCAGTCTATAGCCCTTGACCTGATGATGATCCCTCTCCATTTAGATAAAGACCTGGACTCACCAATGATCCAGCAAAAATTATACAAGCCGAACTCCAGACGCGACGACGCCGCCTTCGGAGCTTGAACGTTCGGGGGTGGTTGTGAGATGTGTCTGTCGATCGGGGGCTCGGGGGTCGGGCGGGAACTGACCTTCTTGGCGGGAATAGGAATGGGATCAATCAATCGGCGTTGGATTGTCGTTTCGGCGATTTGATTACGCGGCTCCAATGCAGGTACGCGTCGGTGTTCTCTCTGTTGATATGTTGATATCTACCCACCTGCACCTGTATCGACGACGCAATAGATCTACGTTCAGGTTCAGCGGCTGTTACGGTTAACCAAAGAGGGCACAACACCTCGCTGGAGTGTAGCGGGTATCGCCGCCTTTTCAATAACAGGATTGTAGCATAAGGCAATTTCCTAGTTTTCCCAGAAAAGCAGGAAATTATTAACACTGACCTAACAGGGTGTGTTTGCCACCTCGTACAAAACGCCGCAGGACTCCGGAGTCAGCCACTGCGACGACGAGCTCATCAAGGCTTTGTATACATCCTATCTACTTGCTCTTCTCTTCTCTCTCCTCTCTACAAGGGTCTCTTACTTTGCGGTCTCTTCTTTCTCTCGACTTCAGCACATTGTGGGTACTTCAAGCTCGTGGCGACACGTACGCGCTACTTCATCGGAAATTACATTCGGCTTATCATGATTTTCCCCCTTGCTTCGTGTTCTCGATGGAATGGAAACAATAGCTCAACACCAACCACATCGCAATGTCTATCCGTCCCGACGAAGAAGAACTCGTTGATTACGACGAGGCTGCCGAGGAGACTTTCGCCCCACCCGCCGCCGCTGCGGATGGAGCCAAGGCGGACGGTGACAAGAAGGGATCATATGTCGGAATTCACTCGACCGGTTTCAGGTGGGCGCGATTCCTGCCATCTTCTTGTTATCTGCATCATCGCTGACCTCCTTCAGGGACTTCCTGTTGAAGCCTGAGCTGCTCCGAGCGATCTCTGACCTCGGTTTCGAGCACCCCTCTGAAGGTGAGACACGTTTCGTCCAGACTACCATTGACTTGTTTACTCATCCCACGCAGTCCAGCAGGAATGTATTCCCCAGGCCATTCTGGGTACCGATGTCCTCTGTCAGGCCAAGTCGGGTATGGGTAAGACAGCCGTCTTTGTCCTCGCCGCCCTCCAGCAGATGTATGTATTCCTCTCTTCCTCTTTTTCTCTTTGAATAATCCCTCCTGACACCCCCGCAGTGAGCCCGTCGACGGAGAAGTCTCCATCGTCATCTTGTGTCACACCCGTGAACTGGCTTACCAGATCCGAAACGAGTTCGCCCGTTTCTCCAAATTCATGACCAACGTCCGAACCGGCGTGTTTTACGGTGGAACTCCCATCTCGGCCGACCAAGAGTTGCTCGCCAACAAGGAAAAGTGCCCGCACATTGTCGTCGGTACCCCAGGAAGGACCATGGCTTTGGTCCGAGACAAGAAATTGAACGCTTCAAAGGTCAAGCACTTTGTTCTGGACGAATGCGACAAGATGCTTGAACAACTCGGTTAGTCTCTAGGTCCTGCTCTCTATCTCTTCAACACATCGTTTCCCTCGCTTTTGCGGTGTTTTGGCGGCGGAGCGTTTCGGTCGCTTCGTCGTCGAGCACGGTCTTTCGATAGCCGGTTTCATCGGTGACCATTGTCGCGCTTCCGATATCACCCTCGGATGTAGCTGGACACTGTGGGCGGTCGGGTGAACGGGATAGAAAACCGGCCGTCCGGCTGTCAAGTAGTCGTCTCGCTTCGGTCTGGAAGGGCGACGAAGCGGGATAAGCAGGTAGTATACGAGCGTGGGACGACTTGATCCCCCAGAAACTCCCAGATGTGGTTGTCCGACCCGAACGAATATAAGCTTACCATGTCTTTTCCTTCGTCACCGCCCCGCTTTTCCACCTTCCGCCATGCGAACCAACTTGACTCCCCTACAGACATGCGACGAGACGTTCAGGAGATCTTCCGAGCGACCCCGCACCACAAGCAGGTCATGATGTTCTCGGCCACTCTGTCCAAGGATATCCGAACGACCTGCAAGAAGTTCATGCAGTCGGTGGGTTGCAGTACACCCCTATCTCGGCATGACTAGTTGACTGACAAATCAGCCCCTCGAGATCTACGTCGACGACGAGACCAAGTTGACCCTGCACGGTCTGCAGCAGTACTTCCTCAAGCTCGAGGAGAAGGAGAAGAACAGGAAGCTCAACGACCTCCTCGACAACCTCGAGTTCAACCAGGTCAGCCAGCTCATTTCCATCATCAACGTTCCATTGAGCTCCGCGCTGACCTCTCCAGGTCTGCATCTTTGTCAAGTCGGTGCCGCGAGCTACTCAGCTCGACGCCCTTTTGCAAGAGTGCAACTTCCCTTCGATCTGCATTCACTCGGGTCTCGCTCAGCCCGAGCGAATCTCGCGATTCCAGCAGTTCAAGGCTTTCGAAAAGCGTATACTGGTCGCTACCGATATTTTCGGTCGAGGTATCGATGTCGAGCGAGTCAACGTCGTCATCAACTACGTGGGTGATCTATGCTTGTATGAGATTATGTGTGGCTGAATATAATGTTTAGGACGCCCCCGCTGATGCCGACTCTTACCTCCACCGAGTCGGTCGAGCCGGTCGATTCGGTACCAAGGGTCTGGGTACGTATTGCTTAGTCTCTACTGACTGCCAATGACTCGCTCATACTACAGCCATCTCGTTCGTCTCGTCCGAGCCTGACCAGGAGGTGCTTCAAAAGATCCAAGAGAGGTTCACGGTGGCCATCCCCACGCTGCCTGACACCATCGACCCCGCTACCTACAGTGAGTCCACACACAACTTCTTATCGAGAGTGTCAAAGCTCACCGAGCTAGTGACTTCGTAAGAACCAAGTCGTGAGGTGAGTGGGAGAGGGAAATGGATCAGCTGGATGTTGTCAGAATATCGTATTGCATGAATGAATACATGCACATGGAGAGTCGATAAACAGCATTTTGCAACTGCACATCCTATCCTGACGTCATACTCTCGATCGCTGGTGGTTTCTTTTGTTTCTTGAACGCGGCTGTCCAGGTCTTTGGTCTTAATTGGCTGCATCAACATCTCGACCAGCACGATGTCACGAGTGTCAAAACAACTACGCGCAGATGCCTCACCCGAGCTTGACGTCCAAGTGAGCGATACGAAGGACGATGACCTCCACTCAGTTGAGAGCGACGTGAATGAATTGAACGAGGACGAGTACGAGAAAGAACGTCTAGAGAATATCAAGTGAGTCCAGTGTTCGTCCGTGTGTCCTCACCCTCGGGTATCGGCGAAAATGTTGATCTGAGCAGGAACAATGCTACTCTACTCGCTTCATTGGGATTATCGTCCATCCCTTCTGTCCGGCCACACGATATTTCAGGAAATAAGAAACCTCGATTATCAGACAGGGAACAACGGATAAAACGGGATCGACAACAACCCAAACGGAGGAAGGTGGTGGTTGAGCCTACACGCCGGTCTGGGAGGGTGGCAGCAATGACGGAAGATGAGGGTAGGCGTATACCCAATTACTCGTGAGCCAATCCGGCCTAATGAAGAGAGGACCGAAGTTGACAATCTCTGAAGAGATGATCAGCCCACGATTTATACTTCATCCGAGGCTAAGCCGCCGATCATACCAAAATCTAGAGCACCGATCATCCCCTCTGGACCTGATTATGAAGATCAAGAAGAGGTGGGTACGGCGCCTTTACCGACTCGAGAAGAGGATGGGACGTTAGTTTTTGAAGGAAGGTGGAAAGGCGTGTTCAAACCGAATGTGACTCCTCAAGAGATGTTTGACGGAGGAGCCTTCGGCGGAGGGTTCTTCACGTCAGTCCCCCCTGTCACTCTCTTACCCCCCAACTGACCCCAACTGATATATCACGTAGGGACACATATTCCCAAATCCTTAAAACACCACTGCCCGCCTCGGAAGCTATCGCCTCTCTCCCTTTCACTCCTGACCCAACCCAGGTCGAAGGGAGGTACACCAACTCTTCCCCTGAAGGAGAAGTCAACCGATTCAAAGTTCGCGCGGGCCAGAGTTTGCAGGAATGGGAGAAAGCTGGTTGGGTGTGGTCAGCAGATCCGAGGGGTTGGGCAGAGTGGTATACCCGATTTTGGGGTGGTAGGCGATGTGCGGATGATGAACGGCAGGTTAGAAGATGTGAGTCTAATCGGGTTCGACCCACTTCAGAAGCGCTGAGGACCCTTGTCCTTGACTGATCACCGGTAGGGCTCAAAGTGGCCGGTCCGACTGGACGGTTTAAACGATCATTACTCAAAAAGGTTCATTTGTCAGGAGGTGAATCGGCATTGGCGGATGAAGAAGTCGGGGCGGTCTTGAGGCAGTGTCTCTGGCAATGGGGTTACGAATTGACTCCGAGCGAGTACGAGCGAGCGATGCGGGGTGACGATTAGATTAAACTAGCCTAGCTGCCCGAACGAAGCAAGGGGAATCGAGCCGGAACTGGCGTTGTACACTTATGTATCCATGCTGATGTACGTGTACATCGGGTCGTCTATGGGAACTACGGATACAACTCGGTTGAAACTGCTGGTCCAGCCGGCGGTCATCACTGGCCCTGAGCATGGGCATAGGCAAAGTTGTTACCCATCCCCATCCCCATGCCCATGGGCATCGACTGACTCTGCCCCTGCCCCATCCATCCCATGGGCATCTGCTGCTGTTGCATCGGTTGTTGCTGCTGCCACCCATTGCTAGCCATGTTCATCCCGCCAGCCTGGAATTGCTGCTGTTGATAACCGAGCTGCTGGTTGAACCCCTGCGCCGAATTGACATGGGCGAAAGCGTTCGGATTGCCTGGGCTTAGACTGCCATTGAATGGATTGGTAGATTGAGGCGATAACATCGGTTGTTGGCCCCACGATTGGGGTTGTTGATTGAATTGGTTGAATGGGTTGTGAGACGGCTGCATTGCAGGAGGGGAGTGCATTGGCGACGTAGAAGCGTTGGGGGTGAAGTACGAGTTGGCGGACATGAACTGATTGTTTGGGCTGAGGTTCGGTGCGGACGTAGAGAGGAACGACGATGATGGAGGAGCGAGAGTCTGCAGTGGTAATGTTGAGTTACTGGTCGTTCCTCCCAGGTCGATCAGGGTAGGCGCGAGGCTACTAGATAATGAACGAGGTAACGGTAGTCCCCCGACGGCGGGAGCGGGCGATGGGGTAGTAGGTTTCGGTCGTTCCCTCGCTCCTGCCGAGGCTGTACCGGTCGAACTGGCAGAAATGGGAAGAGGAGGCAAGTCCCTCTCTTGTGGTGAATCCTTCTTCTTCCTTTCCATCCTGACGACCAAATCGTTCAACTCGGGATTCCGCCTATTCTCCTGACTTCGATCCCACGGCCCCCTATCTCCCCTGTCCCCACTTTCCATCGCGTCTCTGAACCGGTTTCGGCTCGTAGGTTCAGCCATGATTTGGGTCGAGGATCCAGCTTTGAACGCTCCTTGTTCGTACTTCTTTCGAATGTATTTCTCCATCTCTGAATCGCGTTCATCTGTTGAGCTGGAAGTCGGGGGAGGATGTCGCCGTTCGTCAGGGTTGTATATCGCGTTCGACGCTTTGTTGCCGATAGACCGGAGAGAGGTGACCTGATCCCGAGTCCAAGAATCGAGCGTGATGCTCTTCCTACGAGTCCAGTGTCAGTTGGATGTCCAGTGCGTCATGACGAGGCGTGAGAGGAAGAAGGGACATACACTCTGGACTTGTGGGTACCGAGCTTACGGTGGATAGAAGCGCAAGAGACGCAGAGTGTGATACCGAGGTTGACAGATGCCCACCGAGGAGAAGGCGCATGACAATCTGCGCAGTAATCTATCCCAACGCATCAGCGGCGCATTTCGCAGGTAGTGAATTGGATCTGGGCAGGGAACTCACTATTACCGGGAGCCTGAACGATCTCCTCGAGCATACGCTCAATCCTCTTGTCCCCCATCTCAGTACGTATAGAAGCGATATGCGAAGTCGAGATCCAACTAAGCAAGCGGCAAGTGCTGAAATGGAATGGAAGAAAGCAGGAACCCAGAACCGGTTTAGGTACGGTCCTTTCAGACGGGGCTGAGTCCAGTAAAGGCGGGTATGGGATGAAACAGCTAAACTCGTCCGTGCGAAAGGGGCGTAAGCAATGTCGAGGAGTGATCCGTGCAGTGGCGTCTTTCGTAGGTAAGTGATTGAGTAAGGTTGAGTTTGACTTGATTGATGAGGAGTGCACTCGAGAGAAGTGTGACTGCGAGAGTCTGAGGTTGATCTTTATTTCGCTGGTTGGGTGAGATCTAGGACGCGTCGACTACCCTGAAACGCCGCCGACGATCATTTTATAAACGATTTGAACGGCTGAATGAATAGTCGGGATCAGTCTATTACATCGGAGAGGAGAGAGAGGGCTACGAGCGGTGAGGGCGAGCATGACGTTGATAAGCCAGGATGTTCACGAATCGCATCGAGTGAGAGTGCGCGTTTAGGTGCTTTCTCGAGCCTGAAGAGGCATGCTATGAGCCGTGAGCAGCCAGTCGGATATGCATGATGAGCCGCGCTGTCCTGGCAGATACTCGTTCTAGCTTACAGACTCTACCTCCCTAGCAGACAGACTCGTCACAGATAATGGAGAATGTAATATCAATCATCGCATCGAGTAGCGATCACGCGACTGACTAACCTCGACGCGCCAAGTTTCACCAAATCTCCATCCTATCATTCCTGCCTTTCTCATCTCTGATCTCTCCCATTCGAATCAACATGCCCCGCCCATACCTCATCGGTCACATCATCACCCTCCTCACTTCCTTTCTATTCTTCTACGGAGGTCAAGCCCACTTGACAAATGAGTACACCCCGGACTTGGCGGCTCAGATCGTCCAGATGTCGTATGGTGCAGAAAAGGCATGGTGGTTCTTCGGTCTAGACGCCGAACAGGCGAGTCGTCTCTTTCTTCGGCTTCATACGCGACCGTTCAGCTGACACTTGGGCTAGATTCGGAAATACTTTGGGATCTACGCTATCGTCACTGCGGCGCTATTGATCGTACCGCAAACTGCCAGAAAGGCATTACGGCTCGCATGTGGATTTACATGTTTGGGATTGTATTCGGCTTGGTACAATGGGTGTCAGATGATTCCGCAGTTGGTCGTTCTGGCCGTTCAGGTCGTGGGTCTCTTGACGAATTAAGTGAGAGTAGTCATGATATCATGCGATGCAAGAGTTCAAACAGGGACTATGGGGGGGGGGGGGGTAACGGAACGCTTGGTTGCTGTCCAGAACGCCGCCTGATCGTCAGTCAATGCGAGTATGGGACGGCAAGATGGAGCTCACCTGGTACTCGTGACGAAGCATACTATCTGGTATTCCAGTATAACTGCTCTTGACCGTCTTCTCGTCCTGCCAGACAGCCCATCAGCTCATTGGCGGCGTCAGATTTGATCATGACTTACGCTAATGACGAATCCCACCTCTCTCGCTAAGTCCTTGACTTCGTCCAAGCTCAACTCGATCGAGCCCTCGCCTCTTGCCGAGGTGGTCATGGAATTCTCGAAATGCCAAAGCAGCGGGCCTATGTTGATCCACACCCCATCCTCTTCTAGGAGGTCATATATGATCCTCAAGTATCGCAATACATTGCGCGCCTACACATCATCAGTCTCTGACTGGAAAGGAGTGAGGGCTAGACCGTACCGTATCGATGAAGAAGCAAGTAACGACTGAACTCCAATGACCCCTTTGCGATTCATCCGAGTATATTTCCTCAAAGTCCCCCGCTACCAAGGAGAAATCACCACCCCTACCATCGGCCAGTACGTCGGCAGGACAGGTATCGGGTATATGAACACGTTGTAGGAGGTGCTGTGTGGTCAAGTGGTTCGAGAAGGAATGGAGGAAGGGATGGATGTAGTGTGATTCCGGTTGGGTGGTTCTATTCGTCTTTCTCAGTCTCTATTGCTCAAACCAGCGAGGTGTGAGGGCGGGCTACGCACTGGTTCAGGACGAAATTGGATGCTATGAGCATGTAAACGCTAAATTCATTTGCCTGAGCCGCGAAGCCTGCATCGTATATCAGCTCATCCCCAACAGTCCCCCGGGAAAGGGGCGCGCACCTCTCGCAGCAACTTCCATAGCCAGCCGCCCAAGCCCACAGCCGGGTATCAATACTTTCTTCCCTTCGCGTCCCTCTCGCTCAGGCCAACGAGCCTCCAAAGCCTCCAAACAGGGAGTATAGCATGCCTCCCTCTCTGATCTGCCTTGTTCACTCCAATCTCTGACGAAAGAACGTAATGTCGACCGAACTTTTTCTTGTGCCGAATCTCGGTCGGTCCTACCTGACGATGATGACGCATGGGTATGGGAGTGCTCGTTATGGGTTCCATTTGGGGTGGTGGCGAGCATGTCGGCAAAGACAGGGTCGGCGATCATCTCATCGATGAATTCAGCATTCCTGTATCGCGGGTGAGCTACAGAAGAGATACGAGTAGACGGGACGTACCGCCTGATACCCTCATCCACCGCGTCTAGCTTCTCTCTATATCCAATGGCCTCGTACACCTCTTTGTGCTCTTTCGGTAAGGCCAGGAAAGCCATTCGTCTCGCATGGTTCGCCGAGAGCTACGACGAGGTCAAGTCAGTATGGGTCTCCGGCTCGAATGATGGACTGGAGGGTGGAGACGGACATGGTATTGCATATACCCGTCGAATGCCTTGAGTACCGAGTGCCAGTGGGCTTTCTCTTCTGGCGAGTCGGCCATGATGCCGACTACTGATCAACACGAACTACGGTGTTGGCTACAGTTGTCTACAGCTAGATGGTGAATTTCTTGGAGCCCCATCAAGACGTCTTACCTAATCCGATGTACCTGACCTACGCGTCCGTCCGCAAAAAGAGGTTTGTTGATCTGTTGCACCTCACATCTCATCTTCAAAAGCCATGATGTCGACGCCCCAACCACCGTCATCAGAAATACCAGCTCCGCTAGTCCCAATTCTAGCAAGCATCACCGCTATAGTCAACCTCTGGACCGAAATCTTTCACCGGATCCCCGGATCGCCCATTTTGATCCGATACATCAAATCGTCATACCAGAATGACCCTTGGCGCAGTCTGCTCGAAGTATTGCTTTTGGCCTTCGCACTTAGGACGTTATTGAAAGGGAGGACTAGGGGAGATGGCCAGACGAAGAACTTTATCAAGTTTTCGGAAAAGGTCAGTCAGTGAGGGCAACTTCTGGGCTTGGGGTCCGTGCTGATGGTGGTCGGATAGGAGATCGACGATTTGGTAGATGAGTGGCAGCCTGTTTCACTCGTCGACGACCCGACCGAACTGGACGAATCGACTCTCGAGACCGTCCCGACGATCCAAGGGCCAAACGGACTGAAAGTCAAGATTCACCCTAATGGCAAGATGGTACGCGATCCGTTCACAGTCATTTTGAGAGATTCTCTGATTCCGTGTAGTTGACTAATTTGGCCACGCCCAACTGGACGGGCCTGATCGAGAATGAGGGCATGAAACAGGTCGCAGTCAACACCTTGCGAGAATACGGTGTGGGAACATGTGGTCCGGCCGGTTTCTACGGAACGATCGGTATGTCGTATCGTGCCGTGTACGGACGCATTCGTGACTCGAAACTGACGATCAAGACGTCCATATGAAGTTCGAATCTGACGTGGCTTCGTTCCTCGGAACGGAAGCTGCCATCGTCTACTCCCAAGCCTTTTCCGCCGTCTCATCCGTCATTCCCGCATTCGCCAAACGAGGCGACATCATCGTAGCGGACCGAGGCGTGAATTTCGCAATTCACAAGGGTCTCCAAATCTCTCGAAGTAACATTCGGTGGTTTGCACATGGCGATATGCAAGATCTGGAGAGGGTACTACAAGTGGTCGATAGGGAAATGAAGCGGAAAAAGGCCAAATTGACACGACGGTTCATCGTCGCTGAAGGTATCTACGAGAATGACGGAATGATGCTTGATCTCCCCAAAGTGGTGAGTCTCGTCTCGAGGACTGTTGATTTGTTAGATCGTGGGATGCTCGGGGCATACTGACGTATTTGCAGATCGAGTTAAAGAACAAGTACAAATATAGATTGATCCTGGATGAGTCGCAGAGTTTCGGAATGATCGGTGATCATGGCAAGGGAATCACAGAGTATTACAACGTGCCCGTGAGTAATCATATCTAGCTCAAGGTGACTTGATACGGATGCTGAGTGACCTACAGGCTCGCGAGGTCGACATTTTGGTCGGTTCCATGGCCAACGGCCTGGCATCTGGAGGAGGGTTTGTCGCGGGCTCATCTGTCGTCTGCACTCATCAAGTGAGTCCTACTCTGACCCCATACACGCATTCCGCTGACATGCGGCAGCGAATCAACTCGTCCGCATCCGTCTTTTCAGCCTCTCTCCCCGCTATGCTCGCCACCACCTCCTCTCACGCCCTATCCATCTTATCCTCTTCACCTGCCCTTTTCACCTCTCTCCGAGCCAACATTGCTCAATTCCGTACCATCCTATCCAAACTCGAGACCGACAAAGAAGCCATCATTTCCATCCCCTCTCATCCCGAATCAGGCCTAATCCACATTTTCCTCCTCAACCCCCCAGAGACCATGGCCGATGAAGAGAGGATGTTGCAACGGGTAGTCGATGAAGCTATCGACGTTCATGGCGTTCTCATCACGAGGGCAAGGAGGTTGAGAGGTCAAGAAACGTTCGAGCCGGAACCTAGTTTGAAAGTGTGCGTTTCTGGCGCTTTACAGAAGAAGGAAGTGGAGAAGGCGGCGATGGGGCTGAAGGCTGCTTTGGTCAAAGTCTGCGGAAGTGAGTCATTGGGCCGCTCGATTGCAAGCGCTCGACAGGGCTAACGGGGTGCAGAGAAGCGCTGACGTACCGGGTCCCGAGTAGTGAACGTATAATTTGCTCTGACTTGACATGCATTCTCTCGCCAAATTTTTGTCTCATCCACCGCGACCATCCGGAAGCTTTGGCAGCAGAACATACACCGAGCAGTCGATCAATACTGAAAATGCAAATAATCCATGCTATGTCTCTATATCTAATCACACCTCGACCTCACACCGCCTCACTGCCATTCCCTTATCCTGCAACCCCTTCTTGACCTCGTCAATACCGACCTCACCTCGGTGGAAGATACCCGCCGCCAAAGCCGCCTCAGTCCCCGTCTCCCTGAAAACCTCTTCAAAGTCAAACGGACTTCCCGCTCCTGAACTAGCGACTACTGGGATATTGACCGCACTCTTGACGAGGTTGACAAGGTCGAGGTCGAACCCTTTACCTGATCCATCCCGATCGACCGAGTTCAACAGGATCTCTCCTGCTCCTAATGCTTCCACACCTTTTGCGAGTTGGACCACGTCGATATCCCTCGTTGCTCGACCGCCAGAGATGGTACATTGATACCACCATGCTCTCCCTTCTTCATCCTTCTTAGTCCGGCTCGTTGCGTTTTCACCCTTGATCAAACAAGCGTAATGTCCTGTCGATTTGAACTGTTCTTCCCAGTCTGCAATGGAGGTATCGAGGTAGACCCGTTTCGGGTCGATGGAAACAACGACGGCTTGTGATCCGTATCCCGTAGATATCGTCTCTATCCCCGTTTTACCCGTCAACACCGGCGTCACTCCATCTTTCTCTCGCTGTAGTAATTCCTCAACCGCTAAGACAGCTTCGGAACCGATCGACACTTTATCGGCTCCACTACGAAAGTATGCGCCGGCCACTTCGAGAGCCGATCGAGCCGTCCCATCGGGATCGACTGTATCTTTGATCCCTCCACCGATGGTCAAGGGAACGAAAACCGTCTCGGCCGCAGCTTTCACAACTTCCAACATCGGTTGATCCTGTAATGCCGATGATCGGAACGACGTAATGTTGAGGAAACAAATCTCGTCCGCCCCGTTCTCGTAGTATCTTCTGGAGAGTTCGACGGGTTTACCGAGATTGCGAACACCGCGAGAATCGTCTTTTTCACGAACGTCGTACTGGTCGCCCTTGGTCACTACCAAATCACCATTGTCATTCGACCGAACGTCGAGACAAGCGACTACTCGATTCGTCAAACCGTTTCCAGAACGCGAGGCGAGGGATGAAGTGGCTGGTGGGTGGGGTACGAATGTGCGTTTGGAAGGTGTCGAAGAGATGGTGGAGACTGGAGCGGAGAGCCATCGGCGAAGGAGGTCAAGTCCTGCCGGACCGGATTTCTCGGGGTGGAATTGAGTACCGAACACGTTTCCGACCCGGACGGAAGACATGAATGTTTGAGACCCATATCGAGTAAGGGTATGGGCGAATTCGGGTTGAGCGTCGGTGGGCACGATAGCAGCGTAGGAATGAACGAAATAGTAATCCTCATCCAGGATTAACCTCTCTTTAGCCTCCTCCTCTTTTTGCCAGGCTAACCAAGTCCCATTCCATCCAATCTGAGGGACGCTCTTGCCCTTCCCAGAGGGCGACCACTTGTTATCTGAAGAATCGAATTTCGTGATTTCCCAAGGGATCACACCTAGTCCTTTTGCGCCCGGCGATTCGGCAGATGAGGCGAAGAGGACTTGCATACCAATACAGATCCCGAAATAAGGTCGACCGGATGCAATGTACTTTTGCAAGTGCGGTAACAGGCCGGACGTGTTGAGCGAAGTCGTCGCTTGGCCAAATGCGCCTACACCGGGAAAGATCAATTTCTGTGTGCCGTCTCGTCAGCCGTGTCCACCTTTGGAAGCAACATTGAAGACGCGTACCTCGGCTTTGTCAAAGTCGGATGGGTCTTTGATCCATTCAAATTCGAAGCCGAGCTTCTTGATCGAGTTGGCCAGGCTGTCGACCGAGTCAGCATGTCCCTTCCGAGTTGCGTCTGACGGACTCACCTTCGAACATTCCCAGCGCCGTAGTCTAGGATGTACAGCTTGGTCCGGGAGCTGGAGTCATGGCCACTCGGCTGGCTGACCGGCGGGATAGGCAGCGTCGTCTCGGCCATGATGTTGCGTATGGATTTGTGAAGATACAAGAGTGCTGTCTTGACTCGACAGATGGTCGCATTCTTCAGACTTTTGACTCGCTTGGGCTGGTTTAGCGCTCAGGCACAAGCCACGTGTAGTTACGTAAAATAAATTGCCCCTTCTGCAATCTCTAATCCCTCCCCCTGAGATCGAGACGCGCTTCCATCTTCGCGCTGCCCCTCTCTCTAGACACTTCCCATACCTACATACTCATACCTACACCTCTGACTTCTCTCTTATGCTGTAGATATCAGTCTAGAACGCATCCCCCACTTGTACCACCCCTTCCCACTGGTTCATTCGCGTAAACAAGAGGCTCTCCCCCACACACACCAACCTTGTTCTCTTTCTTTGCCTTTGCCGATTAGTCCCATGCTTCGGACACGGCCACAGCAGCAATCTACACCTTCATCTTCATCGTCCAACACCAACGGCAACACTCACTTGACTCCAGGTCATCATAGCGATCAGACCGAACCGGATACACCAACGGGTCATTACGATCGCAGAACACACGTCCACGCGCCTGCTGAATTCGCTCGAACGACGGGGAGAGAGGGTACTGCTGCGACCATGAGTTCATCAAGTGGGTTGGCGGGACGGAGGGGTGAGAAGAGCTTGTTCTTGGATGGGTTATCGAGGCTGCAGGCTTTGGGGTCCGGTGGGAAGGGTAAGGGAAAGGCGCAGTATCGTCTGGGTAAGTCCATTCCATACCGACGAGAAAGCCTGACTGATGTCGTATAGGCCTCTCACACCGCGCATGGCTACTCATCACTGTCATTCTCGGTTTCATCCTAGTCTCCAAGCTCTTATTCCGTACGTCCGCTGAAATTCCGTAGATGGCATGATCTGGAGGATGTCTCGTAGCTGACATCGGTCTAGCCTCATCTCCTACACATACCCACAGCCTGATTGACACCTCCCTCCTGACACCAAGGGACTACATCAACTCGTCCCAGATCGACCCCGCACCATTCGACTTCTGCCCAGTCTTCGGGCCTGGAGATGCCATTGCTGCGCGTCGAGGACAGACGGAACTGCTGAGGTCGAGGTTGCACGCGGGCACTGGCGCCAGAGTGCAGCGTGTACTGAACCGAGCGATGAGCGGTGCGCCAGTCACCATCAGCGTCCTCGGCGGATCAAGTGAGTCCTGCGTTGCTTTTTAGCTATTCTTTTTGAGATTTGGGACTATAAGCTGACGTTCTTAGTCTCGGCGTGCACTGGAGCGGGTGACGATCCAGTCGGCGGAACGTGCTACCCTCACAAATTCTTCGACTGGTGGAACACCGTCTTCCCTCATCCGGCCAACGAGTTGACGAATGGCGCTGTGAAAAAGACCGATTCGGCATACTATGCCTACTGCAGCAGTCATCATATGCCCGACAAGGCGGATCTGGTCATTCTCGAGTTCGACGCCGCTGACCCCAAGTGAGTGTCACATCTCTTCCACATGCGACTAGTGCGTGGACTGACATCGTGTAGTGACCCGGAATGGCTGCAGCACTTTGAGCTGCTGGTCAGGTCGATCTTGGTTCGACCCGAGATGCCCGCCGTCATCATTCTCGGCCACTTCAGCCCTCAGATCCAGGCAGTCCACGGCTTCGCCGGACCAGAGCTCCTTCACAACGTCGTCGCCCAGTTCTACGACGTTCCCCACATCAGCGTCAAGGGAGTTATTTACGAAGACTACCTCGCTCAACCTGAACAAGCTCGATCGCGATTCTACGCCGACCCGAACCACGCCAATGCCGAAGGGCATGACCTGATCGCCGACGTGCTGATCTCGTACATCATGTCACAAATCTGTTCAGGTTGGTCCACTATTCAGGGACATTCATACGAGACTCCCCTTTTCGGAATGGACGAATCGGCAACGGGAGGCCCATCCTTGCTCGGAGGGGTTGGGCTGAGAAAGGGCATGCCGGGTCAGCAACCTGGTGATGGCGAGAGTGTAGATGAGAATGGCTTGTCAAACAAGTTTCACGCTCTCAAAGTCCCTCAAGGTCGAATGGCCGATCGACCAGCCGACGCTCAGCGATTCAGGGAAATCGAGCCTTTCTGCGTAGCGGCGAGCGATCTGATCAACCCTCTCCCACCGAGTCTTTTCTACGGAAGTGGATGGAAAGAGTATCACCCGCCAAAGAACGCCTTGACTGAAGATAGGCATTATTGGTATGTCCTCTTTCTTTGACATCCTGGTCTGCTCGAAAGCTAATTGAACCGCAGGTACGCCGAACAACCGACTGCACGACTTCGAGTACCACTCAAATTGGGAGCGGGAGATGTGGGCATCTACTTCCTTCAATCGCCCCCCGACAAACCACTCGGTACAGTCAAATGCTGGGTCGACGACAATTACGGCGGTGGAAAAGACCTGCATGGGACAGCGGAGGTCGAGGATGTCATCGCGACGTGAGTGTCTTTGAATAGCAGCAATGTGCAGTACAGGTATTGACGGTCCCATAGATTGGTGATGATCGATAGAGGTGTTTCAAGGGGTTCCCACTTCGTACGTCCTGTCCCGCAGCCCAGGCAGGTGGTATGGCAAGCTGACATGTAAGGTCGAGTGCCAGTTGCAAGGAGAAGCGGGCACGACTTCGCCCCCATTCAAGATTCTCGGAATGTGAGCCTGCTCGATCATCGACGGGGGGCAGCACTGACATCTTCAGCTTCACAACTTAGACATGCATGCGAACTTTCTCATAACAGAAGAGGCAGTGCATCTGCTGGATCAAGGGGCCATTGATACTTTCGGTGCATGCATACATACAATATAGCTTTCCAGTATCACGAGGAGTAATCTCAGCGTCAAAGAGGCAGGTGTTGCCGAGTAATTCCGATTGAATGAGCGGGACCTGTTTAAGCGGCTTCCACTCCTCGTTTCGCAACCAGTCTCACCTACACCTCAGACTTACTCCTCGATACACCTCTCTCCCCTACCTTACACCTAATCGCCATGCTTCGGACACTCCGATCTGCCCGTGCTGTCCAGCGCGTATGTCTTGTATCACTGCATCATCCGTCAGAGATAGCAATGACTGACCCGCGCAGTCCTTCCCTTCTGCTCAGGTTCAGCAGAAGCGAAACCTCTCGATTCACGAGTACCAATCTGTCCAACTCTTGAACTCTGTAAGTAGCGTCTCTTCCCTCATATGATGGTGAGGGACCTGCTGATGAGGCAAGTACGGTATCCCGACGCCTAGGGCTATCCCCGCTTTCTCCGCTACGGAAGCTGAGAAGGTCGCCAAAGATTTCGGTAAGTGATGTTCAGAAGTAGAATATGGTTGGGCAGGGCTGACAGTTGCTAGGAGTCGATGGGCTGGTCTTGAAGGCTCAGGTTTTGGCTGGTGGACGAGGAAAGGGACATTTCGACAATGGCTTCCAAGGAGGTGTCCAGATGGTCGACAGGTAGGGTTTGCATTCTCTCAACGGTCCTGACGGTTCTGTGCTGCGTGGCTGACAGACTAGCCCCGCTCAGGCGAAAGAATACGCATCGAAAATGCTAGGCGCGAAACTCATCACCAAACAAACCGGAGCGGCTGGCCGACTATGTAACGCCGTCATGCTCGCCGAACGTATGCCCCCTCAAAAGGAATACTACGCTGCTGTCCTGAACGACCGAACTCGCGGATGTCCAGTTCTCGTCGCTTCGAACCAAGGTGGAATGAACATTGAAGATGTCGCCCATGACACTCCCGAGGCTATCATTACTACCCCGTTGGATTTCGAGAATGGTATTTCTTCGGCTGAGGCTAAAGAGTTGGCTAAGAAATTGGGATTCGAGGGTAAAGCGGTCGACAATGCGGCGGACGTGTTTGGGAAATTGTATCAGATCTTCAAGGAGAAGGACGCTACGCAGATTGAGATCAACCCATTGGCCGAGTTGAGCGATGGGCAGGTGTTGTGGTGAGTTCACCCCAGTTCCATCCTCCCTTGTGCCGTGGATCGACGTTCGGTCCTCTCGTTGTTGCGTTCACTCCACCGAACACTACTCGTCTGAGTTCTCACATTCCCCACCTCTCGAGCCTACAGACAGCGATACTCCACTTTACTCCTCGGCGTCATCCAGAGTATACGCATGGGCAGCTACTGACACCCGCAGCATGGACGCCAAATTCGGTTTCGACGACAATGCCGATTTCCGACAAAAGGATGTCTTCAAGCTGCGCGACACGACCCAAGAGGACCCTCAAGAAGTCGAGGCTGCCGAGGTGGGTCCAGGTACCGCCGGGCTTGCAGTCCTCATACTGATAAACCCGTAGTACGGACTCAACTTCATCAAGCTGGACGGTAACATTGGATGTTTGGTCAACGGTGCTGGATTGGCCATGGCTACGATGGACGTGTTGAACCTCCACGGTGGATCTCCCGCCAACTTCGTGAGTCAGGTTCGGTGGCCCCCCAAAAGGGGCCAATCAGCGGCAAGTGTCGGTTCGGTACTGATGCTTGTCCAGTTGGACGTCGGAGGTGGAGCTACTGCCGATGCAGTCAAGAAGGCCTTTGAACTCCTCCTATCGTCCAAGGAGGTCAAGTCGATCTTCGTCAACATCTGTCAGTCGTGTCTCGATTGTTCTGATCCGGCGAATGCTGACACCCTTTAGTCGGAGGTATCATGCGATGCGACGTGATTGCAGAGGGTATTATCAAGGCTACCAAGGAACTTGAACTTTCCATCCCCCTCGTCGTCAGGCTGCAAGGTACCAAAGAGGCCGAAGCGAAGAAGTGGGTCGTTGTCCAGGCCTGACTCTCATGACGCCCATGCTAACCACACACCTAGGATGATCAAAGAATCCGGACTCAAGATCTTCCCTTACGATGGACTGGACGAAGCTGCCTCCAAGGCCGTCGAGATGGCCAAGTAGACGGGGCGTATTCTTCGAGCGTGTTCATGCAGATACTACAGACAGACAGCGGTACGACTGGGCTCAAGAGGTCGTCCACCTCACTTGGCGTCGCGCTCGCGATCTCGTCTAGGCTTGAAACAAACAGTTTCTAAACCCGTGGCTTTCCTACTCTCCCCCAAAAGCTTTTTCAACCCCTCTAGCTCACGATGGAAATCGTCTGAAGACTTTTGTCTGCGATAAGCTTGAGAGATCGTGTCGTAGATTTTCGAGAGGGTGTCATTGGCTTGAGGTGTGACGTATGGGTTGAGTGATTGGTGCAGGAATTCGATTTCCAGCGTGGCCTGGTAGCGTCAGCGAGCACGAGCCGAGCGGGGTGCAATACAATCCGTCCCCAGCTCTTGCTAACGCGAGAGACCGCACTCACAGTGAGCATACCGCCCGTACCATACTTTGGGACTTGCTGAAAACAATGTAACGCCACTTCCGTTATCCTCGTGACGAGAGCTACCAACACCCGATCCACTAGGGCAGGAACGACATCCCCAATTTTGGCATGCGCTTCGACGAGGAGTAATATCGCTTTGTGCATATAAGCGCGTACCTCTAAAGATTTGATCATCAGCACCACCCCTGACCACAGCGGGAAGGGGAAAGACTGACCGGTCGGTTTTGACGCATTGAGCCAATCGATTTGGGAATGTAGGATACCTTCTTCCATCACTTCTGCCAATTGCCTTGATCGCTTTTTCACGAAGTCGTCGAACACGATCTGATCCATATTGTCGACCACTTCAAATAGGGTGTCGCGGTCGTGCGACATATCGGCGTCTAGCGCTTTCGAAGCGGCAGTAAGAAGGGCGGGGAGGGTCTTATCTTTGAGTGTGTTGAATTTGCCAAGCGTGATCAACAGCCTTGTCTCCTAAAGGGACATTAGCCTCACGCGTGTTTGTAACCCTTGGGGGAAAGGGGAGACTCACGATATCTTTGATAGTGAGAATACGTGAACTAGATACCCTGCTTGGACGCCGATTGTCCACTTCGGGAGTGGCCATTGCCCCGCTCAAAATCCCATCAAAGAGGAAACACATGGTATCAACGAAATCCTCCCGTATCCTCGTCCGGCTAGACGAAGGTAGCGGCCCCTCTTGATCTCGACTGGTTGAACTCGTTCGAGAGGCGATACGCCGGCTGGCCTGGAGGATACGGAGTTGGAGTTCTTGTAGTATGTCGAGGTATCGGGTGCTACCCTTGTTTCCGGGTAAAAATTGCCAGTCCTCAAGGAGGTGCAGGTTCTTTGAATCTACCAAGCAGGTCAGTCTTCGTCCTTCCGGGATCCAGCCGTCCAGGGCGAGAGTAAGAGGCGGCTCACCTCTGGCCCAGATGGCACTGACCACGAGCAGCAGTCGAGCACGAAGCGACTGCAACATTGATCGTAGTCCGTTTCCAGACTCTCCACCTATATCCACGCTCATCAAGTCGGATATCCCCTCATTGACCTCGTCTACCAACTTCTCGCCGAAATGACAAGCTGTCAGGACCGTCGTGCCGGCAGGTACGAAAGTGGGCAACGGCGCGACATTATCATCCCCGCTTGTATCTCTCTTGATGAGGTCGAGTGACGGGTCGCGCAAGTCGAAGAATGACGAGAGGTGCGAGATGTAAAGGTTGACTACTTCTGTTGCCATCGATCTGCATGTCGACGCTGGACGGCGGGAGGGGGGTAAAGCGCCGGATTGGTCTCGCTGATAGGCGTCAGGTCGGACAACACGATGTGAGGCTAGGCCGAATGATGGACTGACCTTGCGGTATTTTCCGTCCATGCACGCTTTTGCAATCTTCCAAAATCCGGATAAAGATTTTGACGTGTACTCGGACTGGCTCTTGACCAGTTTGTCCACCTCGAGCCAAGCCGCTTCTACCCAAGTCGCTTTGCCCGTCAGACAATAGCTTGCCGGCTGAACTGAGATATGGACGTACGGGCAGAGCTGTTTACCGCAACACGGCCGGCCGCAAGCTGTTTCTTCAAAGTCTCGATATGCGAATTCGAACTTGAAGGCTGGGCAGCGCATTGCTGCATCGCCACTGTCAAGTTAGTTCAGCTCGCAACGTTCTTCGTACTTGGAATACTCACCTTCGACCCGTTCCACCGACTTGGCTTGCATCTTCCGCATCGTATCGAGGATATGGGCGTGTTGGTACTCCAAATACGCCCAAGCCGGTTCGTCCGATTGATCCAGTTCGATCAGTATTCTATCTTAATCAGCTGAATCTCCATGTCACTCCGGGAAAATTAGACACACTCGATAGTCCGTTCCTGCTCCTCGACCGATTTGGTCGGATCCTTCAACCCTTCATCCAGCTTGGCCTTCATCTCGCTCATGATCTTCTCGACCGATGTCCATACTTTATCAAATACGCGCTTATGTTGGGCCTTTTGAGAAGATGTATTGGCCGGTAGACCGGGGATGAGTTGGCCCGATTTGGAGGAATTGAGGAATGAGCCTTTTTTGTAATCCCGCAATGCCTGGTCGTATTTCCCCTACGGCCCATGTCAGTCCTTGCTCCTCAACCCGCTGAAATGGTCGACTTGCCGCATTGATGGAATCCATCAGCTGACCGGGGAGGTTGAACAGGAATTTCGACTTTTCAAACACTCCCAGCGTCGAACGGAGTTTCTGCGCCTTGACTGCGTTTTCCAGTACGGGAAGAAAGACCTGATCCGCTCGATGTCCAGCGACTGTGCCATGTCAGCCTCCGTTGTCGGATTCGACTATTCAGTGCCGGCCACTGACCTTTAAAGATCTCTCGCAGTTCGCGTGTCCCGTGATCTGTGTCATCCGCTAGGAACCCCACCTTCATATCCTTGTACACGACTGATGTATCAGCACCATCTTTTCGTCCAGCTCTGCGTTAGAGAACAGTTGGCTCACTCTCGCTTGACGCTTTGACAGCGACGAACCGATCAAAGTTCTCTTCTACCAAGATCCGGACCGCTTCGCTCCTGCTTTCGATAGCTCGTTCGAGGTTGGAGATCCCTTTCCTCAGGTCATTATACGACGCATCGGGATGGTGAGCCGAGAGAAACGTCTTGGCGTCGAATGATTTCGATGATAGGGATGTAGCTGCACCTGGAGTCTTGTGAGTATGGGAATCAAGTGATACCTTGTCCGGACTGACGGGTATGTAGATCCAGACCTGAAGTCCTAGACCCATTCAGCTCTAGTCCCACTTCAGGCGACGACGGCGAACTCACTTTGACAGCCGACCTCTCAGCCCCAGTGGGTCATTCTCGTCGGCCATACCACCATCTTCGGTAGTCAACGTTCCGGCCAGTGGCCCCTCTTTCTCGTGATCCACATCCTCCCAGGAATCGGGATTGAGCGACCCGATACCGTACAGCTTGAGAACTGTGTCCGCGTGAGCTGACTTGGAATCCGCATCATCACGAATCTGTACTCACGCGCAGCCTCGTCGACGTCTCTCCGACTCATGACTTGCTCCAGCCTGCTTCATGGACGAGAAACAAAGCATTGACGCGGAAGGATAGCCGTGACGTTCACGACCAGGCACGAGACCACGTGGCGTGATCTCGCCGGCAAAGCTGAGTATCCTCAATTCGTCAAGAAAGACGGACGGGGGACGAGCGGTCTGAAGAGGCCGGCTTGGCAGCTCGTACACCTCGCTGCGATGCGAGACACTGCGGAATACAATACCGGTGGCCGAAGGTTCATACGGTACGGTAGCACTGCGATCGCAAGGTATGTAGCAGAGCGTCGCAGTGGAGGCTGTGCGCCTCAGTGATTCCCTCCTCCATACAGCAGACGTGCATAGCGACAGCTCGACACGATGACGTTGAGATTCCCCACATCTCAAGCATATCGTCGAGATAACCCATCAACATCATTCGCAGCTACTCGAGAGCACTGGATTCTCCCTCGGCAGCCGCTTGCGCGTCCCGCGGCCCGCGCCGGGACCCGCGATAAACAACCGAAAAGTTCCCTTGTTCTTCGGCCTCCTCTGACTTGAACGAGGCTTGCCAGCGCAATACTGTGGCTGACAAGCGCACAAGCTGAAGCTTATCAGTATCGTAGTAGGTTCCCGATTGATGCATGTTTGTCGATGGACGCTGAATGCCGTTAGAAGCTTGAAGATGTGTTCGGGGAATTTCCGATGGGGCTCCCCGTTTATTTCGGTCAACTCCTTCAGGATGATCTCGGTCAACACCGAGCGGAGTTTCCCAGCTGATCTAGCCAGGTATGATACGATGTCAGCGACTACTCTGCTCCACTGCAGGAAAGTCATCGGCCAAGTGAGATGCATGCATGCTATGCTGCTCCATATGAAAAGCGGGCAACAGAAAATAAAGTTGCTATGAGAATCCAGGGGAGCGGCCAAGGAAGCACGCTGTTGCGCTCGGATCCGGGTTAACTAAGTTATCGGGCGCCGAACAACTTACGCCAGCGCGACCGGTAAACTTGACGTAGGATCGACTCATGATACAGTATATAGTCAACTTGCTTCTACCTCTATTACCGCTATAATCATACCTCGACAGGATACAGACACAACCGCATACCCTGCTATCCACTTGATACACCAGCAAAGACACAAAACAATCCCTCCATCAACAGACGCCCGCTTACACCATGTCCGCCCCTGTCGGGCAATCATCGCCCAAGCGCGATTCGCCTCCTCCCGACCCTATTGCCGATCCTGAAGGAGCCTCTTCGTTGAAGGATGTGGTCAAGGATGAGACCATGACTGAAGGCGCGACTATCAACAGTGGTCTGCCTTTCCCATCAGCAGTCGGCAACGCCAACATCATTCCCACAATCGACGTCTCGTCCGCACCGACCATGAACGAAAAGGGGACCGGTGTCGGTGCTGAATCATCTTCTTCGCCATCTTCCAAACCCACTTTGATCCCACAACGATCGTCATCACTCCATCATTCATCCCGAGGATCTCACTCTGACGAGAAAGTACCTCCCGGTCCTCCCTCTTCGTCTAGCTCGTCCGACGAAAAGACTTCACCTTCCGCTGGCCAGTCGAAGAAGAAGGGCGGCTTCTTTGCTCGTAAAAAGAAGAAGGATGAGGACGAGAAGAAGGACAAAGAAAAGGAAAAAGAAGCCGATGCCGTCCCGCCAGTCTCGTTCGTGGGATTATACCGATACGCCAAATGGTACGAAAAGCTCTTCAACGCCATCGGACTCGTCTTTGCCTGTGCGGCCGGTGCGGCTCAACCTTTGATGACATTGATCTTTGGTCGATTGACACAATCGTTCAATGACTTCCAGCAGACCGCAACGCAAGTCGCCGAAGGAAGGCGACCGCTTTCAGCACTTCAAGTCGCTCAGGATCGATTGAGGAACGATTCGGGCAACAACGCTCTTTACCTCATGGCTATTGGTATCGGCATGTTCTTGACGACTTGGTTGTACATGTACATCTGGTCCGTCACTGGAGAGATCAACGCCAGGAGAATCAGGGAGAAGTATCTAGCTTCGGTGCTCAGGCAGGAGGTACATCGCTCTAGTCCAATTCCACCTGCCCGTCAGGCTGACAATTTTAGGTGGCCTTCTTTGACGACCTCGGTGCTGGAGAAGTGGCCACGCGTATACAGAACGACTGTCACTTGGTTCAGGACGGATCGGCCGAACGTGTCCCCATCGCCGCTTCATTTATCGCAACCTTCATCACCGGTTTCGTACTCGCCTACGCTCGATCATGGCGACTCGCGCTAGCCCTCAGCTCGATCTTGCCCGTCATCATGATTTTCGGCGCTCTCATGTTTGTCGTCATGACCAAGATCTCGACCAAATCGCTCGAAGCCGTCGCCAAGGGCGGTACGCTGGCCGAAGAGGTTGTCGGGTCAATCAGGACCGTGCAGGCTTTCGGCACCACTGCGATCTTGGGTGAGAAGTACAAGGATTTCATCATGAGGTCGGACAAGCAGCAGAAGAAGGGATCGCCCGTTGAAGGTGGTGGTCTCGGTATCATGTGTCAGTTTACCACCAGATTCTCTTGCAATTAGGCTCGTGCTGATAACTGCAGTCTTCTCGATCTACAGCGCTTATGCCCTCGCGTTCTTCTTTGGTGGTATTTTGGTCTCTCGTGGCCAGGCCGATTCGGGTATCGTCGTCAACGTCTTTTTCTCGATCGTTATCGGTTCATTCTCGCTTGCCATGCTGGCACCCGAGCTGCAAGCCATCAGTAAAGCCCAAGGAGCCGCTGCGAAACTGTATCAGACGATCGACCGAATACCCTCTATCGATTCGGCCTCCCCGGACGGACTGCGACTCGATCACGTCAAGGGTGTCATCTCTTTCGAAAATGTTAAATTCCATTACCCTTCTCGACCCAACGTACCTATCCTCAAGGGATACACCGCTACTTTCGAAGCTGGTCAGACGGTGGCTCTGGTCGGTGCGAGTGGAAGTGGAAAGAGTACCATTGTCGCTCTCACTGAACGTTTCTACGATCCCATCGAGGGAACAGTCATGTTGGACGGACACGACATCAAGTCGCTCAATGTGAAATGGCTTCGACAACAAATCGGTCTCGTCTCTCAGGAACCTACACTGTTCGCCACGTCAGTGAGGGGTAACGTCGAACACGGTCTGATCGGTTCGAAATGGGAGAACGCGCCTGATGCCGAACGGTTCGAATTGGTTAAAAAGGCATGTATCGACGCCAATGCCCACGACTTCATCATGAAGTTGCCAGATGGGTACGACACGAACGTCGGAGAGCGAGGTATGCTTTTATCCGGTGGACAAAAACAACGAGTGGCCATTGCCCGAGCTATCGTTTCCGACCCCAAGATCCTCTTACTCGACGAAGCCACTTCGGCCCTTGACACTCAGTCGGAAGGTATCGTACAGGACGCACTCGATAAAGCCGCCCAGGGCCGAACGACCATTACCATCGCCCATCGACTCTCGACTATCAAAGATGCCGATATGATTCTCGTCATGGGCGGCGGAGAGATTCTCGAAGCTGGAACTCACAACTCCCTTCTTGCCGACACCAACGGCGCATACTCTCAATTGGTGTCGAACCAGAAGTTCACTCAGATCACCGCCGTCACACCCGGTGTCGAATCGCCAGAAGATGAAGTCATGTTGAAACGGATCGAATCGCCTAAATCGGAGAAATTCCCAGGACTCAACCGAGCGACCACCGGCAGAAGTCTAGCTTCGGCAGTCATGGATGAAGTGCAAGCCCGTCGAGCCGAAGAGGAAGCGGAGGAAGATCGACTGCAGAGTCAATGGAAGTTGTACATTCGCTTGCTCAAGCTCAACAAGGATCAGAAGTGGTTTTACCTCGCCGGAACGATTGGTGCTTTTTTGTCTGGTATGGTTTACCCCTGTATCGCTATTGTCTTCGGTTACGCCCTGTCGGACTTCCAGATCGAGGATCCGCAGGAACTTCGAAGTGTCATGCGACAGAATGCGTAAGTTAAGTCAAATAGACCGTTGGCGATGCGACACGCTGACGTGATTTAGGACGTGGTTCTTCATCATTGCCATCCTCGCTGCCATCGCCATCATCTTCCAATCCTTCACATTCTCCCGAACCGGTATCGCGCTCAACACCAAACTCCGAGTACGAGCCTTCAACTCTGTGCTACGACACGATATCGAATGGTTTGACGAAGACGCCCATTCGACCGGAGCCGTCACTGCCAACCTTGCCGAGGACCCTCAAAAAGTTCAAGGTCTATTCGGTCCGACCATGGGCACGATCTTGCAATCGGTAGCTACCCTCGTCGGAGGATGTATCATTGGGTTGATTTACGGTCCCCTACTCGCTCTAATCGGTATCGCCTGTATCCCGCTCCTCGTTTCTGGCGGATACATTCGACTCAAAGTCGTCGTTCTCAAAGACCGAAAATTGAAGAAAGTTCACGCCAAATCGGCTCACATGGCATCAGAAGCTGCAGGTGCCGTACGTACCGTCGCGGCTCTCACAAGGGAGGACGATATCGGTCGAATATACTCTGCTGCCCTGGAAGAACCACTCCGAATCTCCATGAAGGGCGGTTTGAAATCGCAATGCCTATACGCTGCGAGTCAGGGTATAGCGTTCCTCGTCATCGCTTTGGTCTTTTATGTCGGATGTCTATGGCTCATTGATGGGAAATACCAGACGAACGAATTCTTCACCGTTCTCACTTCGGTCGTCTTTGCCGCTTTACAAGCTGGAAACGTATTCAATTTCGTTCCGGACGCTTCGAAGGCTGGGTCTTCGGCCCAAGCCCTCTTCAGGCTATTCGACAACGAACCGGAGATCGACGCCTTGTCGACTGAAGGGATCAAGTTGGATCCGACTCAAGTCGAGGGTCATATCCGATTGGAAGGCATCCACTTTAGGTATCCCAGTCGACCTGGTGTTCGAGTCTTGCGAGAGCTTGACGTCGACGTCCCACCTGGAACTTTGTAAGTGGTCTTGTGACAAGATCGCCGTGCGTGGGTGTGGTCACCAATACTGATATGCCCAGTGTCGCGCTCGTGGGCCCTTCGGGATGCGGTAAATCGACCACCGTCCAAATGATTGAACGATTCTACGACCCCTTGATTGGCCGGGTGACCCTCGATGGAGTCGACGTCAAAGAGCTCAATGTCGCTTCTTACCGAAACAACATTTCGCTCGTCTCTCAAGAACCCACTTTGTACGCCGGAACCGTCCGATTTAACGTTCTTTTGGGGGCCAATCGACCAATGGACCAAATCACCGAAGCAGAGATTGTCCAAGCGTGCAAAGACGCAAACATTTACGATTTCGTCATGTCCCTCCCTGATGGGTTCGATACAGAAGTCGGAGGCAAGGGCTCACAATTGTCTGGAGGTCAAAAACAACGTATCGCCATTGCCCGCGCTCTTATCCGAAACCCCAAGATTTTGTTGTTGGACGAAGCTACTTCAGCATTGGACTCGCAGTCGGAACGAGTGGTTCAGGACGCTTTGGACCGTGCGGCCAAAGGACGAACGACTATCGCTATCGCTCATAGGTTGTCGACTATCCAAAAAGCAGATATCATCTATTGTTTCGCAGAGGGTAAAGTTGCGGAGAAGGGTACTCACTCGGAGTTGCTCGCTAGGAAGGGCGCTTATGTGAGTCTTCCCCTCTCCCTCTCTCTCCTTGTCGCCCCTCCCTTGCCTGGGTTGTGCGGTTCTGACTTGGCAGTACGACCTTGTGCAAATGCAGAACCTCAGTCAAGTCTGATTGGGTCCGACCGTGGACCGTATGCGAGAGGGGGTGTAGATATAGAGAGGGATATCTGGACGCTGTATCTGTAGTATATATTGATTTATTTACGCCTACTAGCCGTTTATCTTTTCGGCTGTTTTCACCATTCAGAGAACTGTGTATGCATGACACTGCTCTAGTGACAAACGCAAGGGGACATGGGAGCTGACAACGTGGGGGTTTTCGTACACTTAATATACACCGTGACCTTACATCCTCAAGATATCCCTAGCTGTCTTTCCCGCGACCGGTCGAGTCCACTGCCCATGGCTCTCCCTCCTCCTCGTTCCAGCTACTGCATGTCCACCATCCAGCGAAAAGTCTTCTGAATCCAATGTCCCCCGTCTATGCGAGTGAGGGGCAAACACTGGCGTTCCTCCGCTAACCGGTCGAAGAGTATCGGGCGACGAGAAAGCCAGTAGCAAATTGGCGGCTTCTTCAGACGATGGGACGGCTTTGTTACTTCCATCTCGAGTAGATTTGGGCGGGGGCATCGAAAGGTCCGGAGGTGATCTTGAACCCGAAGCGTGCGCGTGTTGATGATGGAGTTGAGATCGAACTTCGGGCGAGACTGTCGGGTCTAACGAGATGGCCCCGCCGAATAACGAGAAGTTCTGAAGTGGAGCCATAAATGGTGAAGGCTCAACCGGGCCGGACATGGAAGTAGAAGTGGATGACGATGATGTTCCGGAGGGATAAGTGAGGAACGGGGATGTAGGTGATGGAGTAGGGAATGGGAGGTATAACGTGGGATTGGCAGCTTGGGGTGGTGGAGCCGGTCGTGAAGAGGGTTGAGGTGGACCGGGTCGGTTGGCCGTATTGAGCAGTGAAGTGATGGAGGGATGGGATGAAGTGGAGGAATGGGATGAAGAGCGTGATGCCATCGTCAATGGAGGAGGGAGGTTGGATTCGATTTCAGTCTCATTAGGATCGGGTGATTCGGTGATCGTCGTCGTCGTGGTGGATTGCTTGATGAGTGTTTGAGGCGGTCGGCGATCAGGTGATGAGGATGGTGATGGAGGTGTGGTCGATGTTTCTTCGTACTTTCGCTTGACTGATCGTCCGACCGTCGTAATGATAGGTGCAGGAGGTGGTGGGATGGTATCGTCCTCGTCCCCGTCTTCACTACAGTCGCAAGCCACGCTGTCGCGCTTGATCCTCTCACCGCCGAGCTCGACTACTCGGTCCTCCAATTCGGCGATCTGGGCTTTCAACTCTCGCATATGCACTACCGTCCGTTCAAGCACCTGTCGTACGTCAGTACTGGCAAGCAAGCTTTCATGCGTATGGACACGAGGTCTGACCCACCTCGAGCTTGAACTCGCCCGCCTTGCCGCCCTTCTCCTCCCCTAAACCGGGTACCATCTCCCTCAACTCCCCCAGCGCGAAGTTAATCTTCTCCCTCCGTCTCCTTTCAATGAGACTATGATTCGCCTTCCTCAAAGCCTCTCTAGACATCTTGGTCGACCCTCTCGAACTTGAGCCGCCATTTGACGAAGACTTCGGAGCGATCGGCCGTCTCCCACTTGTGCTCCCACTACCACCAGCAAGACGTTTAGATGGACCGGGTCGGTATTCCTCTTCTTCCTCTTCTTCATCGCCGGGTGAAGAAGGAGTCGATGTCTCGCGTTTACGAATAGGCATAGTACTAGGTGGTGGCATTAATATTTGTGAAGCCGTAGTCGTGGTCGTCGTGGTGGACATATCGTATCCTTTTGAGTTGGTCGGTCGATCAGATGTATTTAGCGTGACTACAGTGACCGTGTATGCCGATGATGTTGGAACGGTCGTGGTCGTGTGAGGAATCGATTGGTACGATTGTTGGCACGAGACCATGTTTGATCCGACAGCACCAAGGATGATAAACGTGGGTGGGGGCGATTAGGAACGTTCGATATGTTTATAACTCCAGATCGGCCCTGCGGCTTTGCGATATGCGGAATTAGTCTTGGCTCACGGCTGTAGAGTAGGGCGACGTTCCGAGATGCTTGAGAGGTCTTGGGGGCAATAGTGCAAGTCGAGAAGGGACGATAGTCAGACTACCGTAACCACAGTGAGATGTGAATCGACGAAGCTAATCATCCGCTTCGAAGAAAGGGGGAAGAAGAGACACACACATTCCTTTTCCCGCGGGTGACATCCTTTGGCACGAGCTCCATCACGACCGCTATCTCTCTCGACACAGCTCATCATGTTGCTGGTCTTTGCTGGTGGGAGAGATTGACCTTGAGAGCGGATACAAGTCACGCTTGACGCGTCTAATCTTATCTCACGCACGTGCGTCCGCTCAGCCGCTACAGTGATTGTGGCGACGGCTTCGCACAGCGTGGCGGTGTCTCAGCACTGTCTGCATCAGGTAAATACAAACGACAACACCATGAATGATGAAAGCACATTGTATGGAGTGGGAGATATCTGTCTCTGAGGCCAACCGGCATGATGACGTTTGTATTCGAAGGAGGGAAACTTGGAAGGTTGTATCAAAGATTGTCAGGTCGCGTCGTTTGCGCAAGGCGAGAGTTGGAATGGCATGTTCTGCATGGATCACCCTCGGGATGAAATGAAAGACCTAGGGCTGTGAGGCGAAGGTCATTGCAGATCTTCTCCTCTGCGGTCAATCCCGAGGGGCTTCGGAGCGTTGAGAGTCTGCAAAAAGCTTTGTAGCACTCTCGTTTTTTGGGATCGCAGTCGTCCAAACTCTCCCATTGACTGGGGGTGATGCTCAAAAGTTCACAGTCCTTTCAATGCACTCGTGACTTGGACAAAGCCTTCCGCTCCTCCTGCAAATCCCTCCTCACACATCCGTACACCCCAAAATCGACATTGTTTCTCGCCATCGCATCTTCCTGAACAATCTGAAGATCATAAAGGCTTCGGGCTCCGTTGCGGAGCGTACTCAACTTGTCCGCAAGCTCTTGCGTTCCCTCGAGACGACTCTGCGATAGGCAGCGGCGGTAAGACTCCAACTCAGTCTCCCAAGCCAGAAACCTCGCATCCTTCTCCTCTCGGCGCTCGAGGACAAAAGCGCTCAAGCCGGCATCAGTAACATGTTGAAAGTTTGAAGCATCAGTCCGCCGAGTTTGATGCAACAGAGCCTCGGTTTTAGCTGCTAATGACCGAATGTAGGGACTGTCTTGAGCGAGCGTGGAGATGCACTTGAGCTTCTCAGCGTATTCTGACATGTCAGCGGGCTGCCAATCTTCGTGGTGTAGTTGCATCGATCTGCTCTCACGCTTGTTCAATTCCCGCACGACCCATGCGCTCGCTCGAGCGCTTTGTCCTCTCAGTCTATGGTCCTGCCTCTAGGTGTGGGCTTCACTCACGACTTCGTAGGCAGGACGGAAGGTGAGCCGAACCAATTCTTCGATGGCAGATAGCCTTGCACAGTCAGATAAGGCGGGAACACTCATCTTGTGTGTGATTCGAGTACAAAACAATGCGTCAAATATGTGTAGAGACGTCAAAGACGGTGGGGGAAATTGAGGACTCTTCGACCTCTGATATATGTGAGAGCAAGCGTGGGTGAGGAGCGGCTCCAGCTCAGCGACAATCCTTTGTCATGCGCTCCACCGTGAAATCCGAAAAAGGAGGTTTTTGAGACGAAAGGGGATACGGGAGAGGGCGCTTTGAGCAGAATGATCCAATGTCATACCCGAGCAACACGGCTTGCAAGAAGAATATTAAAGGGAAAAAGCAGTGAAAAGTATAGACGCGTCATGAGAAAAGGCGGTAAAAGGGATGTCACTACAAGGAGAATGCACCCCTTGAGTCGAGCTCCACATTGACCGAGATTGAAGGAGTCATAGACGGCCAGAGACAGAACGGAGTGTCGTGACCCAGTGGCAGGCCTTGACCTTCACATGTAGCACAAAACAGAGATTAAAACCGTAGACCGCGACTGTTCAGCTTATTGGCTTTCAATTAAGCTGTCCCATCTTCCGTTCTGATGCGGCGGATCCGGCAGTCGTCTATACCGAGTCTTTTTATCGAGCTGAAGACCGCTTGGGGAAGCAGCGCACAAAAGAACGAGTCCAACCGAGGACCGCATTTGGCCCCCTTTGCTTGACAGCCCCACCTCCGCCGATGCCATGGGTGGAGCTTGCCTCAAGGCCATTCTTAGGGGGAGGAGAAACGCTCTTGGCTCAATGTGATTCAGTACAATGGTAGCCATCACAATCTCGCTTAGCTGAGGATGTAGGATGACCTTTGTGATCGCTTACCAGCATGTAACATGCGGTGGCGCGAAAGAGTGGGATGCCGCCACTTCTACATCTGGAGAATCTGGAGAGGCCACGCGGCTACCACGTGATCATCTCTTCCAAAATTCTGTCGAGAAGTTATGCATCATCTTCTGCAACTATACTTTAGTCCACAAAGTGACAAGCAGCAAACGATCATGACCGCTCTAGCGACGCCCCACTCGGAGCTTCTGGCCTCGCTCGAAAAGCATAATGCGACATTCACCAAACTACTCTCGCTCATTCCGGCACGATTTTACCTACCGCCCGATCAGGATGAGCTGGATTCGAGGTGGATGAAGAACAAGAAGCGAAGGACGGGGGAGGAGATCAAGGAGCATAAACGGAAAGCCAAGGCCGATAAGGTGCGCTCCGACGTTACCTGCGTTAGCAGGTGGCCATGCGGATCGACTGTTAATCACCTGGGCTGATCCTGTGTGTAGCTTGACCCCGCCAACAACCTGACGACGGATCAGTTACTCGCTCGACAAGCTGAAAATGAGGCTGGACCATCCAAGTCTAGCCCATCAGCTTCCGAGCTACCCCCCGTCCAGCAAATTACCCCTTTACCGCCTACTGCTTCGATCACGGACCTCCGGGCGAAATTGCACGACAGGCTCGAGCAGTTCAAGCGCGATCGAGGAGAGCCAGAGACCAGGGACGAGCTAGAAGCTGAGAGACGGCAGAAGAGGGGTGAGATGAGAGATAAGCGCAGGAAAGAGAGGAAAGAGCAGAGGAAGAAGGCCAGGCAGGAACCGACAGCAAAGACCGCCAAGGTAAGTCTGCGTTCAAACTCATGACCTTGGTCTACAAGCTAACGACATATTCAGCAACAACTCATTGTGCCCCAACAACCGAGGAACGAGACCGACGGACTCAGCTATCAAGCCATGTCACTCCCGTCATCGTCGAAACAGGGCAAAGCGCCGCTGAAAAACCTGTCGAACCCTTCGCAAGCGCTCGCTCATCTCGAGAAACACAACAGCAAACTTGCTTCTTTGCCCGAGGAGAAGCGCAAAGAGATCGAGGAGAGGGAACGATGGGCTAAGGCCGAGGCTAGGGCTAGCGGAAGCAAGGTCGCCGACGAGGAAAAGACACTCAAAAAGGCCGTCAAGCGGATGGAGAAGACCAAGTCCAAGTCTGGCAAGGAGTGGTGAGTCGCACCTCCCCAAAAGACATCTACGCTGCGGTCAAGATGCTGACAATGCAGGAACGAGAGGAAACGAGACCTCGAAAAGAGTCAACAGACGTCCATTAAGAAACGTAATGACAATATCGCCATGCGTGCTCAACAAAGACGAGACAAGAAGATGGGCGTCAAGGACAAGGGCAAGAAACAGGCTGCTGGAGGAGCGAAAAAGCAGAAGTTCAAGAAGAGGCCTGGATTCGAGGGCGGCAAGGGCCGGAAGGAGAAAGCTTAGGGACTTGAGTTGAGGAGGCGGATGGCGACAATTCTGTCCTTGACGTTGCATATTGCTCCATGTACTACAGTATACTCGCTTGTGTGAAGACTTATAGTAGCGCCATCATCAATGGGCATATATCCGTCAGACTGGTCGGCAGGTCACATGACCGGCCCGGTGCCACCTGGATGTCGCGTCATTGACCAGTCACAATCCTCTGTTGACATTGTCGTTAGTTTCCTGTGACCTAGACCATCCGCATACTCCTCGCAGGATGTCGGAACCGGACCCACCGCCCCCGCCGACGGCCCGTCCAGCCTCGCCGCGCTCACCTCGGCCGGCACCTGGTGCTTTACCACCTCCAACACCGCTTCCACCCGGCACATTTCTAACTCCTCCCCCACAACGGCCAAACCTCTCTTCCATGCTGTTTCTGACGGCCTTTTTCTTCTTCATGTCGGGCGGGAATCAGGTCCCGCAGCCTATGGTGCTCGATCCGGATGGGAAGATCGTGCCGAGAGTGACGGAGCTGGATGTAGCGAGGGATATGGTAGATGAGTACAAAGGGTGGATAAACGGGACTGGTAATTGGACAGAGGTGAGTCCTGGAGTTCTTGGCTTCGAGCTTTGGCTTGTCGACGACGAGGACTGAGCTGTGATAGCCTGCTACGCCCCTGCTACGGCCAGAAGGCATCATGCCCAGTCGGTACGACCATGATCCACTTCAAGGACCGTTCTTTACCAACATCACCGGATTCTATCGTAATGCCAAAGCCCATACCGTCTCGCTCGTCTCGCCTGATCGTCAATCGTCGTCATTCTTCCACGACGTCCGGATACCCAACCTCAACTCCTCCTCGGAGGCGTACAACGCAACGCTAGCAGAGGAGCTGAAGGGATCATGGGATTGGGCAAGTACTGCGAAAGTCGACTTCAATCTGAAGGAACGGACCATCGCCGATTTCGACGGGCATGCCAATGCTTCCTTCCACGGCTGGACCTGGGTACGAGGAGGTATCACCCTGTACCAGCCAGACAATTGGGACATAACATCCTCGACGGTCGAGGCTGACAGCGAAGAGGGAGGTGAAGAGGCGGCAGAAGGAGGGCAGAGCATCGAGTACGAAGTCTACGGCGTACACCAAGTCCGTAACGGCTCATACCGTCTCTTCGGGATGCCAGATGGGAAGCGAGTGGATATCAGACGAATACCGACCTTGTTCGAGGGCATCGAGGAGCACGACCTAGCGAGGGAAGTGGTGTTGTTGGAACTGGAGAAGGACGTCAAGAAACAGCAAGACAACTTGCTGCTCGCAGATGCCAAGCCGGATAGTCAGTTCACCCCACACGTCCACAGAGAGAAACCCGCTGATGATTCGCAGCGAAGACAGCCACGGCCTGTCCGATCATGGTGTACATGACCGTTCCACCACTTCCACATGGCACTTCCCCCCTTGAGCTTGAGCGATATGAGCACGAAGTCTCCCATCCGACCGGTATTCGGCTCTCACTTCCGAGCCCGCCTAGATACTGGGACGGAGTTGGTCTGGGAGGTGTGATAGTCGCGGACCAATGTGGTGTAGCCATCGGCTTCGAAGGTGGAAAGGGCGTGCGAATAGACGATTTCTGGCGAAAATCGGTCAACTGTGAGTCCGAGATCTTTATCGTCGAACCATCGTCGAATCGAGGGCGCAAGCTCATGTATGCCTCAGATGCGACCATCGCTACCGTCCTACAGCTCACCCTGCTTCTCCTACTCGTTCGACAAATGGAGCAGACCCGAACTCCCTCGCTCCTGTCCAAAGTCTCGCTCTGGACTATTGTCATCATGGGCGTCACCGATTCTTGGATCTTCAGCGCGCACGTTGTCATGGGGATATTGAGCGAGAGCAAATCGAGCATTACCCTGCTCGTGCCAGGCTTCCTGGGATTGTGCAGTGCGGTGGTCTTCGGTCCAGTAGGTCTCTCCGCTGGTTTGGCGGACAGGTGCTGACCATGGGAATAGCGATATGCAGTACTGCTTCATCGAATCCAGGCGCCCGAGAGAGTCACATCTCCCGCTCCGACCCAGGTCGTCAGGCCGGCGCCAGTGTCCAATACCAACCCGCCCGTCACCGCCGACTCACCGGCACCCACGCCCACGCCGCCGACTCCAGCCACTCCTGCACCTACACCAGCGACGCCGACAACAGACGACGACTCACCTTTCACCCTCGTACAATTCCTGTACCACAACCCGGGAGTCCGATGTCTGTCTCACCTTTGCTTCTACCATCATACCTCGCTGACAACTCCAGTCATTCTGGCCCTAGCGGTATTCTTCTTCTTCATCCAAGTCGCCTTCTTACCGTCCGTCCTACCGTTTTTCCTTCTGGCCCTCTTTGGCTTCTGGGTACCACAGATCTACCGAAACGCTCGACGCGGGTCAAACGGCGCATTTGACCACACGTTCATCATCGGTACCAGTCTGGCTAGGCTCGGGCTTCCTCTCTGCCAGTCCTATCCGAACGTAAAATGAGGATTATCCGCTTACGCCTTGCACAGATGTCTTTGCGTGCCCCGACAACATCTTCTTCGTAGAGACCAACCGATGGGTATGGACGCTTGTCGTATGGCAAGCGGCACAAGTGGGCATGCTCTTTGCTCAAGAGCGTTTCGGTCCCGCTTTCTTGTGAGTCAACCCCCCCCCCCCCCCTTTCTCCAACGTTCCGAACGAGGCTGACGTGTCTTCAGTCTGCCCAAACGAGTATGTCCTTTTCAGACCGTTTCGAAGGGGACAGATTAACTGATATTTCCAGCTCCAGCCAGCCGATACATACAACTACCATCCCTTGCTCCCATCAGCCTCGTCCAAGGAGATCGACCCCGAGGCCCAGTCGCATCTCGCCCTGTCGACCGAGGAGAAGACCTGCTCGATCTGTATGGAAGAAGTCGACACTTCGCCCGGCCCATCCAGTGAAGTCCTATTGGGGATGAATAGGCGGAGGAGCTATGCCATCGCTCCATGCCATCATCTATTCCACACAAAATGTCTCGCCCAATGGCTCGCCATCAAGGTAAGCGACTCTACTCATCGTGAGCGTACAGAGGAAGCTGATCATCTGACAGACCATCTGTCCGCTGTGTAAGCGAAGCTTGCCGCCGTTGTAGCTATACTCTGCATCACCTCGCACTGTTGTATCACAATCTGTACAGTACATGCAGGGCATCGATTCTGCCTTCCTTGAGCCCAGATGATATCAAACGTAGCAACACTATTACACTTGTATCGTGCCCCCTTTGGCCTTGGTCGTCTCTCCGACATACGCTATGTCCGTCACCCATTCACTTCTTGCTCTTCTTGCTCGGTTGCGAGTTGGGTCGCGTAGCAATACTCGCACTCCTCTTCCTACCCGCTACCGAGGGCGAGCCGAGCATCGACGCTGAATCATGTTGATCCAAGCCCAAGTCGAAATTGAGATCCGGTTCGTCAAGGTCCATCCCACCATCGTCCACCTCTACCTCCTCCTCCTCCTCGTCTACCTCCGGCGCCGGGTTGGCCGGGCCCGGGCCTCTACCCTCGGAAGGCGAAGGTGATCGTTCCGTCCTCTCTTCATCATCCACCTCCTCACCGACCTTTTCAGCTTCTTTAATCACCCTATCCGCCCCGGCTCGGATATTACTATCCTTACTGGCGATCAGGACTAGTCGTTTCTCGTAAGCCCTGAAAGCCTCCCACATCCTATGTGGCGTGATTTCCACCGTGGCCATCTTCAATGCCTCTCCCAAAGCGGACTTGATCGAAAGTGCTCCTCGACCGTTGACTGGCCCCAGCAGGAGGATGAGGCATTTGAAGATCGTCAAGCATTGTGCTCGTTTCTTGGCGTATCGAGATTTGACATCGGCCGATTTGGCCATTCGTTCTTGTTTCGCATACGTGGCTACTTTTCGGAACGACGAAGCGATGGAATCGGTGTGAAACTGTTCGGCGTCGTCTGGGTGGAGGTGCTTGAGTACGGTGAAGTGGTTACCGTGGATCGTGAAGGCCGAAGCGAGGATCTTGGTCAATGCCAGCGGGGCGGCAGGTTCCGGTTCGTCAGTGTCGAGGAACAGGTTGAAAGACTGCGCGGAGTGTTAGCGACCAATCACCACTTGATGACGGGATCATGGCTACTCACAGCTTGCAGAGCATCCGTAGAGACAGCAACGACAGTGTCTGACTCGCGGTTGTAGATCCCCTCGTCTCGAAGCACATCAACCAGCTTCTTAGCGATAGCGTCGTATGTGGCGCCGAAGCGGCCGCAGTGAGCAAGCGGCTCTTTGGCATGATCCGAGTCGAGTACGCCACATCGGATGGCACCGACAAAGACAGCCACGAGCTGGAGGAACAGGATCTCCGCCTGGGCCTTCTCGGGTGATAGCTCTGAGCGCATCAGCTTCGCTCACTTGGCCCCATCAAGTGTAGTTCGACTCACCGTCGTCACCGTTCTCGCCCTCGTCATCACCTTCTTCAGCTGTCTCCTTGTCCGAGGCATATCGCTCGACAGCAGCTTGGAACGCGCCACCCAAACGGTGTTGAACCTCAGACTCGATATTGAGCGAGCAAGCCGTCGCAGCAGGAAGCGGGTTCTGGGACTTGGCAGAGAAGAGAATATGCGTGTTGACGTAGGTGATGAAAGCCTGATGGCGGTCAGCATACGTCTCGGGGGCACCCGCCGGAGTAAGCTTACCACTCGCTTGACCGAAACCGCGGCATTGGACAACTCCTTCAGAGCTAGACGTTCGAAGATCTCGACTGCCCTGTCACGCTTCCCGGTAAGAGCGGACACTCGGTCTTCGTCCAGGGCGTCGTCGGCAGTGAAGTTTTTGAACAGCCAGGTGATGTGAAGGAAGACGACCTGGAGCGCATACTCGACCATCTGTACAGGGTCAGTCGGGCTTGACCGCTGGTCAGGAGGTTGGACTGACCTTTGCTTCGTCTCGATATGGCAGATCACCTCGTCCAGCAAAAGCACAGACAATCTCCCATCCACTGCTCTTACCTCCCTCCTCATCCTCCATCTCAGCGGTGATGTCCCTGCTCTTCGCAAGCAGACTGAGTCGGAGCAAGATCGCTTCAAATTTGGTAGTCTCATCATCGTCTAATGTCATGCCTGAGACTTCGCGTCCATCGACCGTCTCACGAAGTGACATGAAGAGGTCCTCGATCAGGTCGGTCATTTTGGCATTGTTGGAAGTTGATAACGAGGTATTGAGGCTGAGCTGGTTGATGGCTTGAATAGCGGGGGTGAGGACCGTGAGGTCGGTGTGCTGGAGGAACTGCTTGGTGATGTCGTCCCAGAGCGATTCATATGCCTACAGAATCAGCTGTTATTCCACTCTAGGGGACGGTCAGCTCACCGTGGTCATTCGCATGTCAAGATATAGCGCGAGGTTCATCTGAGACGGAATCGTCAACAGCCCGCTCATCCTGCCGACATCGGCGTGGTGTTTCGCCAGAAGTCGAGGGTACACCTTAATGAGCGCTTTAGTCTGCTCATCTCGCCTCTCCTCCTGTAATGTCAGCCCAATTTCGCTAGAGTCCTAAGCGGTCACTCACCTCGTCGGCAGCTGCTGCACGGATGCAAGCGATGAGAATCTGGATCATGAAGTCCTCCTCTTCCTCCTCGAGCAGCCACATATCATCCTCGTTGGTCGAGTGGTCCAGGAGCAGATAATCGACGAGACCATCCCACTCAGCTAGACCTTCCACCTGACCACGGAGAGCTTCGACAGCAGCAGTCGCCCTTCCCATCGAAGCCGAGACCGCAGTGCTCGACGATCCCGGTTCAGATCTCTTCGCCACGTCGAGCTCGTGGTACGTCTCGACCAACATGGTCGCGAAGGTTTTCCAGCGGAGGTAGTCTTCCATGTCGTTCTCGTTGATTTTGGCTGCTCGTTTCTTCTTGGTAGGTCGGGCGGACGACCACGTTTGTTCGAGCGCCTCGACGTCTTCGTCTAGTAGACCTTTGACGAATTCGCCAACAGCTCGACGAACTCGGGGTTCCTGGTCGAAGACCACTCGAACGACCTTTTTGCGCTGTTCGGCATCTTCATCCTGCAGGACGCCGGTCTTGTCCAGAAGAGCAAGTGCTTTCAGAGAGTTGACACGGACGTTGACGTCGATATCGCGAAGTGACATTTCGATAAGTCGGGACGAGAGTCGCATGATGCTGGAATGGGCGTTGTTGATGAAAGTCTCTTTCGACAGAAGGGTAGTGAACGCCTTGACAGCTTCCAGTCGAGCATGCGCATTCTACTCTGTCAGCTTCGGCTTCTGACCACACTTGCGACAGCTTACAGGATCGTTTGTGCCCCTTGTGAGGTACTGGAGGTACGACCCGCCAGCATACAGATCGGGGTACTTCTTAACCCAAACACCCAGCTCCTTCAGGCAGTCCGTCCTGATGTTCGAGTCCGCATCCCTGACTCGGTGAACGAATAAGCTGGACAGTCAGCTGGTGATCGAACAGCGTAAAGGACAACACCAGCTCACGCATCGAAGCTCTCCTTCATCAACTCCTCAAGCCTCATTTTCTTCTCGTGCACCTCCTTGACCTTGTTCTCAGCTTCCTTCATCTTCTTCTTGTACGCCTGCCCGCTTCCGCCCTTCTTCGCTTCCATCTCCTTCTGCCTCTGCTTCAGACTCAGCTCCTTACTGACGTCGCCCGCCTGGGTACAGAGCTCGGTGACGATCTTGTTGGAAATGTAGGTGGATGTGTGTCGGATAGGTCGAAGGGGTGAAGAAGACATGGTATTGAGCCATGTCAGAAGAATCGAGATGAGCGGGATGGTGTGTGACGTCGAGTCTGCCTCGTCGTATAGCGTATTGGAGATTGCCATGGTCTTGATGAGAAGCGAGGTGAAGAGGTCGACATTGGATCGGAAGGGTTTGAGCGTCTTGCTTCTCGAGATGAGAGGGTAGGCGGCAGCGGCGACCTGCGCATTCAGCTTAAGCCGCGTCTCCCGACTGCCAAAGCCAGCTTACCTTCACACTCTCGTCCTGTATACGTTCCACCACATCCAGTACACCATCGACGTCCATCGCCTCGTCCTCATCAACATCCGCCGACAGCCCGCATGCCCTGACAACGAAGAGCGCAAGCTCGTGAACAGCCGCTTTCTCAGACGTCTCGTCGTTCGCAGTTTGCTGATAGTTGTCTACCCAGTCTTCGACAAGCGGTGCAAGCGCGATATCAGGCGAGAGCATAGCATCTGGCACGTCAGTTTCCTTTCCTTCCTTTTCTTCTTTGATTTGAGGGGACGGACTGAAGAAAGACGAGTCCGTCTTGAATGCCTCCACTTGACCATCGGTACTTGGTCCTTCACCGTTGGTCACTGCCTTCTTGCGAGGTCGCTTCGGACCTGCAGGTCCACTCGTTCTTGCCTTCTTCACGCCGTTCGTTTTGGTCTTGACGGTCTTTGAGCGGGCCGGAGCTTCGACTTCACTTCCACTGTCGTCTTCGTCCTGCTTGTCAGCTTTCCATTCATGGAGCAAGTAGCTTACGCTCGATTCGCTTCCATCGTCATCGCTCTGGTCCGCCGCACGGTCTTTGCCCTTCTTACTGCCTGCGCCGAAGTCAGCCACATGGCTATTTCCACTGATCTCATCACGTACCCTTCGGTTCATACCTCTCGACTTGTTTCCTACTCCTCTCGCCTCTGCGCGGTTCTGCTACGTCGTTCGACATATCCCAACTTGACGTCGAATGAAGTGAAGGTGTTGAATTGATGATGCGGAGGAAAAGAAAGTCGCGGTTGACGCGTCACGGACATGACTTTCAGGAGTCCAGTCAGCTACGCGTCAGTCTCGGCATTTAACCGTTTAGCCGGCTTCCCCTCAAAGCGTCGAGCCAAGCTCTAAGGACTAGTGCGCGGACCGTTTACGCTGACCACCGCCCACTCCGAGACGATCATTGGTCAAGCTCAGTTGGAATAGACGTCCTCTCGGTGGCGGCAGCCTGTCGGCGACCAAGCGAGTCATGTTAGTTGATGGTACTGAAGCTGACTGGCCTCATCCCTGCGCCATGCAAGGGTGCCAGCTAATGGCATCACGTGACAACATCTCATCTCTTCCGCTGCCATGTGCGCTGCTGTCTGACTAGAAGTCCGATCGATCGATCCTAAGCCGACTATCTGATGTCGTGCCTCGATAACGACCGGTTCCGTTCATCTTGAGGAAGCGGGTGATCAACGGGTTACCCCTTCAAGTAATCACCGTCATCGTCGGCTAGTCGTAATCTCCGTCGGCGTGCCAAGTGTCAATTCCAGCTCAGTAGTGTATTTCGGGTGGGCCGTTATTCCACCACGATCGCAGATGTTGACATGAGATGCGGCTCGCATGGCTTCATATAGAAGTGCGGAAGGCTCGTATTCAGTATCGTAGGCACTTCCTATCACCTGCAAGCTGGGTTCATTCGAGTATCACCCTTTGCTCGAGCTTGACACAGACGAGCGATCGTCCTGCCCACCGAGAAGAGGGAGCCTCGACACCCTACGACGAGCACCGAAGCAGAAGATGGCGTTCTTTGATAACCTCAGAGGGTGGAGCAAGGAGAAGCGGTATCGATACCTTCTTCTTCTCGCCCTCAGTCTGAGCGGTGACGGATGGTGAGTCCAACACCGCCTCCCGCCATGTCCAGGTGCTGACGTCCTGGGCAGGTCATACGAAGCGACGGTCATCGCTTCCATCATCCAATTGCCAGCTTGGATATCCCATATGGGGTATGCCGACGGCATAGTTCCAGAGTAAGCGTTTCGGTTCTGCCATCCTGTCCAAAGGGCGAAGCTAAATCGAGGAGTGACCAGAATCAATGGATCGGACCTGTCTACTCTCTCGGTCAGCTCACTGGAGGTCTCATCGCCGCGTTCTTCCTGGACAAATTGGGTCGAAAGCCTACCCTAATGACCGGCGCGTTCCTCATGATCCTCAGCACGGCACTGTTGGTCTGGTCGGGTGGTTTCGCAGTCGTCATTGCAGCTCGAGTCATCGAGGGCTGCTCGATAGGTTTTCTACTGTTGGGATATCAGGTGAGTCTCACGCATCTGCAAAGCACTTGGACTTACGGCGCAGATCTATGCTGTTGAAATAGCTGCAAAAGAGGATCGAGGATTCGTCTCGTCTTTCACTCTCATGTGAGCAGCTGGCTGCTGCTTGCAGCGGCACTGAGCTTATCGAGATAGGACCGGCAACTTCTTCGGTCTCCTGGCTGCTGGCATCATCTGTACGTCCTGTTCAATCACCTTCGTGCTGTATATACAGGTCGAGAGGGTTATGCTGACGAGGCAGACGGTATCACGTACGATACGAGCAACACTGGCTGGCGAGTGGCCCTCAGCGTCACCTTCATTCCAGCTACCGTTCTCCTGTGTGTGTTGCCTTGGATCCCCGAGTCTCGTAAGTTCAGATTACTAGCCGCGGTATGGAAGACTCCGCTGATCTCTAGCTCGATGGCTGTACGAGAAGGGGAGGGACCAGGAATGCCGAGCCGTACTGCGAAAGCTGCACGGTGGCAGTTTGGGCGAAGGGGGCGAGTTGATCTTATCCGAGGCAGGAGAGGTCGAGTACGAAGCTATGCGTGCTGGTATGTCTTTTCGTTATGTCGCTATACAGGGGAAGGAGCTGACTAGTCAGCTATCACTTGGGACCAAAAGCACGGTCAAGACAAGTGGGCTGCACTGTGGAACAGTAAAGCAGCCAGGTACCGCTCGTTTGTCGCTTTCACTTCTCAGTCTTGGTGGGGTACGTCCAGCTTGTTCATTCTCTCTTCATTCTGTGGCCTAGCAGCAAGGATAAGAAGCTAATCCGCTCAGCATGGAACGGTCAATCAATCTTCACTTACTACTACACCATCGTGTTTAAAGCCGCCGGGATCGAGAATACCCACATCCAATTCGGTATCGCCGCTATCCAGAACGCGTCCTGGTGCGTCGGAGGCATCATCGGCGGGTATCTACTGGATCAATGGGGTAGGAGAACCAACTACCTTATCGGGACTGGTCAAGCAGCATTCTGCCTCATCATCCAAGGTCAGTCTATCCCCTTCATCACCATCCCTCCCACACTAACCATTAGGTTCGCTCGCTCTGGCAATCTTCGATAAGGGAATTGAAAACCACGCGGCCGGAGCGGGTTTCGTATCGGTATACGTTATCCAGTGGTTCCTCTGGATCACCTTCTTCTCGCCCGTCGTCAATATGCTCCCGGCCGAAATCTACTCTGCCGGTCTCCGAGCTAGGGGCTATGCCATCGCCAACATCTTTTCCATGGGGGTCGGGTTCGCGACGCAATATTCGGCTTTACCGATGTATCGAAACATGAACGGATGGGTCTGGATCTTCTTTGCCGGGTAAGTCTTGATCGAATGTACCTGCTGATGAGGTATTGGCTGAATGTCGTTCCAGCTGTATGGCGATTGCCTTCACCACCATCTACTTCACGTACCCCGAGACTAAAGGCGTGAGTAGCTTCTACACATCTGTCAGACGTGCCGCGACAAAAACTGACTTCCGCAGCTTACGCTCGAGGAGGTCGAAGTGGTGTTTGGAACAGGTGCAGGCCAGCGGGTCAAAGAAGCCCTCGGTCGCGCATCACCCGTCGATCCACGAACACCGTAGGTTTCCTTATCGGCAACCGGGATTTCCCGCCGAACGGGCTGATCTTGAAAGAATCCATTTCCAGGCTGCTGGCGATATCAGGAAGGAAGAGCAGGAAGACGCCGATGACAAGAACGTGGCTACCCACCGCGTTCACGAGCACGTCCTGTAATCGAGGTCGAGACGGAGGGTTCCGGGAGATCGATTATACTCGCCTGAATTAGCAGGAGTGAGGTCTGTTGTAAGATAGAACAGAAGCGCCAGGACACAACCGTAAGACGATGATAGCCGGTCAGAATCACAATGATAGGTCTGCATACGTACTGGGCCTGGCCGTGTTGTGCGCTGCTCAGTCGACCTATATTTCTGCTCCTCTACTCCGCCTCTGAATCTGGTCCTGAGTCCGTGGGGTGAACAGACGGGTGTCTCGGGAATGACGATGATGGTGATACACGATACAAATGTTTGGTGGTTGATGAATATGGGAGCGTCGAAATGGGCAAGTGGTATCTCGTCGAAGTGATGACCTAGATTCGGCGAAGACGTATGGACCGTTATGGCGCTTGCGATCATGCCTGTTGCGCCGTAGCTGTCGCTGCTGGAGTCGCATCCGCTGGCTCTTCGGCTCCAGGGATCGATTCGGGATTATCGACCCAAGACAGCTCCACCGTTTGCTGGCCTGTCAGCTGGTCGCTCGCATCCGGACGGTGATAGCTCACCTTAACTTTCCGCTCATACTCCTTGGTGTTCTCCCTGAACAACTGTGCCGCCTCTGCATTTGCCGGACTACACGTCGGTCAGATGAGATTCAGAAGACATTCAAGTTATGAGACTCACCTCGCGGGATTAGGGTCATTTAGCAAACTCTGAACACTTGTCAGGATGGCTGCCACGTCGTATGTCGGACTCCAGCGATTCTGCAGAATATCCAAACACAGTTCTCCGTTGTTGTAGATGTTGGGGTGGAACATTCGAGAGATGAAGCGGACGACAGGAGGCTTGGTGGGATATGCGTCGGTGAATGTGAGGGTTAGGCGGAACGAGCCGTCTTCGAACGGTGTGTCGGCTGAGAGGTCAACAAGCTGCTCAGATGGAGGAACAAGCTGATCTAAGGAGATGGAAGGGGGATAGAGGAAAGGAGCCAAGGCGGGTGAGCCAGATCTGGGATGGCTTGTACTAGGTGGGTGAAGGGGGACCGGACAATATGCAAGAACAGGTGTGCTCCGAGAACGATAGTGACGAGGGAAGTAGCCACTTGGTGAGGATGGAAACGAAGACGACTCACGAGGACCAAAGATGACTGCATTCCATATCATGATATTGTCCGGGTTGGGCGAGCCGCTGATACCCACCGGAGGGTCCGACGCGAGCCGCTTGAAGTCACGGATAAGCCGACGCTTGGCTGCTGTAGACTGGGCATCGGGTCAGCTTCCCCCTAACAGGTATTCGGTAGTTTTGCCGAGCATCTGGCAGCTGATACTCACCATGTCTGACGAGCTCTGCGAAGGTGATCAGGAAGAGAAGGGTGAAAGGATTGGTCACGCGATACGCCGGCTCCCCAGATGTCGTGCGCGTCGATCAACAGGCGATCTACAGTCGAGCTGATTGCGCTCAGGTGTGCTATGTACCTTACAAGCTACCTACGACTATGTCAGTACCGAGTAAGAGAACGAACGAATGAATTGCACAGAGGGCGAAGGAGGAGATGGGAACCAACGCGGTTAAGCGCTGGAGTGGAGGCGGATCCTACAAGTCACGTGGCAACCAATACGGGATCATGGTAGGCCCTCTCTACATCAGACTTGCTGTATCTCGCCGATGAGGTCTGCTGGCGGTGCTTTCCACTACGATCACTCCTTCATGCTCCAACTGAGCATTTCAGCGTTGTCTCGATCTACGGCAAAAGCGGACCGACACCATTTCAGCGATTTGTTCCAGCTTTTCAGTGTGGCGTTCTTCTGGTCTAAACTCCTCGCCTTTCACTTTGACATGTCCTCAATGTCCGGTATACGGTACAGTAGCTACCTCCCACAACTGTTTTCTGACTCGACTGCGCATGATCTGACCATCGCTTCTGAGAAGATGTCGAACGCCAATAAGTTGGTCACCTGGTTCGACTGATTGCTCGACATATTGTATGTGCTCGAGTACAGTACAGACTCCACTAACACACTTGGCTCAATCACGCATTTGTTGTCAACGTAAGAGAAGCTACTGTAGCCCGATCAAGTATATTTGTTGGTCGGCAGAAGTGGACGCCCTGATCAAGGATGACAGCGTACATATGCACACTCATCCTCTCACTTGACTCTGTGTCGGCCGAGATTTGGAGGATTTGCCACTGGGAGTGGACCAGGGCCGGAACGACAAGGAACATGGCGAGCTCTTGCATAGTGTGTGAGTGGCAACGTCAGTGATCGAGCACATGTGAGGTGGGTGTAAAGCACTTGGAGGACGCTGTGAATGCTGCTATACATATCGAGTGGGAATGCAACCCAAAAGGAAGTGTCGTCGGATGGGATGATGTGTTGGTTCCGAAAAGGTAGACGAAGTCCAAGTGATAAATCTTAGGGTAGGCGGTACTGTATGCTATGATTATATGGGCAGGACGGATCTTGGAGCTGAGAGGTTTTCTCGAAGGAAGCGGTTCGTCCTTTCTACTTCGACTCTGTGTCGCCAAAGGAGCTCCCGTATACGTGTCTCACCAGCTCGGCGGACGTCCCGTAGACCAGAGATAACGCCGCAGTCGTGGCTAACAGTGACCTTGAAGTGACACTTACGTAGCGACGGAACACGCGACTCATGCTGATCACTGCCTTCACTGACCCTGGTCTGTTGGCGGCTCATACCTAGGTGGTCACGTTGAGGACGAGCGGTATGTACATGAACTGACGGGCTTCCTGAGCATACATACTGTACTATACACTGCCTATGCTACATTACGCGGGTACTGCTCAGGTAGTCTCCATCCCCTCCCATCCGCGCTTGACACCAATTACCACCTCTCCCTCACCAACCGCCGCCGAAACCCGATTCCACACATACTTCGTCACGTCCAAAACGTCCCGATCTCCGACATTATCATTGACATGAACGACGACACTAACGCTCAATCTAGTATTGCCGTCCCGCTCGATGGTGCTTGCAGCGCTCGACTTCCTGGGTGGTGGGAAGGACGAGACGACCGGACTAGCCGGGACGCTTGGAGCGGTATCGACCGAGTCTGACCGTTTGTGCCCCTCGTTCGTGTCTAGCGAATCGCAGCCGGTCGAAGCTATCATCCAGACTCTTGTACTGCCTATGCCGAGTATACGACGATCGTCCGCTATGGATCGAAGGGATTGGCGGAGGGCGGTCATCTGGACTGACGAAGAGGGCGGAGCTGTTTGAAGTAGGACGAGGGCGAAAGATCGGGCAGAGGGGTATGCGAGCGCAGCAGACGCGAGCGTGAAGAGGAGTGAAAGGGAGGAATCGAGAATATGGTGTGAGGTTCTGACCGATCAGCTTTGGTGTCTACTGCCAGTTGAAGAGATAACTTACGCTGGAACGCTGATGGATCCCAGCAAGATGGCGGCACTGGCACAGCCAACTGTCATGCTGAAAGGATTCCGAAGTACCTCGAGCGCCTTGGGCAAACGTGCGGTAGTCAAGACACTGGGCATGAAGAGGGGACCGACAGCTGAGACTCCGTCAGCGGGGTGACCTTCTATATCGATCGTCGCACTCACACTCAACCAGCTTGGAGTGGTTTCCCAAGACAGATCCAGAGAAGAACGCCGAAATGGAAGACAGAAAAAGCAAAACGTGTGGGATCGTTCTGGTCAAGTCAGCTTACGATTCCTCAAAAACCGACTCTTCACTTGCCTCTCGTGATTGCCGTCTTCATCGTGTGAGTGTTCCCGCTCTCCACCGTGTCCGTGTCCATGTCCATGTCCACCGTCGTGCGAATGCGCGCCTTCCCCAAGTAGGACCGTCTCGATCGATTCTTTGGCGATATAGACCGCAGCAAAGACGAGGAAGAGCGATTGGGCAAAGTAGAGAAGTGTCATGAAACGCGCCACGCTGTCCATATGTCAGCTTACACGCTGGGCTGAGGAACGAAAAGCTCACCCGTACGGACGCCGTGTACTGCGCCAGCCGTCTCCGTCTCGAATCATCCTAATCGCCACACCGGCCGCGTCAAAGACGCCGAGATAGCCTACGCCTGCGAGACACCTCATGCCGCTCAATTGACCCTCGACCCATAGTCCTGCGCCAATGATGAACTCCATGACGGCGAACGAGAGGTACAGCTGAGCCCGTGCATCCAATCCCTTCTGCGGTAATGGCGATAGAGTAGGGGAGGAGACCGACGACATGAGTGAAGTCGAGTTCTGCATTGGCATGGGCACCGAGGTCGGGAAGGAGGTGGAGGCTGGCGTAGACGGGCGAGGGCTGGGAGTGGGTGAGGCGGCGAGAGAGGGGTTCGTGACGGTCGGGTCGAGGAAGGAGAAGAAGTTGTGGGACAACGAGTGCTTGTGCTGTCTCGGGTCAGCGCCGCTTCTGCCTTCCCCCTGATGCTAGGTGAGCTCACATGGTGACCGCGTCTCTTGCTCGATTTCGCATGCTCAGGCGAAAGTGTCCGTCCTCCCTCGACTCCATTCTGACCTGCAAAGGACCAGCCACCTTTGCCTCCAAACACCTTTCGTTCCTCTCCAGCAGGCGATTCCTTGCCTTGCGAATCATCATCTGTGCCACTGCTGTCTCCGAACACGTCCCTGCTGTCCGAGCGTGGTTGACCAGGCGACGGAAAGAACAGCGACAGATTACGAGCATGGATACCGTGATGAGGTGTTGGGTCGAAACGTCGCTCGTTTCCCCTTGGTCCGAGCGGTGATGGCGCCGTGGTAGAGGACGCAAACAACATCGATGGCGAGGCTGGATGCGTTCCATTGGCCATACGAGGTGAAGCTGCGCGACGAGCAGGTGAAGCGGAAGGTGAAGCGTCGAAAGATTGCCAAGTAGGTGATATTGGTATTTCGGGTGAAGGCTGGAGCAAAGCAGCTTTGAACGCTGCTACACGAGGTGAAGGTGCTAGCTCTGCAAGCTTGTCTATACCTTCCTGCCCCTCGAGACTCGTCGAAGGAGTAATTTTGCCCGCCGTGGGTAATGTCAAGCCGCGTATATTCAGTCCACCACCTCCTGCTCCACCGCCTCCTCCGGAAGGCGAACGGCCTGTCCGTCTAGGTCGAGTAGGCGTTTCGTCCATTTCCACACTGATACTAGGTATCATCGATGCCTCCTTGCCCGGAGTATCTCCCTCTTGCATCATCTTCGATCTACCATCGTGATCGGCTCCATTCGGCTCGACAGGCGAGAGCATCTGCTCGTCGCTGAACGCTGACGGGCTGAGGATTGTTGGACGACGCGACGACGATGCCGAGGGTAGAGACGGGGTTGGTAATGTGGTTTCTGAGGTGTCGGACGCAGGAGATGGGAACGACATGGGGATTGTCGAGCCCAGCGACTTCTACCCGAATGACACTTCTACGTCGAAGGTCGAGTGAAGGCGAAAGGTATCAGGGTTGATCGAAAAGCTGACACTGTCTCGGCGAAACGATCGACGCGTCTGGCCTGCCGGTAGTCCTACTCGCAGCTGCCGTCCTTTGGGTCAATGTCGATCCTCCTGATTCCCCCTTGTCTCGGACTCCTCTCTATGCTCTATGTCCTGAGCTGTCCAAAGACAATAGATGGTTGCTCGTAATTAATTCACCCACGTTGGACAAGTTCATCAAAGTCAAAGTCAGGGCCATCAGAGAAAGAGTACGTAAACCCGCGTCAAAGCGCCAACGTGTTTCGGCCCGAACTAATGCAAGTACCGTACAACATGAACTGCTACAACAAGCATATAAAGGAAAGCAAGGTATCAAGTGACGATGAGCACCTCTCCCCTCTCTCCTACAAGACTGAGTCGGACCTTCTCAAATAGCCTGTACGGTTTGCTTTCACCGTGGGCATCGCCTGACCCTGCGCTCTTCGGGTCGATGGCTATGCCGTTCAGCCAGGTCCGAAGACTGAGGGCTTCTTGAGCGTCGCAGTATATTCGGAGATGATCGCCAGCCTCAGGTCTTACTGGGAGAGTCGGAGACCCGATGTGCGCAGATTTGGATCTCGGCAAGTGAGCATGACTGGCGAGCGGTGGAGGCGCAGGGAGGGCGATGAAGGGATCGGGCTTGGGACCAGAAAAGGTCAAGCTGAGAGCGTAAAGGCGAGACTGACGAAGGGGGAGTAGGAAAGACCGGACAAAATGGTCGAGCAGAGCAGGTGACCAGCAGACAGGCGCGGATCTGTCGGGCTTCGGAGCGACTTTGACGGGGAGTTTTGTCGTAAAGACACCCGCCGAGGGATAGGGAACTTCGTTGCCTTTCGCGGCCGTGCTGGGCGGTTGATCGTTCAATGTGGGGACGACGACGGGACCATGAATGGGAACGAGCCAATAGACCCGTCCATACGGGTTCTTCTTGGCGTAGTGATGCAAGTCGGGGTGAAAGGGATGCGATGATGTGCGGTAATTGCGGAACAGGTTGTAGTCCGGCGGACGCTTCTGATCAGGTACCGCGCCGATGTTAGGATAGGAGTGGGGCTGTACAATCAGTATCGAGAAAATCAAGGCCACGCCCAACGTCCAAGCACTCACGCGAGCGAGCTGATCCCAGAATTGACCATAACCCGGATCTTTCCCGATCAACCCTCTCCAAAGCTGTTTGCGACGTCTCGATTCTTCCTCCCATTCCATCTTCGCGATCTCAGCAGGATCGATGGGCGCCTGCTTGGCAGTGGGACGAACAGGCGGCAAGTCGGTAGTGATGACGGAAACGTGAACCGGAGCGAGAGTGAAAGATTGGTCGATCGCTTTGCCCTTTCCCTTCCTCTTCTTCCTCGTCGACAAGCTCTCCTTGACAGCTTCGAAGGACATCTCCGCCTCTTCCGTATCAAAAGCGTCGCAGAATCGACCGTGACCTTGGGACTGCCGCCATAGTGAGCCCGACGAGCTCTGCCAACCCAGCTCAAACTCCTTGAGCTCCGATGTTCCCGGCTCCAGATCCGCGTAGCCCGCTCCGCCTGCATCCCATTCCTCTAGCTCAGCACCGAGTCGGACTCGTTCGGAAGCGTCGGTGAAATCGGGCAGAGACGACAGCTCGTCAGCGGCAGGAGGTGGAACGCGAACAGTGAAGGCATTTCGTAGCGGTGCCAGGTCGCCTGCCTTATAAGCCATGTCCACGCACAGCGCAGAGGTACAGACTTACAGGAGCAAGGGTACCTCAAGCTGGCAGTATACCATAACACCTCCCTATCCAACTTCTGCCCCTCCAGTCCATCATCTATTCGCCGTCGCTTTCGTGCCCTAACTAGATCCCGCAGATCCCCCTCTTTATCCCTCACTCGCCGAACAGCATCGTGCAGACATTCCTGGCCCTTCTGATAGTACACCGCCTTATCATGATCGTCAATCGGGGCAGCAGAAGCGAGCGTGACGGTGTACGAAGGCGGAAGGACGGCAGTCGAGACGGTATCGAGGGTTTCCAGCTGACTTTCGCGTTGCAAGTCGGGTGGGCGCGCTTGTGATCGAGTCGCGAGCATTTCTCGCCCCCTATGACTCACTCAGCGAGGCTGTGACATTGTGATAGTTGAAAGGTATTCAAGCATGGCAAGGGTGTGTTGACGACAGGTGAATGACAACCACATCAGACCAAGTCGGCTTCCATTTGAGCACAGACGTGATTGTGGCGTTCCGAACTCTAATGTGGCATCGATTCGAGCGTACAGTACGGTCCAGACAAGTGCAATTATGAGCTTCCATCTAGACGACCTTGGACAACAGAGCTGTTTACACTTGTATAGAAGCCACCAAAATCCGAATTCCCTTGTCTTCCGCCGATCTCCCACTGATCTAGTGCGCTTCGTCCCACACCAATCACTGCCTAGCACGTGGTCAGCACGCGCCCTTTCATGTGTGTCCGAGTGCAGGAGAAGAACCCTCACCTCCTACATAAGTTGGCTGAAGAAGTCTCGGACCAGACGGTCCGTGTCTTCTTTAGAACTTCCCGTGATCTCGTGAATGACGCCATCTCCTTTGACCTTCATGCCCTCATACCGTTCTTCTGTGTGATACGTGTTTGTCCAGTTGTCGACGACAAGGAAAAGATTGTCGGCGAGTCGATGTTCGGTCGTTCTCGAGTTTGCACCTAGTTATGATTCTGTGATCCTGTTTGAGAGGCCGAGTCGGCGGCAGGTGAGGAGGGCGCCTGCTTCGACGACTTTGAATGCTGGATCAGCGAGGCGTGCGAGTCTTGGGGGATGTAGACTTGGTCGGTCGAGGCGAGAGATTCCACAGAGTTCGACCTGGAGATGGGGCTATTCGAGTTGGGATCCTTTCGGAAAGAATCTTGAGGGGCCGACGCTGATGTTAATGGGACGGCACTGGTAGGAGTGGCATCAGTGGGCTGAACGACTTCCCATCCATCCTCGTCAGACACATCCTCAACAGTCGCTTGATAGGGGCGCGCCGTTTGAGAGGGTTCATTGCTCGTGGAAGTCGGAGCTCGCAATTGATTGTTTCGACTTTGCTCAGCTGTCGAGGGGGGTGAAGCGGATTCTGGAGCTCGCTTGGGCCACAATATCCTCCCCTTGTCAAGCCAAACATGTTCGAGCCGATTCTTGATCGTCCCGCTATGCAGCGTCACGCCATTTCTCGAGACTGCATTGTACCCCCACGTAGGCCCGTGTGAGAACTCGTTTGGGTTTGTACTCCATGACCCTGTGTAGGACTCAGGACCTCCAGGAGGACATTTGTATTGACGCCTCAACCAAACTTCGCCAGTGTGGTTGACTAGCTCGTCTGAAAGCTTTACGTCATGCACATCTTGCTTGAAAGCTTGGAGTGCATCCTCCCCAGTACTATGGTGATGAGTATCGACCGCATCGTCGGCGAGTCCGACGTACAGATGCGTGGGCATGGAGGCAGATCACGCTGTTTGGGCGATTGAAGGCACCAGCAATTGGTTTGCAGATAATACTGCTCTGCTTTCGGCTAACGCGAGCAGCTTTTATAGACCGATCTGTACCCAAACAGTGGGAAACCCTCCACCCGTTGCCACCGGTCATCCGGCGAGCGACGTGCAAAGGAGACATCAGTCACAGAGTACGGCTTAAAAGGGGTCTCGACGTGAGTGGGGGACCTCACCTTTTACCAGGTCTCAATGTGGCAAGAGGCGCTCCATCGGCCGATATCATCAAAGGTCGCTCTCGGTCCGGTGGAGCGACGTGTATGAAAGGTGGCCACACAGGCTCTCGAGATACGAAGGGATACTCGCCCGGATTGATAGGCTCAGGAAGACAACCTGGCATGAACGTGAAAGGTGACGCCGATATTCCCACGGGTGGCCGGTGGAAGCGAATCATACGAGGACAAAGGGTGCAAGTAAAGCCGAATAGACCCTATCGCCTCTTGCGAGTGACTGATGTGTGGTTGCTCCTCCTTACTGCTTGGAGGCACTGAACAGCTGCCATGCCATCGGGATGGTCACATTTTTTAGCAGCAGCGCAGAAGCACACCGATAGAATCGCGAACTCAGCGGCGTCGAGGTGCGGTATATACATAGACTGGGACACCCATCAATTGCGCTCGATCTTCTCACTCCGCATCTCATCCTTTCACGCTGCATTTCGGATGTTTGAGCTTCCGCTGCAGTTGTAGCAGTCGAAGCACAGTCGTTAAACATACGCCACGACATGATATGTGTCGTATCAGTGCTGGGCATGCTCAAGCTGTTCACACCCAAACCGCATCCTCTTTCAGCCCTGGTTGATTCGAGCGCAGACCCATGTACAAGATTTTCACCGTGTTAGTCGCCCTACTATGTACAGTACACTACCTGTCAAAGCATCTACGACACCAATCGCGCCCCAACATCGTCCCACATATGGCAACTTGACGTCCTTCCCAAGCCGCAGCCCGAACCTCATCCTCGTGAAGAGAACCCTCCGCCTCTCTCCGTCCTGGAACGGTTGGTCTCAGCTTTTGACCGCCCCATCGGTCTGCCCGTCGTTTTGTCTTCCTCGTTCTCGCACCCCTTATGCCCATCATATAGTTCCTGAAAAATGGTGGGTATTTCGAACATGAGGCGGAAGAAATCCTGAGCGCTCATCTTCGTTCCCTCTCCGCTCTCGTTGTTGGCGGACAATGTCTCTTGGTTGCTCGACTGCCCGGCGGCTCGCTTGTCGCGATCTCTTCTGCTGTATCGCAAGTGGCAGGCTCCCGTCTCATCGGATTTCTTCGTGACTCGCCCATGGTTGACCCGGGTTCCAGCCTCTTCAGCGAGGCTGGACTTGGCGTGTCGTAACCTGAAGGTTTCAGGGCGCGGCTCTTCTCAACAAATGAGCTCGGGCCTTGACTGACAGTTGCTCGGCGCGCCACCTCTGATTGCTTTCTGACCGGCCTTGGAATCCGAGATCTGCGACTAGCACGAGGGAATGATGGTGCGGTAGCTGAGATCGATTCGACCGTAGTCGGCCAGTGACCGGACGCCTGGTGATCAATTCCTGTACGAGCGTAAGTCAGCCTGCACTCAAAGAAGGCTGGATCAATGAGACAGACCTGACGCTTGGGGATGTGTAGACTGAGCGGACGCCCCAGTTTCAGTCCCAAGTAACCTCTGGTGACCAGCGCTCTGGGTTGCCGACGTCCTGGCCTCGCTCCCTGTTGCCGCTCCCTGCGTCTGGTCGTCCAGGCCGGCCTGCTCGGATGCTGCTCGAACAGCTTGAGTTTCGTCCACGACGGTTTTGGCATAAGGTGCACGGTATCCACCGTTGCCGATCTTCGCTGGCGACATTGACCGTGCAACTGATGTGTTTGTCATGTTCGGTAATGGTCGCTTGTGAAAAGTCGAAAAGGCGGGGATGATCGCATTCCATCGAGCAGGCGTCTAGCTTTGGTGCACAAGCTCCCCCTCCCCCGCCCTCCTCCCCCCCCCCCCCCCCGTCCGAGTATCAAGGAGCCGCTTGGAGGCTGTGCGTGTTCATTGATACAGTACGCAGTCCTAGGACAAAAGTAGACTCTGCTTGCTGTGAAGCGTCTCAAAAGAGCTTGCTGCTTATCGTGAGGATGACTGTCGATAGGCTCTGCTGCGTAGCCTGAAAGGATGTACTATGAGATCATCTGCGCAGCAAGGTGTGCAACGGAGCGCGAGTGCAATCCGTGCTGCTTCAAACTCGAAGCGAGATAGGGAAGACAAAGGTCCCAATCAAGGCCAATAAAGCCTACAGCACATGACGCTCGGTTCTCAGATCACGTATGGCGGCAAATAGGTCTCACGCCGATTGGGAAACTCCCATTTGCATTCAGGAGAGAGCATGTGCATTTGGTATGTCTCACCACGGATCAGATCTTTCCACGATATGGTGAGTTCGTGAGCAATCTCATGACCGATCTGGGCAGGATGACTATACGGTACAATAATATGTCTACTTGCATCGTCGCGGGCATTTCGTTTCCAAATTCTGCTTGTAGAGTACTCTACTGTACATTGAGGCATCAAAAAGTCGATGCTGTGGGCCCTCGTGAGCCATCGGACCTGCGGGGCTTCTCGAGATCGCCAGCTACTTATGTACCGCCCGGCAGACCATTGCCCGCGGTCGCGGGTTAGACGTTATGACAGTCGCGTCATCTTCCTGGGTATCTGAACTCACCGAACGGACCGACAGCTTGTGCCATTGTCCCCCGGACGAGACTGAACATACATTTCGCCCTCATCTGCATCGTCGGAGTGGAACCAAGTGCATGTACATTCAACCAAAAGTATACTGCCGTCGGGACTCGCTGACAGCCGATTGGGACACAGCTCCTTGCCCGGGAGATCGTTGACCAGCAACACGAATCCCTTTCAATTCTTGGTCCAGTCTCTGGACGGCTTGAACATCTGGATCCGATCGATATCGGTCAAGTAGCAGGTCCTGCAGGTCGACGGGTCTCTTCGGTAGATCGGCTTCTCGAACCCCGTCGATGGTCCGCATGAGACAGTAGACGCGAGACATGTAGCAGGCCCAGTGCTGCGGGCTGTCGATATTAAGCACACGGTAGCCGATGAGTCGTTCCAGACGTTGGTAAATACGCGCGTTGAGTATGCACGCGGCAAGATCGGGTCGACCAAGAGCTTCATAAACGTCGCGAAGCTCTGTTTCGAGGTGCGAGAGGGGGTTGGTATGATCATCGATCTTGGCTCCGTCCGCAATCCAAAGAGGAGCACCAAAAGCTGCGTCCTTGCAAGCCGTTGAAGCCCTGTCATTCGTCAGTGTGGCATCATTCTCTCCACCACTGGCCACATATTCTCGAGACTTACTCCGGCCAGTCAACGTAGCCTGTGATGACGCTTCTCTCGACGAGGATGTTCCGCCCCCACGGATCGGGGTGTCGTATGTAGAAGGCATCGTGCTGCTGACAGAGGCGCTCGTCGCTGGTTACAATCCGTCTGAGATCGAGGTGTATGAGGTAAAAGAACAGTGGGGCGCTTCGGTAAGCCATGCCGTCTTTGATGAGATTTGTGATGGTGTCAATCCGCCAAAGGTAGAGATCTCGCATACTCCGGAAAGGTCCACCAAAGTGAGGCGGGCTAGGTCGTACAAATTCGTCTACCGGGATGAGTGGCCCGACCGCATGGCGACCTGGACGGGACGAGTCGAGCTTCGGGCTTCCGATCAAGTCGACAGGAGCTCGAGAAAGTTTGATGGCGTCTTCGGCGTAGCCACGAATGAGCTTTGATGTGTGTGCATCAAGTGGCAGTGGTCCGCTGGCACGATCGAGATACGCCGCACTGCGGCCAGGTAGCTTAGTATACAACAAATAGCTGCTCCGCGTGTCTTTTGAGGTAAGCTCATGTGCTGCAAAATGTAACGAGACTCTGACCGTGTGAAAGCGACAAGTCCTGTACGCCCCAGGCATGAAGTTGCGCGACGGGCAAGCCGGCGTCGAAAAGTATTTGGTATGTAGCGGCTTCGCTGTCGAGCATTTCCCGAGACACCTCAACTGAAGGTACGCGCGACAGATGATTCGGAATTCGGAGGAGCCATTGAGCTCCGTCATCCAAAGTGGTTTCGACATGTTGGTTTACGCTGCCACGGTAGCTTTCGATCTGCGGTTCGAAAACGACGGAGCGGCCAGGTCGCAATCTACCTAGCAGCCTTCTGAGACCTTCGACATCGAAATCATCGAGAAGCCGTGATCCCTGGACCAATGTCAGCTGAGCACTGGGCGTAAGATAGATGGTACTAGCCTCGAGTGCAGGCGGTGGCCATGATCGGGCAGGCTACGGCGGAATGAGTCGTGGGCTGATCTCGTCTCCTTTCTCCACTTACGAGAAGATGAGTATAACGGCAGTCGTGCTGTGAGTCATCGTAATGCTGTCGACACAGAACGCGTCCACATCGTCTGCAGTAGACGTCCTCGCCGATCGCATGGATAGGACAGCCAAGCGAATCGCAGGGGATCGGAACAGTAAGCGTACTGCCTAAACCGAACATGACCAGATCGTGCACGGCGGTCTTGAGTCACGAGAGCAAGAAAAATAGAGAGCGAAGCGACCGGACTGCTGTGAAAGAAGCCAGTCTGAAGAGGCTAAGTGCAGCAGGTATAAATCGTCTGAACGTCGGAAGTGGTCATGCGATGCGTTGCGAGCCAGCGATGCTTCGGCATCATGACTTTGATCTGTTTGTGACTGATCGGCCATTTGAAAGAACAGAATATCAAGTTTTGCACCTCACTGCATCGCCTTGAGCAACTAGGCGCGATTGTCATGCGTATGCATCGTGTACAGTTTCTTCCCTTGTCGGACTAGCTGGTCACTCCCACGCGCAACTCAATGCCGCACACAGCACGCCACTGAGAAGTCTCACTGTCAGAACCCTAACGCGTCTCACAAGTATATTGAGCGTGTCACCGATATTTGAGACATGTTCGACCACGTCTGACTCTCCATAACAGTGAGGATATTGGGATCTGAAGACTACAATCGAGGACACCCAAGTCAATAATCGTGCTCGTCAGTGATCAAGTGCTGTCTCACCACGTATAATTGACTTCGACCAGTATACATTCAATGACAATTCAGTTTCACTTGGTCTCATATGTTAGTATCGCTGCGGCTTCCTCAACCGGATCGGACAGACGGGCGGCTTTCTTCAGTCCAGAACCATCATGACGCCGCCATCTGAGTGATCACGATTGTGCCTCTACAAGATAGACTTGGTCCAGCTAGACTCTGACACTCACCGCGGGCTATGGCACCTCGAGCATACCTAGCCAAAACAGGTAGCCGCTTGCGGTCCTGGTGACGTCGCGCGAAGATTCAAGACGTCAGAGCAGCCGGCTCCGGTAGCAGCATATAAATTCGCTCGGTATACACCCTGCTTGTACTCACCGCCGACGCAACAGTGCTCGGTAGAAGCTCGTCCAGCCTCATTATTCGCCAGCTCCCCTAATCAGCAATTTCAGCAAAGCACTTCGGCCATTTGTGCTCACGGTACGCGCATCAGCTCTATTCGTGGTCTGGAAGTCCTAGCTGATCAGCCAGATGAACTCGAACGTCTACAACCAGAGCGCGTACAGTAACACCAGCTCGCAATGCTATGGGTGCATCGTCCCGGGTTGCAACGATCTCGGCACCGCCAAACTGGACTACCACTGTCAATACCGTGGGTCGATTGTGTCTCTCTAGTTTCTTGGCTGACCAGGTGGACGTACAGACTACAACTGGGGTCATCAATATAATCAGCAAGCTGCCCACGCTTCTCAGCAACCCGTCTATCCCGACGAGAAGAGGGAGCAGTCCAAGGCGAAGTGGCAATAAGTGGTGTTTTCGAGGGGGTTACAGTACATATTTCGACGAGTGTACTTAGACTCATGAAGCGAAAGTAGGATCCTGCCTTGTGTCTCTCGATGTACAAAGATGCTCACGTTGGGCAGGAGAGCCCCATGATCGTATTGAAGGCAAAGCTGACCACGGATTGAGGTGTACGTGAGTCCTAGATCTCCTGTGCCAAGCATGCTGCAGCTTGGTTACAGCGCGTCTCAGCTCACAAATCATCGGCGGCAAACACCGGTCGCTTTCAAGTCGTTTCGATGGTACTCCTTTCACCGCACGGAATGTACTGGGCTTGAACAGCCTCATTAATTGCACAGATGATCAGCTCGTAAAATGGCCTTCCGACATTCTGGTCAACATATAAGAGCATCCGATATTGTCCGCCCTTTAATTCACATCAAGACACCGAGGTCGCAATGTAGTACACAAGATTCACCCTGGACGATCACTCGCACCGTCAGACACGGCATTAGACCGTCCTCATTGCCTCGCAGTGCGGACGTCATGGACCCGTAATGCTCGATGTCTAGTGTAGACTGGCACATTCGGTAGATCGTCCACCTCATCATGTGCCGCTGAGAAGAGGGAGCCCTACCGCAATATGGATCAGGTCCTATCGCTTGTGTGGTAATCTGAGAGGAAGCATGAATCGACCTTTATCTGGCCAGATACACTTCTCACCGTCGAGATATTGCAGGATCTTGTCGCTGACGGGCTGCTTGCAAAAAGACTGATCTCGACATGTATTCCATGTGGCATCTTAAGGTCACCTGTTTGGAAGACTCGCGTTGTGGCCACTGAGCAGAAGCCGAACAAAAACAATTATCGGAGTTCGAAGTCTGCACATCATACATAATGTCAATCCCTATCCGTGTGATCCAAGATACAAGATGGTTGTGTAGACATGCGGTTGCCGTTCACATTTACTGAAAGCATGAATGATTCGGAGCTCGCTCAATTCTCATTCATCGGTGTGTTGCCGAATGAATTGTTCTGCCTTGGGCCAACTGCAGTCATTGGCGCGAAAACTTGGAAAAGGGTTCCGCCAACTCGGGCTTGGGCGAAAGGCGCACCGTTGCTCACTTGTCGCTGTAACTCCTCCATTATTTCCTGATCTGAAAGACCTTCGTAGGTTGACGGCTCAGGCGCCGCCGCCGTCGTCTCGAAATGTAGTCCGCGAGGCGAGGACACTGCAGTACTCGCCCTGGACTGAGGACGTTCCGAGGGGGTAGACGGGGTAGGGGTGGCAATTTGCGGCGCGACGGACCTGTGCTCGAATGCCGGACGATCATCGTCCCTCTCCCCTGAGTCGTACGCCGCCTCGGAACCGTGCTCGGATGAAGGTCGAGCGTTGTCCCAGTCCACCGGGTCATATGGCTCAAAATCGGAGGAATGCTCGGATGGAGGGCGAGCACTTTCCCAGTCCGCTGGGTCATACGGCTCGAAACCGGAAGAACGCTCGGATTCCGCGGGAGATGCTGACCTGGATGGAGTGGAGGGGGTGCTGGAGGGTCTCGACGGGCCTGAACTGAAAGGTCTTGTCGACTCGCTCGCGCTGAGATCTCTGACAGGTCGCGGACGTCTGGCTGGTCGCATGGAGAAAGAACTTGGAGGTATATACAAACTCTCGCCAGGGCCGGCGACTTGATTGATTCCTTGGTGACGAAGTGGACGTTCACTCCACCCGTCAATGGCAAGTTGAGGACCCTGCGGGTACCCAAGTCGATAATGTATCTCATATCCGTCAACGTCTTCGTGGGTGCTTGACTCGGCATTTCTTGGTGAATCGTCGCCACCAGGGTTTGCGTCGTTGGAGTGATTGCTGGATCTTCTCCGATTCAGCTAAGCCACTGTGTCCAAATGACTGTGCACATACCCGTGAGACGACATAGTGTGATGGGAAAATGGTAATGTTCGAATACGCCTTGTCTTTGAGCGAAGAGATATGGAATCACAGGCGATTTGTCCATTTGTTTGGCCATTATATAGGGCGAAGGGGGCGAGCTCCCTTTCATCGGCACCGCTCCACTTGAAGCTGACTGAGGCCGAACGGTCAAAGGTGAGGTAAGCTGGGAAGGCTAGGTCATACATAAAGGGTGTATGTATTCCCGATAAACCCGAGTCCATAGCAACATGCCAGACGGCCATACCCAGTGGTACACATCCCCCGACACCCATACCATCACCGTCACATGCAGGCACACACATGAGTAATATGTTTGTGACTTGTGGTGTGCAGAGGACGCATCAACGAGCTCTGGACTCTCGAATCAGTCCGTCAGGATCGAAGTCGAGTCCGCAGTAAGACACAAGAGAAAAACAAGAGAGCATCGAACTCGGTGCCTTTCCCGAACCGCAATGAGGAAACGCTGACGCTGACGTCGAGAGCTGGCACGGCAGTCAACGTTTCCTATGTTGAGGCGCGGGCTCCGGCGTTGCTTTGTGCTGCTCACAGGCGTCTCGTTATGAGAGGGGATTCACACCGGATTCGCACGCTCGCACATTGCCGTCGCCGTGCTCTGACCCGAGCGCACAGCAAGTCCAACCGACCGAACCTTTCGCCACGTCGCTGAGACTGATTCAGGCAAGGGGGCATTGCCACAAGGAGGCCCGAATTGACTTCACGCGCCTTTCACAGCTGACCTCCTTTCATTGGCGTAAACCCAGGCTCGGGTGATACGAGGTAGAGCCGGGAGCCTTCTGTGTCTCTGCACTTTCCGTTATTCTAGCTCTCTCTTAGCGTATCACCGCCCTCATACTCAGCCCCGAACAATCTAAAGAGTTTTGCACACACCCTCAAGGATGTGGTGAGATGGCTATTTGCCGTACATCAGACGTTTCCCACTGCGCTGACCGATGAAGCGTTGGAAGCGAGTCCTCAAAGCAGCACGAGAACCCCGCAAGACTGACGACGTCCAACCGATCTCAAAACCCGTCTTGCACCCCTCCCCAAAGCAGTGTCGGCCATTCTCAGCCCGGAAAAACACAGTCCAAAAAGCGATGGGCGAGCTTCTTGTGGGCACCGTCCAAGAGCACGAACGGTCCACCGGATCTCATCGTCGATGACTCTCGGAGCAATCAGTATCGATGAAACTTCCAGTGTCGCCTGCGGGAATATTAGCTACACCAAAGGGGAGATCGGGCGTGTGAGGTCGACCCAAGCATACAGCACGAATCAGCATTCAGGTGACGATCTCGTGGATGGCAAGCTCGTCCAACCGAAGGATACCTGGAGGGGAGCAAGTGCGGTTTGAGAACATCGGCAGGATCAACATGCAATGAGAAAGTCGAAGGAAGGTCCGAGATGACATGTCCCATTAGACTATCTTTGTATCTCACCACCGTCAATGCGGGGGAAGCGATGAAGACATCCTTGTCCGTTTCCTCACACTCACCAAAGAGTTATGAGGTCGTCTCAGGTGCTTGTGTGCTCTACATCGATGTACTCACGCGGCGAGGTGGCATACGTCAAGCTCACGAGTCGTCTTGCAGGGAAACGGACCCACGCAAGTCGGAGTCATGGAGACATCACAAATGGATCCCGAATTAGGCGATGCACCGGACTCCAAACCGCGGTGACAGTTACATGGTAAACCAGACGAGATCAAAATTCTGCATTTGACGCTCGTCATGTGATCTGGCTGTATCAGGTGTGCTGCAAGCATGAGATGGCATGTTCATTGGCTCGTCGTAGGGTACGCTCAGCTCGGGCGCGGCGCACAACGAGTAGACACATCTCCATTCACTACTGCCCCTCCACGAGGGGTGAAGGGAAGGACTCGCAAGAAGGCCATCACAGACGTCACAGGATGATCTTCCTTTCTTGGCTGCCTGGCTGCGCTTCACACGATATGTAAGCGAGCTAACATGCACCAAGCCTCTTGTTCTTGTCATTACACCCCACCCATCATTTTTGCCACTTTACCTCAAACGACATACAACCTCTTTACTCTACGTACTGCTGATCATGGGGCTGTGGTGAGTCGATGACGCCTGGTGTCTATGAACAGGGGCTCATCAGATCAGGTGCTGCAACGAGGACTCGGACGTCGACCAGCAACCGGTGAGACTGAAGAGTACTGCGGCAGGCGGCACGAACATCGCGAGCACGGCGGGCAGCGGTTCGCGCAAGTCCATACCTGGCCCACAACCAAGTTGTACAAGTCCCCGAAGCCCAATTCCAGCACCGCCAATTCCCAAGCGCCCGAATTGAGTCGAGTCGTGGAAACATACTCGGGGTTTAGTGCCAGTGGCCCCAACTCGAGCAATGTCGTCGGGAATCAGAAGTTCGTGAATGGCGAACAAGTCGAGTGGACCGGATTTTCCAGGAGGTGATAGGTCATTTTGTATATGCACTGTACTGTACCATGATTGAGGATGGGCCGATTACAGCAACAGACGAGATTGTGTGCTCAAGAGCTGTATGCAGAACGATGTGACGACGTTGCGATTCTGAAACGAAGGAGATCACCTACTTCGAAAGTGGGATATGATCTGTCGTAGTCGGCTCACAGTTCATCATCGCTTCTCTCGTCACGTTTACGATGCGCCGACTTTGACCGTCGAGTGTGTCCTGCAGAGAGCCAGAAGCCAGCTGCGTCCGGGAATGTCCGCTCTATGATGTCTGACCGGACGACGCGGTCCGGCGCATGCCACACATTGTCTGCGTGATTTCTCTCGAGCCTGTACAGCACGCACCTTCACCTTCATATCATCACCGTCCACGATTAACGACTCTTCCCATCGGTAGTTCTCTTGTGACCATACGAGCATCCTGGACTGCTTCGAGCATTCCCTCTGTGATCTACTTCCCTGACTATCTTTGCTGAGGTGAGGGGGCGCCCTAAATACGCGGTGAGCGCGGTACGCTCCCCCGGCCGCCTGTCTGGGCTTCTTGCAACTCGCAACATCCGCTCGACTGTGTCGTTTTTGAGGGTAAGGGAGGCTTATCGGATTGACCTTTGGTCTGCCAAGGTCGGTACCTCGGCCGGGCTCGCCGTCATCGGCTTGCGTACTGATGTCCGTCAGTCAAACCACTCGATGATCATTCATCTGTTAAGCCGATCCCGAGGACCCAGTTTGGTACTGGGATGAGGTAGGTCTGCCTTGCTGAAAGCTCGGGTCCCGCCGACCGAGGACTGAGACTGGTCCCTCCCCTCGCTGGCCCGTGACTCGACCTCGAAGGACAATCGCTGGGTCTTCTCGTCCTTTGTTCGACAGGATGCTCTCCGTTGCGCCACTTGACCGCTCGATTACGATCATGAGGATTGTGGTGCCAAGACAACCTCTTGAACCCTTGCCAGACCACGCGATCCCTGGTAAATAGCGTCATCGAGACCAGACTCTCGCAAGGTTTCCGAAAGGGAGTTGGGGTGTGGCGCGAAAGGACAGTAGAGGGCCGGGGAAAGATAGCGGTTGCGATTGCGCCGAGCCTCGTCCGGATAGTGTACAGCTGTCTGTCAGTATGAGGAGTCGTGGTTGACACTCGACATCTCAGTCCACTCGTTTGCTCGCGCGACAGGTTAGTAGCCGAGTGAGCGGCCTCATCCCGCAAACCGGGTCTAGTCACTGACGTCTCCGACATTGAGAGAGAGTATAGATCCAACGGGATCCAGCGATGCGTGAAAGATGGTGGCATGTCGGTCACCTAACATACATGTCCCTACTACCCCTACTCCTCGTCGGCGTCAACGGCGACGGTCTGCAAGCCCTACGAGTGCGTCAGCGCTTGTCCCCCTTCATTGACATTGCAAAAATCATGAAAGGCCCGGACCCACCTTGAAGCTGGTAACACCCTCGACGACGGAAGCGACGACGTAAAGCTTCTCCTTGGCACCCTCATCGTCGTTCCTCTTCCTCTCGAGCCTGACTCGGATTCGACGGGGAGGGGACTTGACACCTCGCGACCAAACGGCCTGGTTCAATCCGGGGCTGATTCGGACATCGTTGACACCCATTGACTTTTGAGCGAACTTCTTGACGGCCTTGATGGCGTTGGGGGCCTCTGCGAAGCGTATCAGCGAAAATCCCCACCCCCTTCAATGATTCCGCTCACTCTTCTTGAAGGCGACATCGTGCACTCGCTTGTGCAGGTGAATGGTGTATTCACGGGTCACGACATCGTGCAGAGCAGATCGCTGCTTGGGGGCCTGTGGGGATTAGCGAGGTTGTTCATCCAACATTGCCTTTTCGACAGGACAGGACACGGCAGGCTGAGCAGTCGAGCAGGACCATCGAGATTGCGCAGTCTATCCGTCCGTCCATCCTTCCTGCATCCCTTCCAGGTTTCCAGCGGGCTAGATCATCCCGGCGAATATCTTCGACCCGTCCTATTTGTCCTTCTCCACACCGTCCAAACGTCCTGTCCGAATCCCTCAGATCCATTGCGCAATCCCGATAGTCCAGCTTCTATTCCTCAATCCCGGACGTGCCCTGTCGATATCGTAGCGGCAGACGGAGAGTGTATTCACCTTTCGCTCAGTGGGCGCCTAGACAAGTCAGCTACTATCTCTTCGCAGACCACAAGAGCCGATACGCGGATCGACAACGCCCTTCTTCCTCCCCTTCTCACGTCCAAGCAGCCATCACCATTCCTCAGAGTCCGATCCGCGTGCCAGTGCTCTGATCGTTTGACTCACCATCTTTGACCGTTTTTGAATGGGTTACTTGAAGGATAAAGAGAAGGCTTTCAGCAAATCAACAGCTAATTCTGCAACGACAGCGAGCAGCGAGCCAGCTAGCAGCGAGCCAGAGCCCAGCGTAGCAAAACGAGGGATACTTAAGGCACGGTTCAAGAAGTAATTGCCGAAAAACACCGCAGCCCGCGGGTGGACGATCACACAGCATGTGGCACTGGCTGTTCGGCGATAGGAACCAAGATCTTACGTCCGATGCATACGTTGCAAGAATCAAATGGCCCCGTTACTACTGCCCCGGTCCAGGCTGCGGGCAGATTGACCATGGTTGAAAACCATCTCCTTGATACGATCCTTGACTCTGCGCACCTAGCACATTACTCATCTTCTGTACCAAGCTTCCACCATTATCCGTCGCCGGCGGTGGTGGTGGTTGAGGAGCGCGATATCCGTTCTGCCCACCGTTATTGACCAAAGCCTGAAACGCCATTAATTGAGCGCTATTCGAGAGTGATGGTTGTCCGTTATGTTGTATCCCCAGTCCTTGCGGTTGATTATAAGACTGATATGGGTTTGGAGGTATTGATTGTTGTTGTGATTGAGGGTCGATTAAGCGATTAAGCGGATTAGGTCCAGGGGCGGGAGGAGCGGAATGAGGTGGTTGAGGTGGGGTATTGGAGAATCCGAAATGAGGTGGAGGGGGGATATTGACGTGGAGTAGATTACGATCTGCTCGTGCTTGACCAGAACCGGTTTGTTGAGGTAAAGCAGAATCGCCAACGGGGTGCGAAGCGGGACGAGGTGGAGGTAGAGTAGTGAGAGAGGGCGAAGCATGTGGTTGTCGATTAGGGATTTGCGGGGAGGCATTGGTAGATCTCGGTTGGGGGTTCGAAGTTGATCTCACTTGCTGCGGAGCTAGAGGAGCGCTAGAGGCCGAAGCGGGTCGGGAGGCAGTGGCGGTTGATGAGCCGGGCGTGGTCTGCTGTGTCACGGTCGGGCTGGACAAGACAGCGTTCTGAGGGATGGTAGGTAATGAAGGCGAAGGCATGGCTGGCGAAGTCATAGACCTTTGACCCGATTTACTCATTGTTCCTTGAGCTTTGACGACGTCGACCGCCTTCATAATCCGCTGCGGAGGTTAGCGCTGCACGCATACGACGACGGGATAGTCTCAGAGAGACATACCGATTTAACCATTCCGTCCAGCTGTGAATGAATCGTCGCCGTCACTTGGTCCGCTATTGCCTTGTCCCTAGCCGCCTGACCCTCTTTGAGCGCTGTCAACTCCTTCTGGAGCGACTCGACCTGAGTCCGTAGAGCTTGCACAGTGGCGTCGCAGGCCGGCCCGTGAGACGGGGGCGGCGGCGGCGGAGCCGAGGTCGAGGTCGAGGTCGAGGTCGTTTGGACCGTCTTTGTCGGCTCGTCAATCGCACTCGCACTGACGACTCGATCGTCCTTCTCACTCCCTAAGTCAATGACCACATCCTCCTCCTCCTCTCGGACTTTACGGCGTTTCAACCCCCTAATGACCCCATCCGGATCTCGTAACTGTTCAATAACTTTCCACCGCCCATTCCCCAATCGGAGCACTTCAAGCTCTTCCTGCTCTTTCGCATTGAGTTGATCTTGAATATCGAAATACCGATTCTCGAGGTATTCCTTCATGCCCTCGACTTTCTCTAGACGGCGTGACATGTCATCAAGCATTTCTCTCGCTCGGGATCGTTTCCCCGCTACCTCATCCGAAGGCGGAGCAGGGATGGGTTCCGAGTCCTTCTCCTTGCCTTTGCCTTTATCTTTAGTCCTCACTTCCGCTTCTTCGTCCAACTGCCGTTCGACACCTTCGAGCCGTTTCCGCATAGACGCAAGTTCCGAGAAATCGACTTTGTCCCTTATCATCCGTTGAACCTCCTGCCTATCCTCAACAGCACTTCGCGAATCGCGCCGTTGATGACCACCGCCCGTATTACGCGGGGTGGCACGACGCATGACCTCCGTAAATGCTGAATGGAGCGACCTCATCTTGTCCGCCAAGATCAAATCCGCATCGTCAAGTCTCGCTCGGGACTCGGAGAGTGTATCGGGATTAACTTGATTTGAGGGGAATGATTCGAGTCGTTCGGTATGTCTAGCAGCGAGCGCCTGGGCGGTAGTAGCGAGTAGTGTCGAGTGCATGCACCTGTATCCACCATCAGCGCGTCTCTAAATAGTGTTTCAGAAGATCGATGCCAAGGGACTGACTGACCTTGAGAACGACTCAAGCGCAAAAGCGACATCTCTCGACCCATCCTGTTCCTCGGAACTCCTAGACCTCCTCCTCCGACTCGGTCCAGCCTCACCTCCTCCCCCTCCTCCTCCCGCCGCCGATCCGACGGTAGGTGGAACCCTAGGATCCCTCTCTACCTCCCACTCCCTAACCTGCCTCCGGGGGAGGGGAACGATCTGACCCGGTTCAGCTGGTGATAATCTGGATGACTGATTATCGTTGTACATCTGCCAGCTCCGCTCGTCCCGGTCGCGCTCCCGGTCGCGGGGGATGTATGAGGACGAGTACCGCGCACGATCTCGATCCCGGTCGCGGTCCCGGTCGGCCATGACGACCCTGATCGTCGAGAGACGGGTGATTGGAAGTTGCTGTAACAAGTTAATGGTAACTTGTAACTTGCCGCTGTGAGGTTAGGGGTTAGACGGACATGACGCGCGTCTCCGTTTGTTTACGCGATAAGCTAGTTAACCTTGGATACGGTCGTATGGCATTCATGTTCGTAAAGTAAAGTAAAGAGCGTAAGGCAAGGCTACTTAGTAACCAAGAAGTAAAGAGAGTAATTGTCCGTGCAAGGTATGTAGGAGATAAAGGTATGATGTCGTTACACGATCGTTTCCCTTCCATCCATTCCCATCCTAGGCGGCACCGAAAACCACCGCTACAGCAATGGCAGCTGCCACCCCTCCGACCACCAAGAGAGGAATGACGATAGCCGCTGCCCTCCTGTTCCGCTTCACCCACGGATCAGGGTGGTACGTCCACCTCCATCCTCGGGGTAAGTGATCGGCAGCTGTAAAGTCCAATGAAGCTTCTTCATCCTTCCTTATCTCGCTCGAATGACCCATGGGCATCCAACCCCCGAAAATCCAAAACCATGGACCGAGGAAGAAACCGAGGAAGAAGAGGGCGCAAGCGGTCCTCGAAGGTTCAGGAACGATCATGATGGATTGAGATTCGAGTTTCCCACCTGGATTCGGGGAGCCTGTACCGAGGATCATCGATTGATGTTGTTGTATCTGAAGTTGTTTCAGTTCCTTCGCGCTCGCACCGGCCATCTTGGCAGCTACTCGGGCGTTGGCACGTCGATTCCGCTCGAGATGACGTTGTTGATATGCCTGATAATTGCTCGTTCGCCTTCCTCCACCAACGGAGGAAGAGGAGATACTATCGGAAATAGAAGGTGGGCGGAGGTACGACGGTAAACTGTCCAAAGAGGTTTGTGCCAATCTCGATCGACGGATAGACAGATCTTCGGCGAGGTCGGGAGAATCGGTCAACACCTCAGATCCCGCCGAGATCGAGTTGAGAGTATCGGAAGGAGCTAGGGCGCTTCCTATTCCTAGTTCGGAAATACTGCTGAGCGTCGGTGCGCGCGTATCGAGCAGGTTGGGTCTGGACGGGCGTCGAAGAGATTTCGCCTGGTTGCCGCCAGGGGTGTTTGGGCTCATTTGAGCTGGGGAAGTGACGATGGAAGTCGAAGATGATCGAGTCCGAGCCGGACCGAGAGGTCGAGTGAGTGTGGTCGGACTGGGGGACGGCGCTATACCTCCGCCCATCATCAATTCTGCGTCTTCCGACGAGTCCTGGGAGAACCAGCGGCTTGAGACTTGCATTTCGGGTGTGGTGGTGGGTGAGAGGATCGGGGAGAGGACGTTGATGGAGCTTTGTCGAATGGGACTCTTGATGGATGGTGTGGGTACTCGGATACTCTGAGCGAGTTTGTAAGCGTTCGAAAACCTCTCGTCGGCTAGGTGGACTTTGAGCGTCTCCGTCTCCTTGTTGTCGGGGAGTAGAGTGGGATTGGTACTCGAACCCGCTTCCAACCGATCCAAAGTCGTCTGAATCGGAGCTAAAACCGGTTTCGCACTCTTCGTACTCTTGGTACTGCCCGTCGAATCCCTCGTCCTCTTCGATAGGTACGAGCAACTGACCGATGAACGACAAGAACCCAGTTCGTCTGGGTGTTCTTCGATCACCGCCGTCTGACCTTCCGGATGCTGCTGCTGCTGATGTTGTTGTTCCGCGCCCGTGCTCAGTCCGAGACCTAGGCCTAGATGAACGAGTGTGGGTTGATAAGAGGTGATCGAGTGGGTCGAGCAAATGAGAGGTTGGGAGGGGTTCAAGGATGGAGACGCGTTTATGTTTACGTTTATGTCTGTTGTTGACGTTATCGATCGGTCCAAGCCTAGACTGCTGGGGTCCGAAGTGATTGAACTGTCCGGGTCGACCTTGCTGTGAAGCAAATCTTGGTCCTTGGCCATCTGGGACTCGGTCTCCTGGCGGCTTGGCAAGATGGTAGATTCCGGTCGCGTCTCCGTCTCGTCGGTATGTATATGCTGCCGGTCTGGACTCGGATCGAGTGGTTCCCCTGTCCCCTCCCGTTCGTGAAAAACCTGCTCGGGCTCGCCTTCACTGGCATAATCGTACTCGCCATCGTCCGTTTCGCCATCAGCATCAACGAGAGAATCATCGTTCGGCGCGTCGTCAAACTGCGCCACAGTCGTCGAGCGGGCAATCGAGGGTACTGCGGCATTGGCATTGGCATCGGCGCCCGGTGCCTTGGCGGTCTCGGCGGCCTGGTTGGGTGCGCCAAACCAATCGCTCACAAAGCCCAATCCCCAAGTCGGAGCGGAGGACCCCGTATTCGGCTCGGCGGCGTCAACAACCTTCTTATCATTCGATGCGGTGTAGTTATCTCCATCTTTTCGCAGCGCCGATACTGGCAGATCCTTCGCGTTGTCTTGATGGTTCTCGGCGCGCTGAAGTGTGATGGGCGAAGCGAGTGACAAGCCAGTCGCAGTAGGAGCTAGACCAGGGGCGGGGGCAGATGCAAAAGGCGGTGGGGAAGAAGCCAAGGATAATCGTCGGATATCACCCGTCGCGTATTCTTGACGCGGTCGTGGTTTCGAGGTGAAATTGGATCCGAAAGCCTTGTCACCTGGACTAGTAGAAACGACAGAAGCCCTGAGCCAAGGCTTGGCGAGGAAGATCCTGTCGGCTTGCTCTATACCACCGTCCAGAGCTAGGTCATGGAGGGTACTAGCATAAGAGTATCGGACCGAATTGCTTCTCCTCGCTGATGAAGCAAAGCTCGTCGCGTCGGCGTCGTCTTTCGCGTAAGAAGCGTTACCGTCCGAATGGCGGGAAGTTAAATTCGGGGTGTATGGTGACGAACCATTATCGGAAGAAGCCGTACCAGGTCCACCTAAAGCTGGAGTCGCGGCTGTACCGAGGGGACGTTCGTTCCATGCCTTTTCTAGGACAGCGTAGAACGCCGGATCTTCGGCTTCTCGACTGCCTACACCCTCGAGTTGTCGAACGGTATGAGCGAGAGCTACGATCTTTTTTCGACGTCGATAAACTCCTTGTTCGGGAGACGAAGCGAGGATCTCCTCTTCATCGTCTTGAAGTTCTTCTTGCTCTTCCTCTTCCTCGGCCTCGTGGTCAGATGGTTTCGGGATGTATCGAGCGGCAGTCCTCAGTTCTTCCGTCTCGCCGGAGAACTGTGAAGCCCAGGAGTATGATGAATGCGAAACGGAATAATCGGCCGGCGAACCATCTTCGGTGATGGACGTAGTCGTCGGTTGAGCGACGGTATCACCCTCGACCACTACATTCAAACTTCCCCTTCCACCCCGGATCGACGCTCGTGGACTAAGTAATCCCAATGGAGCGCTATTCGGCCTCGTTCCTGCCTTTTCGCCTCCAGTAGATGACTGCTTGACGACCAAACTCAATGGTCTTCGACCTTTACCCTCATTCTCCCTCCCGGCAAGTTCAGCCGCCAGCTTCGCAGCTTTCAAACTCTCCCTCTTCTCTCTCCCCTCCCTTCTCGCACGTTCCAACTCGGCCTTTTCAGCTTCCAGTCGTTTCTCCCTCAGGCTATCATTCGAGTGCGTATGGAGATGCGCAAATTCCGTACGGTGTCGATCTTGGAACGTCTGGACAGAGATCGCACCTAGTGGTTGTCGTTTAGGCCCGGGGCTGGAGAGCGAGTTTGGCCGGCGTTGTTGTGCGCCGTGTTTAGCAGGGGAAGGGGAGAGGGAAAAGCTGGTCGAGTGGGGTCGAGGAGCCGGAGTAGTCATAATATCTCTAGATACAGTCAGCCAAATCAACATCGCGAGAGCTGCCCGGGGGGGGGGGGGGGGGAGGGGGCGAGCAGGGGATGGAGGAGACTTGCCAATTCCAACTGGGCCTGGACGGCCTTAACTCCTACTCCGAAATGGGCAGCGGTACGTCGACCGTCGGGATGACAGTGTCTCGGCAAGTATTCCCTTCCGAAACTAAGACAAGATCCTCCTACTCCTCTGATGTTTCTTTGCTCTTGAAAATGCCGCGACGTCGATCGTCTCAGTCGATCGTCTGTCTCGGGTATGTTTGGGTCGTAGCGGTGTGGGTGTAAAGAGCGTGAATGGCCTGACGAGGCGTGTGGGTGGTGGATCACCAAGTCTTAAGGTGAGTATATGGACTATAGGATACTAAAGATGATTAGAAGTAACGACAACGACAACACCCCCCGCAAGGCAAGGCATGCATCGCCCATGACCCATTAGTCTGTCGAAGCAAACAACATCAAAACACACGCACGGACCTTCAGGAGTCTAAGGCACCGGTCAAAGTGGGATTAGCCGGATTATGAGGTTATATTCCTCATCGGACGCGACTGATTTTGGTGAGCTACTACCCAGCCACCTGTCACTGTTCAGGGTGGGTTGGTTGGTCCGGAGTAAAAGTGCCGAGGCTGCGAACTCGAGCTGCACAGATCTTGAGTCATTTACTAGAGCCACGCGATGCCACCATGAACGATGAATTGAGATGCATCGTGATGGAAGTGATGTGTGCTGATCTGTTTATTGATGTGATGAAGACTCGGTGGTGGACTGCTTGATGCGATGTACGGATGAGTCGATGTCAGGTTATCGAGGCGAGTTTCAACGTAGCCTTGTCGGATGTTCGGAACGAAAGCGAAGTGATCGATGACGAATGAGTGAGTGAGGCGAAAGCGAATTGATGTATGGCACAACAGTGGCGTGAAACGAGGCGAGTGAGTGAACGTGAAAGCGAGACCGCAGTGGAAGTAGCGAGGAGCTGAAAGTGGATGCACAACAATGGAGCAGAACGGAGTGAAATTGAATGATGCGGCGATGCGAGCGACCGGGATGGCAACATTACCTACAGTATCGAGCGCGACGGCGGTCGAGATGAGAGTGCGAGAGATGTGTCGTCGAGCCAAGGACGAGGCAAGCATTAGGCGCGCTCTCGCTTCGCCCTCGTCGACCTCCTTAGCGACTGAGGGGGGAACTTGTCGATCGACTTGATTGGTGTGTGCTCCAAAGCCGAGTCGACCGGGTCGTCCCTAACCGACGAGAGGGGGAGATGGTCATACGCCTTAGGCGACGACTTCAACTCCACCCCGACCGACAGGGCGGGTCGTTTGACACCTAACTGTGCACACGCCCATTCTATCTTCCTCAGCTTTGGTCAAGCAGAACCGAGGAGAAAGCTCACTGAGGTGATCGATAGGTGGCTGGTCACCTCTCAAGAGGGTCTTGAGTATCTCTTGGTAGATCCCCAATTCATGTTCCCTCTCTGCTAGAATGACTTCGAGATCGACATTCTGTTTTCGAAGAAAAGCAGCACCTTGCGTAGGTTCCTAACCCCGTCAGCTGGCCCGTCGACCCCACCGAGAATATCAGCTGACACTCTTCGACTTGGGCACTTTGACCGCCACGGCCAGGGCCATCATGTCCCATACGCGCTTGATCTCGTTGAGGAGCTTCTTATCGTCTCGTCGAAGGTCAGGGCGGTTGATGTACATCGTCCTATCGCGTCAGCTTTGCGGTCCTCCGGCATTGTGATAAAAGGTGGGAATTGGAGCTGAACTCACTTGCCCTCGGTTGAACGAGTGAAGCCATATCTGCTCAGCATCAGCCATCACTCACGGCCGAAGCAAAGGTAGGTCCTGACCCGGACAGCTGTCGCTCGAAAGAGCTTTTCCCGGGTAGATCCCGCTTGTGTACCTCCTGTCCTTTCTGCTTCTTCCTCTCCTTCACCTCTTTGTGTAATACTGAAGATCAGCTCATACTCGATGGAGCATCAGTAGCTGCCTACCGTTCTTATAGAACTGACTCCGATTCAGCTTGTCACTCGCCGAAGCTGGACATGGAGCTCACCTTGCCGATATCCTGGATAACCACACCTTGGCCGTTAGATTGCCATTTCAATTCCGGACATCCCGTCATTGCCCAACTGATAATCAGCTTATCTCCCAAGCACTTATGCGGACAAGCCAGCTGACTCACTGAAACACCTTCATGTCGAATCTTGGCTCTCGGAGCCGTTTGGGCGCGACCAGATACCTCCTAAACTCCCTGACTTTCGCTCGGATCCTCTCGTCCCCTTTCAACCCCGTAACATCTTCCTCGTACATGCCGGCCAAGGGCGATGACTGAGAGGCGGTAATGGGTCGGAGTGGGGTACTTCGTGGCGGACGAACGAGGGGAGTGGCGGGAGGGAGAGCTGGTTCGTCCTTCACGCGAGTCTTGCGAGTGTACGGTCTAGCTCGGGATTGCTTTCGATGGGTCTTGCGCTTGGTTCTTGCTGATCGTTGGGGGTTGTACTCGTCGTCTGCCGGTTCAGGTTGTTCCAGGCTCAACACGTGAAGTGGCGAGCTTACCTGACTGCTCGAGCTCGCTGCTCCCTGTCGCTTTGTACTCGGATGAGTGAGCCGGTGTCTCTCCCACCTGCTTCCTTTGTCCACCGTGCATTCCATGTCGCTCCTTCACGTGCAGAACGACCGTCACCTCACCCTCCTCATCCTCGACATTCTCTTCGTTCCCATACACCCCAGTCAGCCCCATGTTGATCGTCTCCTCTTCCTCGTCCACTTCATCGTCACCGAGATGGAAAGCCCTCTTGATAGGAGTAGGACAAGGAGCCAACATCCTAGCTTCACTCAACGGATGATGAGGCGTAGGAGTCGATTGATACTGCTTCGTCCTCGCTAGAAAGGCTTGATGGTTTTTCTTTCTCTTCTCCGAAAGGGGCGTATCAACACTTGAATCGGACGTTGTGGTACTGTCGGAATGGCCTGAGGGGAGACGTCTGATCCTTCGTCTAGTCGGACTAGGAGTGGAATCGCGGAAGGGAGGAGGAAGGATACCGTCTAGAGCCGATTCGACGTGATTCATCGATTCGTTCGGGTCTTGTTCTTCCACCACCATGGTATCGGCGTGGAACAGTTGCAGTTGAGGATCCAGTGGGAACCCGCTCAACAGATGATCAGCCGGTCGAGCGGTGATTTCGTCAGGGGCCGAAGCGGGTGAACTACCTGCGAAGTCCTGGACCCAGTCGAGTGGGAGCGGGTCGGTACTGTCGATGTACTCGCTCTGATTCAAGGGGAAAGTATGATGAGTTCTGAAGGGAGGTCGATTGCCTCGGAGTCGTAGAGGTGATATCGTGGTGGGTATAGGCATCTCGAGTGAAGCGTGGAGGGAGAGAAGGGAAGGGAATTGAAAATAGAGAGAAGAGAAGAAGAGATGACTTTCCCTTCCTCCTGTCAGTCAATGTATATACAGTGAGCACGAGCTATAATCGCAAAATCAGTCACGTTCGGCGGGGGTAAGGAGAAGAGAAATACATGAAAAAAGTCAAAGGAAGGTCAAAGGTCCTTTGGACGTCAACAACCATATCGAGTGGCGGGCACATGATTGGTGCAGAGATGGGGTGCGAGTCTTCGAATTCTCGGAGGCTGCCCCGAAGTACGGTACGCACAGACAACGCGTGAACAGCGTTGGAGCTCGAGACTTGTGTCCGCGGCTCGTCGGCTTGAGGTAGTGTCCACGATCACGCAGGGTTAGACCGTACGGCTACATCCGATCGAAAGCTACCCCATCTGCTCGTCATCCACCTATCAGCTCTTCAGCGTGAGCAGTCAGTCAGTCCAAGGCAAGTTCACTGTCCTAAAAGCTTTCGGGTTCAGTATACGATGAACGGCTGAGGGCGACGAGTACGGTCTGAGTCACCATCGTGCGCGGACAAAAGCGAGCGATACGAGTAGCGATGTTGATGACCTCTGATGAACTTGGTGACCATCGTCGAGGGATATCGGCTATCTGTCAGTGATCAGTCAGACACCAGACACCGCTCAGACGTTTGGTCGGGTCCTTCAGTCGTCTCTCCGCGACTGTGAAAAGGACTGGACAGCTTGGACAGCATTCGTTCGAGCTCGACATCCTGACGTCGGCCCGACTGTCCAGTCCCTCGACATGGTCCACCACCGCTCGCCCATCGCAAACTCGAGATCATGCGGAGATGCGGAGCGTGAAATGAATACATCCGATCCTCATGACCCCATCATCCCCTAGAGCCTCTCTACTTCTTTCCGCCAGCCTTGGCCTTGAGCACTCGCTTGACGATAGTAGCCTCCTCGATCAAGAACGCTCGGGTGATTCTGCGGAAAATTGTCAGTCCCGACTTATCTTGAGCGTGAATAGGTGGACTCACCGCTGCTTGACGCAGGGAGCGCAACAGGATCCACCGTAAGCCCTGTTGACGGTCTTTTGTCGCTTGGAGATGGTAGCGTCTGTGATTGTATCAGTCCTGTCCTACTCCATTCACTTCTTTGAACGCAAACTGACATTGTCGGGGTCGGAGAGCGGGGATCTGGACGATCAGTATCGCAACAGAAGACTAGAATGGGCGGAGCTTACACCAGGGAGGTCGAGGCCACAGTCACCGCACTTGGGGGCAGACTGCAAGAGTCAGTCAACAATCCTCACTAGACATCCGTATCTCCCTCGGGGTCCACATCGATCCATCCGTTGCCTTCCAGACATCGATCATGGCGACCATGTAGTCCGTCCGTCCATTCCCCTACTAGTCCCCACACGACCCCCTTCACAGACACGCAGAAAACCCCAACTCACAGCCTTCTTCTTCAAGTGGTGAACGACGAGCTTTCCACCGGGGGTCTTGACGACCCTCCTCCTGTTGGAGGTAGTGTTGTAAGGCTGTCGCTTTCGGAGGGTGACTCGCTGGGCCATTTTCGGTCGATGTTACAACGGGGGTTGTCGAACTGGAGTTGTTGAGAACGTCCGATTAAAGGTTTTGGCGGCGTGCAGCGAGCAGCGAGCGGGCGTGGCAGTGAGAGGGGAGGAAGGAGGGATAATGCCGAAGTTCCGCGTCTACCAAGTATGAGTTGAAGAGTGTGGCACGCACCTTCGCCATCGCCTTGTCGGCTATAGTCATTTTGTCAAACTTATCGCCGATGTCTTCGGTCGTCTCGCTTCCCGGATAAATCCGAACCCCCTTGCGTCTGAATCAACACAAACCGTGTTCACCCCTCAACATGCAACACGCAACACTCAACCCCCTTCTTTGCTGTACAGTACCTATCGTAACTGATTCGATGCTTCCTCCTACGCGCACACCTCAATCAATGACGCAGAACAATAAGCACGAGAGCCCCATGATGGAGGAACAAGCTCAAACGTGTAACATACTACCCCGCTTTCCCATAACCATCCTTGACTGAACTCAAATCGGGATGAACGTCCGGTAAAGGGGGAGTCACCTAGCTCCTCCCATCCGTCGCCGCCGCCGCCACCGCTCAATCAAGCTTTAGCTAATAGATTCTCACTATACATCGTCAATAGCCTGACTTCTTCAGTCATCCGAGTGGCCTAGATCCCGAGACAGGATGGTCGGTAAGTATTTGTGCGAAAATACAGGGTTATCCGGCTACATACACTGAACGCCTAGCTAACGCTTCAGACCTCGCAATGACGACCCGCCCTCCGTCCCACCTCATTCATAGCGGTCTCCTCGACATCGTCTCACACATCCCTCCCTCCCAGACTCAGACGGGAGTATCGCCAACTTCGCCCGGTCGGAGAGATGTTGCCAAGGCAAAGAGACAGAGTATAGACAGTCCCGGATTGAGTAAGAAGAAAGTCGACAAGGGGATGATCGGTCCTCCGACCAATTTCCGGTGAGCACACTGGTCTCTTCTCGCTTATGCACGGGTCTGATGGAGATAGGCACATCTTTCACGCTTCAACGTATGAGGAAGCTACGGAACTTTTACTTCGGTGGGCGGTTGAAGGTGTGGACTACAAGGTCGGAGGTAGGTCCAGACTTCTTGAACCTCTCAAAGAGGGCCGTATGACACGGAGACTGACCTGCAGACCCATCATGGGCGGGACCGATCAAAGAGCTCGTGAAAGCTAGGGCGAAAGAACAGCAAGCCAGAGCCGTCGCTCAAGTAGTAGAGGCGACAGCTCGCAGTCGGATGCTAGGCAAGGGCAATATCCCACTGTCAGCTCCTTCCATCTCTGCTTCACAAGCCCTGCTGACACGGGACCAGGCAACCACCCGGTACTCTACACGTCGTCAATGGCCTGCCCTCTTCCATCTACTCAATGACCAACGCTTCCATCTCGCCTATTGCGATCGACACTTCTCATCGTGTATTCGGTTCCACCTCCCTCTCGCCCGGTCTGGCCGAAGCTGAAACACCCGTGTTGATCGCTAAATCGGGATACTTTGATATCCTCCCTTCTTCCTCTAGCTCCGCCGGCGGAGGAGGAGGGGGAGGAGGAATCGGATTACCCCCTCCCACCCCGAAATCACCACTACCAAACCCCTTCGACACGCCCCCAAAAGTCACCCGACCGCTACAAGTCCGCAAGAAGAGCCTCTTACCACCCCCATCTAGTAAAGTGGACGGAGGGGAGCTCCTCGCGATCCAAAAGGAATTGGACGAGACGAACCTGTCCGACCTTGAGGGCATTCGGTCAATGACGGTCTTACCTACCCCGCCTACCAGTCCACCGCGGGCTAGTAGGGGGGTGATCAAGCGCAAACCCGCTCCTCCTACTCATTCATCGTCATTTGAAAGTAATCTGCCATTCAGGATTATCAAACCTTCCCTCCCGACATTGGAAAGGGCAACATCAGTCGCACTCTACTTTGAATCATTCTATCACTCTCTACTCGGTCCTACCGCCGCGGGAGGGCACAACTACCTCTTGGCCCGGGCAAAGCGATTAGCCGACCTCGAACGATCATTCACGACACCTGAAAATCGATTCACGTCCGAAGGGGAGAAACGGTTCAGAAGGGAAGAACTGAGTAAAGAGGAGAATAGGATATTGAGAGAGAGGAGGAAGAAGGTCGATGCTAAGGCTTTCGAGATGGGGAGGGTGATTGGGCACGGGGCGTTTGGGGTGGTGAGGATTGCTAGGGAGAAACAGTCGGGTCGGCTCGTCGCGATGAAGCAGGTGAGTGGCTTCGGGTGTCAGGAGTTGAATCGAGCATGCTGACGTGGTGGTCTATAGCTGAGGAAGGCGGAGTGAGCTCTTCTCCCAAGAGGCAATGCGAGGGCCCCATAGCTGACCCGCGATTGTATGCTGCGCAAGTCACAAGAAGGTCACGTCAAAGCTGAAAAAGACCTACTGGCCGCCGCTTCCTCCTTACCCATCCGAACCTCCTCCTCCGACACCACCGCCAATACACCACATTCATGGATCGTTCAGCTCCACTACGCATTCCAAGATATCGACCACCTCTACCTCGTCCTCGAGTACATGGCAGGCGGTGACCTCCTGAACCTCCTTGTCGACCGCGACACATTCTCTGAATCAATGACTAAATTTTACATTTCCGAAATGGTCCTAGCCCTCCAAGCGACTCACGGACTAGGTTTCGTTCATAGGGATATCAAACCTGATAATTTCCTCTTCACCCCTCAAGGACATATCCGAATTTCAGATTTCGGTCTAGCGACCGACCTCCATTGGGCGCACGATACGGGTTATTACGAAGCTCAGCGTAAAGCCATGTTGAAGAAACATGGGGTCGACCTTGATTGGGCTACGGTGAAAGGAGGTAAAGGGACTCGAAAGATGAAGAAAGAGGAAGTAGAGAGGATCATGGGTAAAGAATGGATGGAAGAAGGTAAAGGGTTGTTGACGTGGAGAGAGGGGAACAGGAAGAAACTTGCTTATTCCGTCTGCGGGTGATTTCAGCTTTGGGGGCCACTGCTTGATCAAGGTGCATAGCTGATATGGGCAGGACAAACTCGTACATGGGTCAGCCGCCCCTCGCGAGAGATGTCAGGTTGTGAGCTGACGGTATAGCTCCGGAAGTCATCAGGGGTCAAGGCTATGGGTTCAGCTGCGACTGGTGGAGTCTCGGTATCATCAGTAAGCTTTCTCCTCTCTCCCGGCTTTTTTTGTGAATCTACATTGGATGAGCGACCGACGCTGCAGTGTATGAAGCCCTGTACGGCTTTCCGCCATTCGTCAGCACCTCAGTGAGTTTCGTCACGACCTTCACTTCGAGGTAAGACGAAGCGACTGACGAATCATCAGCGCCACATCACCCGACAGAAGATGTACGTCCCTCTGAACCTGATCCTGAATTGCCTAGCGGCGCTGACTCTGTAGCCTAAACTGGCGAGCCACGCTCAAGTTCCCTCCCCTCCCTAAACTTTCGTCGGAATGTACAGACCTCCTAGTCTCACTCCTTTGCGAACCGGAAGACCGACTCGGTTCTTCCGCTTCATCACTGGCCAGCCGGACTTCCTCATTCTCCGTCGCCAAAGCGACTGGGCAGGGGTTAGGTAAAGGTGGGGATGACGGAGCTGAGGCTATCAAGAAACATCCTTGGTTCAAGGGAGTGGATTGGGATAGTCAGTCATGTCGAGTCAATGGTGTTTGTTCAGGCTAGTGGCTGACTGGGGTCAGACCTACATAATCAGACTCCGCCTTATGTTCCTGATTTAGCGACGGACGACGATACGAGGTACTTTGACGAAGACATTCCTGACGAGGTAAGTCCCTCTTCATCTCTTGTCGGGGTGTTGAACTCAAAACGCCGTAGCCACTCGCCGCAGCTACGCCTGGACATGTCAAAGATCCCTTGTTGAGGGATACGACTCACGGACCCCGTATTCTCGAAATCAGAAAGCAGTGAGTCCACATCCAGGTCCCTAACAGCAACTAATGGGCAGACTCGCGTTTAAAGGATGGACATTCAAATCACCTCTTTCTTCATCCCGTCCAATCCCACCTTATTTCCCCGAATTTACCGGGTCCGACACGGTCGAAGGTAACATGTTTGGACACGGGCTCGAACAGATGGAACAAGACCTCAGTCATATGAAAGATGAATCGGGGAGTACCGTCACGGACGGGACGTTAAGGGGCCCGGGGGGCACAGTGAGGAGTAGGGCTTTGTCGTTCTAATGCGGTTTGAGGATTGGTGTATACGGATGGGTGGACTCTTGTATTGCCTTCTTGACGATGTTATGACCTTGATGACCTCGATGGCCTTGATGCCTATATCGTCCACCGCCGGACGGCCTCACTCGATCGCCTCGCATGGTTCGGCAGATCGGACCCTCCGGAGAGTGTTTAATTGTTTGTTCGGATTCGTCGGCAACTCGAGCAGGATGGGTCAGCTGGTCAGTCCTTCCGGTCCCTCAGCTTCCCACCAAAAACACCCAGCAGCGATCAAGCGAAGCAGGAATGAAAGCGAGGCGAAGACGAAGGAACCCAATCCATATGTGATACGAAAAGGGTGTCGGTGCGTTGGGTCGTACATCGTACAAACTCCCATCCACTCTTCTCCACCTCCAAAACAAAAAGCTCCCAATCCCAGTCCAGCGTTTAACCAGACTTTCCAGGGGGCTGCTGGTTCCTATTAAACGCGTCAGCTCCGATCTTTCGTCCAATTCGGCTGGGATAGTGAAGAAAAGAGTGGAGAGAGACGAGTGGGATCAGATAGGAGCGAAAGACTAATTAAGATGATAGTGTTCAACATTTGTTGAATTTCTGATTGAACTATGCGTGATTTGTGTATCATCCGAGTAGGGAGGGGGGTAAAGCGAGCGCAGAGGCAGACGCATCGAGGCGACATGACAGTAGGGGAGAAACAGAGCGACACTCACATCCTTCGCTTTCCACCGGGGGCAAGGGTGACATTGACGAATCGTCGGTTCTGGAGTAGTTAGTATGGTTTTTATAGTACAGGCCAATTTGGCCGTGGATGGACGAACGTATTGGGCCCTCTTCCCTGCGCAGATGTCAGCTTGTGCCTATACGAGTACGATCAGGTGAGCGGATGGGAGTAGGTAGGTAGGTTTGGATCGGGCGAGCGGATCGGGCGAGCGGGAGCCGGCGATTCGACCATCGAAAGACGAGGACGGATGTTGTCGAATGCTTCTGCCCTATGCCATCTCCATGCCAGCCAATCGAGATTCCGTCTCCGCCTCTCCCTCCCCAGGCGCTCATCCGCAATCCTGCTCACCCCATCTCTTCGTCCGATGAACGATGTTGATGGTCGAGAGCCGAAAGTTGAAAGTCGATAGTCGAAGTCATGCCGCCCGTTCCCGATCCGGACCATACCAGACCATGCCCATCCGCTTCACCTTTAGGAATAATCACTCACTAGCTCGTCCCTTGGGCTGCTTCTTCTTCTCCTGCTTCTCGACCTTGGGGCACTGGACGATGAATCAATCACCTCCCTCCTCCTTACTGTCAAGACAACTAGACTCACCTGCGACCTGACCTTACCGGCACGCGCGAGGGATCCGTGAACTTTTCCCATGATGTCTGAGGAGTGAGCAAGATGTCACCGCTGGAGCAGGCTGAGGAGGTGACTCACATGTGTCTTGATGTAAAGAAGCAATAGGAAGGTGATCACGATCAAAGCACCACGCAGCAGCACCAGCCAGCAGGAATTCGACGTTTCTCAGGGACAACGAAATGGCCACCGATTTCGCGGCGTTTTCTCTTTTCGGCGTTATAACCTGTAATTGAACGTGGCAGTGGTTGAGTGGGGAAAAGTCAGAAGTGGAGGTGATCCACCTCGCGCAGGATGTGAGTTGTTCACGAGTACTCGTACCTACCTATAGCCTTGACGTGGACACAACGGGCACGACTGGGAGTATGGCCGGAATGCTGGCCGAAGACACCGGGCACGGGGCTACTTCCTCCCGCTTGGCAATCGCATTCCTCGGTCCAGAGGGGACGTACGGACAGCAAGTCAGTGAAATGGCCCCATCTTTCAAGTTGTTTATCGAAGCTGATCGCACGTCACAGGCAGCCAGGCAATTCGCCCGGTCCTTGAGGACGACTGAGGAGCTCGAATGGGTTCCATGTCGCACTATCACACGTTAGTTCACCCATTATCGCAGGTCAGATCAAGCTGAACTAGGTGATAGACGCCTATGAGTATCCCGCGAAGTATACCGTCCTCCCGCTCGAAAACACCATATTCGGACCGGTGACCGAGACTCTGGACTGTCTATTCAAGAGGCTTCATACACCTCCTCCCAATGGCGATAGTCCGAGGACTCATGCGAATGGAAAAGGCAAAGGCAAAGAGAAGGAGATAATAGCGACTCTGGACTTGCCCATTCGGCATTGCCTAGTGGTGAAGCGGGAAACGAAGATGGAGGATATCAAATGGGTCAAATCGCACGAGCAGGTCCGTAACCTTATCCTAATGTCTCTGCTTACGAAGTTGGTCTGACTTGGATTCAGGCATTAGGCCAATCGGCACGGTTCTTGAATCAGCACTTACCCAATGCCAAACGAATACCAACAGCCTCGACGGCCCTAGCTGCTCAAAGTCTGTTGAACGATCCGGAAACGGGGGGCGCACTGTGCAGCGCCTCAGTAGTCGAGGGGAATGACCAATTGGAAGTATTGTACGAGGGAACACAAGATCGCGAAGGTCAGTCCCGCCCGCCCGTCCGGTTCGATCGAGGTCTACCTAACATTACAGGCAACTATACACGTTTCATCCTTCTCACCGACTCATCAACATCATTGTCGTCCGCTACGGAAGATCGGAGATCGCAATTCTACCTCCTCCGCTCGCCTGACGACGTACGCCATCTCCCCGATTTCGAGTCGAGTCGGATAGGCTCATTACATACTCGACCCGTCTCGACTTCGTCAGATCAACGAACTGATAGTCGATACCCCTGCAATCTGTTTGTCGAGCTCACCGGTGCTTCGCCATCGAGTCCCACGTCGGAAGAGACGGAGAGGGACGAATCATACGTTTATCTAGGATCGGCGAGTGTCACATCAGCCAACGGTTATGCTTGACCTCAACATGGATAGTCGACTATGTGCGACCGATCGTTTGCGTCGATCATGGTACGACTATACGACATGATGGTACGAGTTCATGTCTGTCGTATGTATATATCTCCATATTCAAGTCTGTTACTTCAACCCTGCTTGGAGAACCTACCACCTCGTCCCGGTCTGCGGACCCCAGGTACTCGTGTTCGCGTTGCAAGTCGAGGCGTTCATGGCTGCCCAATCTCCGATGGTCTTGGCTTTCTTTTCGATCTTGTACCCCGGGATCGGCTTTGAAGGCGAGAACCCTTGCGCCAGGGTGGAAGCTAACGAACGTCAAACCTCTCTGATGATCGAATACAGTACACCGATAGGACTGACGTTTAGCAGCTCGCAGCATGTTCTGAGCAGCGTTGCTCAACGGACCCCTACCTCTCCCTTCACCGTCGTATCTCCACACGTTCATTCCCGCGGGTTCACTCACGAAACTGACCACCCCTTTATGCAACTTACTAACCCCTATCATTCTCTTCAGCAAGTCCATCATTAGTGGAAACACCCCCCTGAGCGATTTACGAGCTTCGTCAAACCTTCGATCGGAAGTATCGACCAAATTCGGTAGGGTGGTTGGGGAGGTTGAACTGTCCCTTCTGGTGAGGCGCGAGAAGGCATTGACGCGTTTGAGATAAGAAGAGTCGAGCGAATAGCTCCAAGTGGTCAAGTTTGCGGTGGGAGGGGTTGACGGAATGGACTTTGATGTATACAAATTCGTCTCGATTAGGCTGATCTCGTTCGGCGACAGTCGGCAATCTCTGCGAGGTGTTCGAACGACGATTTGAACTACAGAGACTGTGCTCGATGACTGTACATGGACGTCCATCCCCGACCGAATTGGACCTCGTCCCGACCCTTGCTGAAATGAGGTATCGAACCAACATCCCTATCCCACCTAGATCATATCGTACCAACTGCGTCGTACCCCCTTCCCGCCTCTCATTGGCGTTTCTTCGAGTCACTCGCTGCGTATAGTGTTGGACGTAGCCACGATGAGCTTCGCCCGGACCAAGCATGATCGACGGAACCCAATGATGGAAAAACACTATCTGACCAACAACTTTGGCATCGATCCTCACTGCCTGGGCCTCGGGTCGTAACATTAGGTCAACGAGCAGCCAGAGGGTTGATAAGTCCAGGACTAAGTCCAGGCCGTCGAGTATCGAGGTGGAAGAGAGGGAATGAAAGATCGGTTCGAATGGTGATCGATCATGTACGATTGACATGTCTTCTACATAACCAATTTAGCGGGCTCGGTGGGAAAGGACGTACTGCAGTCCAGGACAAAATCGACATATCCGAGACGCCGATCCGAGTCAAGCTTGCCAGCCGCGCGGAACTCATCAAGAATGTCGGGGATGCCTATTGCTCTACTCAGTCCACGTTGAGATGGTGTGGTCGAGGAGTACAAGGCTTACCAGGCGTGACGAATCGCTTCCCCTGCGATCGCTTCCCTTCTCGTTCTTCCACCACATCTTGCACAGTCACTGGCACCCCTTTCCAGGTATACCCACCAGCGTACCTCACATTGGTAGGTAAGATCATTGACTGAACCTGTTTCTCCTTGGATTGCGGTGTCGAGCCACTGGCCTGATGGTCTTCGAAAGCCAGCATCCCGAGCGGGCCTCGGGTCCTATCGATGTTCTCGTATTGCTCCTTCTCGGTGACTCTGTATACGAACGGGACTCGATGACCCCTCAACTTCAACCTCGTCAATCGGTTTCGAGCAGGGTAAGGGCCCGCACCTGCGCCTGCGCCCGCGTTACCGTCCTCATCTTCGTCGGACAGATCGAAGTCGAGCTCGAAGCCCCGGTCGTCCCTCGGGTCATCGGCTTCGTCGAGGTATTTCAGAGTTTGGGCGTTCGGCATGAATCCGCTTTCCACTAACCTTGTTTCTACAAGACCATACAGAGGGTAAGAAGAAGTAAGGTGACTCGATGGTGGCACATGAGCCGGGTGATAGCTTGACGACGAGCGGTGAGAGCAATTAGGGGTTGTCACCGCCGCATGACGACTGGTCCGTGCCGCGTTGTCAAGGCGACGGAGAGGGCTTTACTGACGGCTTGTCGCTTCTATGCACGTTCGATCTGGGTCTGAACCGTTCTAATACCAGGTCGACAGCATGCATACTTGTACAGAGTAGCATTCCCTTCCCATCAAGTAACTTGCGCTAGCGGTGAAGCGCCACAGGCTATGCCACACCAAAGCTCATTCACCACGTGGTACACCTTCCCATCTAACATCCAAATTTCGCTGTCTATCCTCCCTCTGTTTGTCTTCGCTATCACATCTAGGTAAGTCACCCTCATTCTTCTCCTCCTCGACGATGACTCCCCTCCGCCCCCCCCCCCCCCCTTCTTCCCGATCGTGATGAAAACCTTACACCAAAACAAATATCAACTAGAAGGCTGTTGCTTAGCCTATTGCCCTCGCAAAGGCGTTGATTAGAAAACTCCTATCTGACTCGCATCCCTTTCCCTCACTTCTATCTCATTTGCAGTATTCAGGAGACGGAGACGGACGAGAAGCTGACCAAATGTTCAGGTACACTCGTGATAATCGATTCGTAGTCTCCCAATAAATTGACATGTCTATGTATCTACATCTACATCTATATCTACATCACGCCGACGCCATCTCCACATCCTACCAATCACTCCTCCTCTTCCTTGACTCCAATCTACCTCCCTCCTACGTTCCGGGGTTCGTCCTGGAGGGGAGATGTCGAAGTCACGGGAAATGGAATCGACCGCGCGTTTGGCACTCCCCACACATCCTTCCAATAATGGAATACCGGGGTGGGCGTAGGCTCCTGCCAAGTAGATCAACCCGGGTCCGGGGTAGAGAGCCGCGATCGTCCTCCTTGGAGATTGGAGTGGGAGTGCCCTGGTACTCCGTCAGTATTGGCTAAAAGATAGACGGGTTGTCACAGGAGAATCAGACGTACCGCTCGAGCCTTGCTATTCCCAACACCGATTCTTGCCTTATAGGCATCACGGGGTTGGTCGTTTGATATACCGCCTCCCTCGCGTTCACCTTCGCTTTCATTCCTTCACATGAGCCGCGTCTGGATTGGGGAGGTCGAATGACATGCGTGGCCATGGTGTATCCTTCCTCCGGGTCGAAATGGGGTGTCTGGCCGTCACTCGCTTTTTCCGTCGAGCTCTTTGACCTCGAGGTCGAAGTCGAACAGGAAGGAGGGAGGACGAGGTTGATATCCCTCACATCGGGGGACGGGGGCAGTACCGACTTATCCCGATGTGTCACTACTATCGTTTCCTATCCCGTCAGCATTGCCACCCCCAACTTGATTCTTCGAGTCTGGTAGTCACACTGCCCGCTCACCTTGTATCGCACTTGAGCCAATGCCTTCTTCATTATCCCCACTCTTAGCCGCTCATCCGTCAACTCCGCCTCTGCCAGACTATCCTCCATCATACCCAAAAACGAGCGAGCCACACTCGCCGGCGTGGCCAACACAACTCTATCCACCTTCACCTCACCCTCCTCTCCATCGAAAGACAGCACCACCCTACCCTCCTCGTATCGCATGTAAGTGATAGTACATCCTAATCGGAGGTATCCCTCCCCCTGCTTTTTCACTGGCTCGACCAATCGTTCCGCAACCGTCCGCGCTGAATGACCGGGAGATAAGGCGTAATGGTCCGTCCCGACCGTTAGGTGGATGTAGTCCAATATCGCTTTTGCCGGGGTCGAATAAACGTCCGAATCAGGCATGGTTCCCACTGATGAAAAGAGCGGGATCACCACTTGAGCGATGAATGAGCGCCAGACGAGGCCTAGGGGGGTGTATATGGGGAGGTAGGGGATAGGGTGATACAGGAACGCCGAGATCTGATCAACCATTTCGCTGAAGGCGCCGCCAAACAGGCAGGGCAGGAGGGAATGATAAGATAAAGCAGCGAGGGCGAGGAGGAGGATATAAGCCCCGGCGTAGGCTAGCCATGTGAGGACCGATAGTATAGTCGACCGGGCGGTGGGGAAAGAAGGGACAGAGTTGCCCGAAGCGCCCGAATGGATGAAATATGGCTTGAAATCCAAGTTGGGGACAAAGTGGGAGAAGGAGAATGTGAAATGGGTAGGGACGAGTGGGATCCCGAGATGGCGATATAAAGCGATAAGGTGAGGGTAGTAGCCGCCTTGAAAACTACGCATGGGGACGTCCACCGTCCATCGTGAGTCGACGTCAATGTCGATAGAAGACGAGTGGAAGCCGATTTTCTCGGACTAGAATTATGGGAGTCAGCTCAGGCGTGATCATGTTTGTGTGTCTGTATAGCCAGAAACGTAGCGACCCACCTTCTCTATTAGGTAGACGGTCACTCCCCTCAGTCGTAGGAGGTAGGCGGTCGTCAGCCCCGCCAATCCAGAACCGACCACTGCCACGCGGGGGGTCGACGAGGTAGTCATGTCGGGCAACGCAGTATCGATACAAAAGCGCTTCAGACCGATATACGCATCGCAACAACGGACAAGCTCCCTTTTTGAGCGGAGGTGTAGGAGTGAGTGTTTAGACAACGACCAGCTTCTGGTTTCTGGGTGTAATCAAGGTGCATTCGTCGCCTCGTCCCATACCTATGTTTTGTGCCTCGCCCCACGTCGCGTGGTCAATGATAATCAGCGGCGCCCACCGCGATTGATGTGATCGGAGAAGGGTGAATTAGGCGCCCGTCAAGTGCATCTGATCAGAAAGTGCTGGTCTCGACGTCGTAGCCCACCCATTTGGGCCCTGCTGCTGGCTTTGCCCCGACTAGAGCCGGGCCAGAGCCAGTTTGAGCCAGCACATGAGCCCCGGGGCGATAGTAATCAATTGGTGCTGTGGTACCTGAGTGAATGCGTTCAAACGCCGTCTATTGGCTTGTCAACTTTACCGGTTAGCATTTTACCGGCAAGTCAATATCGGCCGTAGTCGGCGGCAGTGAGTCTGTAGAGCAGAGTGGAGGAGACCCAGTGGAGAAACGATCTTTAAAGATGTCATCAACCCCGCTCTAGTCTATATTTCCCCCATCCTCAACCCACTATACCTCACACGACCCCAACTCACCATGACATCCACACACAAGGTACACCCACTGCCCGATTCGATCGACGAGGCATCAGATATCTTCCCTCCCCCGTCCAGAGTATCGGGTAAGGGCAACTACCCCAAACCGAACATTGGACCAGACTATAAAGCCTACTTGGCAGAATACGAAAAGAGTGTGGGTAAGAACTCGGACGAGTGGTGGAGAGAGCAAGCGAAGAATTTGTATTGGTACTCGGATTTCAAGACGGTCTCGGCGGGTGGGTTCAAGGAAGGCGATATCCAGTGGTTGTGAGTTGCGGGTCGTCTTCTCTCCCTTCTCTCCCTTCTCTCCCTTCTCTTCCTTCTCTTCCTCCTGCTCCTCTTTCTCTTCTTCTGCGGGAGTTGGTGGGCTCAATCAAATCCTCTTACTTCACTTCATTCCACTGTCTTGCCCTTCCATCACTCTGAAGATTCCCTCCTCTCATTCCTCACCGCTCTCTTCCTCAGAGGGACTCTCAAGTCTCAACCCTCGTCAACCATCTTCTCTTCCTCTTTCCCTCTCCGCACTCATTCATCCCTTCCCTCCTCCAATTTGTTACTCCCTGAATCGACCGCTCAGCTACGAGTCGTAAAACCTCTCTCTATCTCTGTATCTTCTCACCCTCACCTTGTTCTCTCCTCCACGCCCATCACATCGTCGCCTGCCTCCCACACAGTGCTTCGAGTCCTAGTTCATCGCTCGTGACTGACCCTCTCCAGCCCTGAAGGAACGCTCAATGCCGCGTATAACTGTCTAGACCGACACTACTATGCCAACCCGGAAAAGACGGCCATTATTTACGAAGCGGACGAAGCGAACGAGTCCAGGGAGATCTCTTTCGCGGAGCTGATGAAGGAGACGTGCAAGATTGCCAATGTGCTCAAAGAGTGGGGTGTGAAAAAGGGCGACACTGTGTCTATCTAGTAAGTGTCATCCGTGTCGGTGGGTTTCGAGCTGTGGGACAATGCCGTGGAACAACGCTGCTGACACTACGTAGCCTTCCCATGACATGGCAAGCCGCTGCTGCCTTTTTGGCTTGTGCGAGGATTGGAGCTGTCCATTCGGCTGTGTTTGCTGGTTTCAGTGCCGAGTCGCTGCGAGATCGAGTCCAGGACTGCGAGTGCAAGGTTGTCATCACTACGGAGTGAGTCAGAAGTGCAATTTCCGTATTCATGGATCATCGACTGACTGTTACAGTGAAGGCAAGCGAGGCGGCAAGACGATTGCTACGAAAGCTAGTGAGTGGCAGACTGCATTACACAATCAGCAGGGCCACTGACAAGAGCAGTCGTTGACAACGCACTGCAGTCTTGCCCTCTGGTCGAGAAGGTGCTTGTACTCAGGAGGACCGGCGGGAAAGTCAACATGAAGGAAGGACGTGACTTTTGGTGGGACGAGGAGGCAGAGAAGGTGCCCAGCTACTGCCCTTGCGAGCCCGTCGGCGCAGAGGACCCCTTGTTCATCCTCTACGTAAGTCTCCTTAATGGCCAGAGACATCCTGAGATGTCAGCCCGCTCACCTTTCAGACCTCCGGCTCGACCGGAAAGCCCAAGGGTGTGGTCCACTCTACCGCTGGTTACCTCCTCGGCGCGTACCTCACGATGAAGTACGTGTTTGACATCCACCCCGAAACCGACAAATTCGCCTGTATGGCCGATGTCGGATGGATCACCGGTCACACCTATATCGTCTATGGTCCCCTGTGTATCGGCACGACTACGACCGTATTCGAGTCTACTCCCGTTTACCCGACCGCGAGCCGATACTGGGATTTTGTCGACAAGTGGAAGGCTACTCAGCTCTACACTGCCCCAACTGCTATTCGACTACTCCGCCGAATGGGTGAAGAACACGTCAAGAACCATGACTTGTCATCTTTGCGTATCCTCGGTACGGTCGGTGAACCGATCAACCCAGAGGCATGGCACTGGTACAATGATTTCGCGGGAAAGAACGAGTGCGCCATCGTCGATACGTACTGGATGACCGAGACGGGATCACACGTCGTCTCTCCCTTACCTGGAGCTATCCCAACCAAACCTGGATCGGCGACATTCCCTTTCTTCGGGTACGAATTGGAGATTATCGATCCTACTTCCGGTAAAGTGCTTGAAGGGAACGACGTCGAAGGTGTTTTGGCTTGCAAGAAACCTTGGCCGTCGATCGCTAGGACGGTATACAAGGATCACAAACGATACCTCGACACGTACATGAAGCCTTATCCTGGATACTTCTTCTTTGGTGATGGTGCCGCGAGGGATAGTGACGGGTATATTTGGATCAAGGGTCGTGTGGATGGTGAGTGGCTCCAGCACGCCGAGCAGAGCGAAGCGGCGCGAAGCAGCGCGGAGCCAAGCCTAGCGACGCAATGACCCCCTCATATCACACGGACCCCGCTGACATGCCAGACGTGATCAACGTGTCCGGCCACCGACTATCTACAGCCGAAGTCGAGTCCGCCCTAATCCTCCACAAGGGAGTAGCCGAAACAGCCGTCGTGGGATGTAACGACGACGTAACAGGTCAAGCCGTCCACGCATTCGTGACGATGAAGCCTGAATTCGATTCCAACACCAACGACGCCGACCTGGCCAAAGAGCTGGTTCTGCAAGTCAGGAAGGTTATTGGTCCATTCGCAGCGCCAAAGAAGATCGTCAGTGAGACATTTTTCTCTTGGAAGTAATCGGCTGATGGGGCGTAGCACATCGTTAGCGATCTACCAAAGACGAGGAGTGGAAAGATTATGCGAAGGGTATTGAGAAAGATCGTCTCGGGTGAAGGTGATCAGCTGTGAGTCGAGACGACGTATCATCCACCTTAAGGCAGACACTGATATTACTCGCAGAGGCGATATGAGCTCGTTGGCCAACCCGGAGGCAGTTGATGAGAGTGAGTCTGAGTTATAGTCTGAGGTTTGGTAAGCCGCGCGCTGACTGACGATCGTAGTCAAGGAGAAGGCGACTCCGAAATAGGTCCGTCGGAAGGAAGAGGTAATGAACAGAAGATAGTGAATGCGGCACAAGTGGTTCTTGGATCAGTATCGACGGAGTCGAGTCCAATGTATAAGTATGAAGATTCGTGTCGACACCGTCTGCCTATTCGTCGCCATGTGTCGCTGGATTGATCGAGCACTCGACCAAGGCTCAATGCTACTATCATAGTCCGCGCCTTCTTCCATTGAGGTGGATGGCCTGTACCGAGGTTAGAACGATCACGATCCTTTATCTCAACGAGCCCCTGTCCTCAGCCTTGACTTTAGCCAAGTCAGTGTGATCCTTAGTCGTCGATCCTTTGAGCATGCTCCACACGAGTAGAAGCGGAGGTTCATTCGAAACCTCTTAAAAGGTCAGCAACGGACCACAGCACTTCACATCCTCTCACATCCTCTTCTGCTCACTCTTCCCACCATCTTGATTCTCACTTTTTCGCTACTCGACAATTCACCACGCCAATCATGTCCGGCCAGACAGCAGAGATCGACAACAGGGTCAGTAAAGGTGTTGCTCGCTCGTTATAAAACTGACATTGGCGTTCAGATGCCCGAGACCACGACGCAAGAGCAGAGCGACGAGCGGGTGCCCCCCTCCCTTATGGGTTTGCCGCCAGAGATCAGGATATTGATCAGCGAGCGTTGCGATACCGAGTCAAATTTGGCCATGTCGAAAACGTCCAAAACGCTGCAAGAAGACTTTCTGCCGAGCGCCTACCCTATCTGGTCGGAACGGGGCTTTCAGATGATGGATAGCAATTCCAGGTCATTTAGAGGAAACAATCTTCACCGATGGTCAATCATTCGACGAAATGTTCGACACCTCAATCAGTCACCAGATGTGCGCTTTCCCACGACCATGGGTGAAACGAACGACGATGGCCTCTCGCGCAGTCTCTTCGAGCACTTCGAAACTCTTCGACAGACATGTCCGAGCTTACAGTCCTACAACCTCATCAGACTGCGTAACACCATTGCTTTCCCAAACTGTCCAGAATCGGTCGTCGTCGCCGAAAAGTCGAGCAACGGCCAGACGACCCTGACCTGGAAACACAATACCATCCTTTCACTCTCACAAGCCTACCTCGACGAAGCGCTTTCCCTAGGTCATCGGCACTCGATGGCTTTCGTCAACAAGGGCCGAGCATTGGAGCAGATGACTCACGAAATGGTCCAGGAATACAAGCCGAAAAGCGGTTTGACATGGCACTGTCTCGATCTTGGAGGACCGGACCCCACCATTGAAGACTCCTATCCTGCTGCCCGCAACACCGGTCTCCTGGCGAAGCAGATGTACTTCATCAGAGGTGTGATGCCCCCAAACGAGGACGACAAGTCAAGTGATATCCTCAACTTGAGAGGTCTCGACCGGCTCGTTGTGCCGTGTGGCAATGTGGCCGAATCTCTGAACGAGTTGTCCCGGCACAAGCTCAAGAAGGACGGAATGCTTTACCTGAAGCGCATGGGCCCCGGTGTTCTTCCAACAACCGCGTATCTCGACTCCGATCCGGACGTACGCGCAGCCATTCAACGCTGTGGAGTCAAGACGATCAAGCTGCAAGCAGAGCAAGCAGACCCATCCGATGGCGACTCCGTCATGCGCCCCAGTCAGCCGCCGTCCGAGGGCGACTCCATCGTGGGGCCCAGTCGACCCGATCCTACTCCCGAGGTTATCTATGTGTTACGACACTCAAGAGCATCGACACGTCGCGGCGGGACTCGCCGAGTCAGGGGCACGTAATCCACAAGTCCGCACCAGACTATCGATAGCTCCTGTTATGACCCGACCACCTTACCACCTTGAGACCCAACACTGCTTCCACCTCCACCTTTGCCGTCATCGCTACCATTGTTTGTGCCACTTGCATCACCGACTGCGTTACCACCTGCCTTCCCAAGGTTCTTACCATCTGTCCACTTCCAGTTTCTGGGAGCTGGGACGATCACTATATGTAGTATGTACTCCTGGCTGGCAGGCTCGTTGTATTTGTGTAGTGTAGTCGCTTGAAACCCATGACGTACTTGTAACTGCCGACCTAACCAAACTGTGTCGAGGTCTGCCAGGTGTCCCTCTATCCATCAGCCGACATCGTAATCTGAGTCGCTGGGCGGGTCCGGATGTAGCGCAAGTACCCAAGCAAAGCCTGTCCAGCACGGCATGAAGCCGGAGCCTGCTGATCAAGCATGAATACAGCATACCCTCGCTGGTTGTTCGGTAAATCGGCCTCTCTGGGTCGATTTCATCGGTCATGGCCGGATATTCCGTGAGCCGAAGTTCGGTAAGCCGCAGCCGCGTGATTCTGTGCCATGGGGTACCAACCACTGCTATGTTCACATTATCCGGGCTTACTTCTGGTATATATATATATACATATACCATACTCTCTCTATACCTTCTCATCCTAGTCTGGCTCAGTGATATAGAGCGTAGAATCGATACATCCACCCCCGCTCGACACAACTCACGATGTCGGCGATAGACCAAAGTGCCATGCCCAGACCTCAACCGGGTAGAGAGGTCGTTCCCCCACCTAAACCGGTAGGGGGTAAGAAGCCATATCCATTCTGGCTAGGCGGTGAGTCTGCTCTCAGCTGGCTGGTGGTTGGTCGTCAGGCCGGCTGTCTACCGGCACCTCGGATTGAAAGCGATTTTGCCAAGCTGATTGGACTCTCAGGTGTCGCTGCTTCCATTGCTGGATCTTGCACCCACCCGCTCGACTTGACCAAAGTCCGATTGCAGACTTCGGGCGACAAGGGCATGCTGAACAGTATCAAAAAGACCGTCCAGAATAACGGTAAGTTCAGTCTAGTCTATTCCAGTGTCGTACTTCCAGACATAGACCCAGACTGCTCTCGCTGAGAAGGGGTGTTGATGGGCAAATGCTGACATACTACCTTCTAGGTATCCGAGGGCTCTATGACGGTCTAACTGGAACCCTTCTTCGGCAGATGACTTATTCAATGATGCGGTTCGCAGCGTACGACTGGGCAAAAGGAGTAGTACATACCGGTAAGTCTGTCATCTCGACCCCAGACATGAGGATGCTGACGTACCAGACTCAACACCTATACCCGGATACAAGATGGCCCTGGCAGGCAGTATGGCTGGTGGAATAGCTGGATTCCTGGGGAACCCGGCGGAATTGATCATGGTCAGGATGCAGGCGGATAAGGCTAAGCCAGTAGAGAGTGAGTCACACCAGCGACGGCGTTAGCCGGAGCTGTCTCTTTCGCAAACGAATGCGTCTTTGCAGTACCTCCCGAGGTACATGAGGGCTGAATTTCCCCGCTAGAACGATTCAACTACCGAAACTCCATCCAGGGGCTTTACAGGATGACCCGTGAAGAAGGATTCGGAGCCTGGGCGAGGGGTATCGCGCCGAACACCGTCAGGTCGATCCTCATGAACATGTCTCAATTGGCCAGGTCAGTCCCACAGCGCCGACAGAGATATTCCTGTCCTTCTGCTCGCTAGGCTACGACGTAGGCATTGGTCGGGACTGACGGAATAGTTACGACTGGATCAAGGGCGAGTTGATCCATACCAAGATCATGGAAGACGGACCTGTGCTTCATTTCGTCGCTTCGCTCGGTGCCGTATGTTTCTTTTCCCTCCCAATCATCAATGCAGACCCATTTCTGACTTGACGGACAGGGTACTATCGCTACCAGTGTGTTTCCTGTCACCTCGCCTTCTGTCGGCCGTTTGCTGACGTCCTCCCAGCCGTCTGCTCACCTGCCGACGTGCTCAAATCGCGAATCATGAATGCTTCCGGACACAGCACCATCGCAGGCGTCATCAAGACTTCGTGAGTCGTCAAACGACCTTAGTGAAGTTGAGAAAGATGGAAGACTGACGGTCAAACAGGTTGGCAAATGAAGGACCTATGTTCATCTTCAAGGGCTGGTTACCCGCTTGGACGAGGTTGCAACCGACGTAAGCGCTTTCTTCCCGTTTTACGCTCGTGCCCAAGGCTGATGCAGTACAGGACGATCTTGATGTACGTCCATCCTACGACCGACTAGGCCCCACTCGCGCAATCTCTGGTCACGGTCTGATGCTGACACTGTCAATAGCTTCCTCACGCTCGAGCAACTCAAGAAGGGTGTCGACAAGTATCGTGCGGCGGGTGGCACTTTGCTCTAGCCGAGTCGGGCTGTTCTGTGCAGATCAAACCGAAAGTCCGGTGGTAACGACTCCTGCTGCCGAAGGGAATGCTAAGGCAACAATGCCGTTCAAGGCCAGTTTATATAAAGTGAAGAAGATTGTAAGATTTCCGGGTAGTTTGGGTTCACGGCAACGATGTATCATGTACTCTCAATTTTTCTCGACCAAGGTCCATTTCGCGGACTCCATCTCGCTGAAGCTTAGACATCGTAGCCTTGATTGAGGATTTGTCATGGTGGAATGATTTTCAGCGATACAAAAGATAATGTCGACAGGATGGCCATTCTAGTTGTCTATTCCATCTAATACTGCTCGAAGTCGATACCGTGTGTCATTCGCCTTCCGTCTTACCCTTTCGCCATGATCCTGAGAAGTCAGCAACTCCGCGCCACCGCACCACCACGGTCTAACGGATAAGCACTGACCCGCAAACTTATGTTCGACCATTGCCTGTGGGTCTGAGAGTAATCAGCACACCACCCAGATCGAAGCTGGACGTGCCGAGGGAGGACTCACGTGAAGGTGCTTGAGCGCCAAAGTTGCCTACTCCCGGTGAGAAGCCAGTGACTATACCCCCAATCAGCTTCCGCACTGTCGAGGGGAAAAGAGGGACGAGGATTGACTGACCTGGGAGGATGACCACGTCGCCTACTCTGAGAGGGGTGGAGAGGTCTTTCAAATCCGTCCATACCATCCCGAAGCGTACGTTCAGATACCTACCTTATCAGCCCGGACCGACGACTAAGCAAAGACCGAAGGCAAGTCATGACCTACCCTAAGACGGCATCGGTAAACAGCCCAGGTCCAGTCCAATCCATAACCCCGACCGGTCCACCATCTTTCGGTTCATCCAGTACGGTAACCCTTTCCAGCTCGTTGGCTTCTTTCGTCTTTCCCTTTTCTCTGAGTGTTTGGATTTTGGTCTGATGCGTGTGGGCCCAATCGACGGCTTTTGCTGTGGAATGGAGGATCCGAAGGATGGCAGATAGGAGGATAGGGTGGGACGGGGCCGAGGCGATGGTCCATTGAACTATCTGGATCTGGAAGTCCGAAATAAGCATGTATTATTCGACGTGGGGATCGGACCGTTCGCTCTCGCTCCTGCGAATGGCTCAAGACTTACAGGCCTAGGCCACCAATCGTTCCAATCTTCCCTCTCGCCCACATCCGCTTCAACACCCACTACCACACTAGGAGGACCAAGCACGTCCTCCCATCTCTCACCGACCGCTATCCGATTCTGCTCATCTTTCGTCAATCCTTTCCCGCCGGCCCAGAGTGTGGCTCCGTGACCCCATCGAGATGGAGGTTTACGTAGACGAGTATCGGTATCGGAGTAGATCCCTCCTTCGACGAGGAGGAGCAGGTAGCGGAGCATGTCTGAGCGCTGGCGGTAGCGTCAGGGGTATGGCTCGATAGCGGTCGCACGAACGGAGCAGCTCACCAGGATACCTGACGGGAGCATGGTCCAGAGGTAATGGACTTTGCTGCCTGCAAAGTGTTTCTCCACCCATGCGTCGGCGTCGCTGCAGAAACAGTCAGCTTCACAGCCACATGGTCATCCAACCTCTAGACGTAAGGTACGCACCGGTCCAAGACCATCTGATATCCCCAACCCTCGTCTTGCGCCCTCCCACTCTTCCAACTATGCACATCAAACCCCTCAGCTTGATCCTGATCAGCAGCCGTCTGCCAGATCGTCCTCACCTCCCCTCCGGCGTCTGTACTAGTCCTATTCCAAGCATCCCGACTAGCCACTCCAGCTAGATACCTCGCCATCCCAAATTTGAGCGGTCCCTGCTCCTTCTGCGGAAAACACGTATCGGCGAATACGTCGAGTTGAGCGGCTGTTTCTGGTAGTTCCCAGTATCCCAGATTGTACACGTCGTCCGCTTTGCGACCTAGCGACGAGAGGGGAGGATCTATCTCGCTGAATTGTCGTAATGACGGCCATGGGATTAAGCCAGAGAGGAGTTCGTCCGAATCGTATTTGAGTCCCCAAGTTTGGATATTGACAGAGGGGCGGACGGGGATGTTGTTACTGCTGTACTTCCCTCCGGTCGTTTGTTCGCTCTCAATAACCCCTACCACGTCAGCGCCCACCTGGACCCATTAGTTACATCGAGAGTATGACTCACCCTGCCGGAGCTGACCGTCCATGAACTCGGGCATCTCGGGGAATCCAACAGTCCACCATCCTCCCAATGCTACCAATGCGAATACAGCACCGGCAGTAGCCAAAGCTCTCCGTTTACGCAAGCTGAAGTAAGCCCTCGCACCAGCCACGGGTGAAGGCATCCATTTCTCCTCGTCCATTGGTTGGGCAGCGGAAGCTGGTAGGTTGATTGTGGGGAATGGGTAGCGAGAACCCGAAGCGATAGGTTGGTGTGCGGTCGACATGATTGACAGGAGTGGGATGCGTCGATAAAGGAGAGAGTGAGACGACTGCGGCGATCAATGTCGAAAATAGCCAAAAGCGTAAAGTTGGCCAAGATTTGTCGACGAGGACGATCACGACAAGATCCCAGCCGAGCCGGAGTGTGCAGCACAGTTGGACCGCACGACTGACTGAGTCTCCGACGTGGGATGCGAGCGACTTATGCCCGGCTCGATGAAGTATTGCTGTATGAACAAAAGTGGTCGTCAGGAAACAACTGCTGCGCTTGCATTCACCAAGTTTCATGGTTTCGCAACGCGCCAATGACGTAAACAGACTCGGAACGTTCTGTCGGCTCTTCACTGCTGTCCACTTTACCATGAGCGTGCAAGCAACGCACGATCCGGCATAGCAGAACTGTTCCCCGGCCAGTTCGCTGGCACGAGGTGCATTGTCCTGTCAAGAGGGGTCTATCTGATCTACGCTGTCTTCTGCCCAAAAGTCCAAGTTGCTGATGATCCCGCCCGACTAGACCTTGCCCTTCAGCAAGTTCTTGGTCATGTCTTTACCCGTCAACCATGTCGTTCGCCAGATAGTCGGGAAGTCAAGCGTCGAGGTGAAAGTGTCGGCGTATCCCATAGGCAACATCAGGGGAATCCATCCTTTTCAAGTCAGGCCAGGTCGCGAAGCAAGAAAAACCTGGAATGGTGACTCACCCCGAGCATACTCTAATGCCCAAGTCTCGGGAGCCATCATGTAGTGCCTAGCCACTCCTCGGCTCATGAGGTTGACGTCTCCGGGGTTGTAATCCGTCTTGACCAATTCTCCGGGCTCGTAGACTGATTGTTGACCCGAGAGGATATGGAAATAATCGTCCGCCGTGTGACGCCCGGTGTGGCCCTCTGTACCGACGGCCGAACCGAAGATGATCAAGTACCTGGTGTCTAAGCTCTAGACCCTTGCCTAATGTAGATGTGAACTCACTCGGTGATGGAAGCGTGGATGATGTACATGCTCCCCATCGCTCCTGCGGCATTGTTGAACACCCAGTCCTCCTTCACTCGCCAGTCAACATTGAAGCCCGCATCGGGGTACGACTTGACCAGTTGCTCGAGCAGGGTATCGATGACGAGCGTCGTGTTGCCGCCTTGGGCAGACGAGTGTTGGAGCGAATACTGGACGGCCTCGTTGAGAACTTCAGGTGTGAAGTGGTAAAATCGGTCCTGAGCTGTCAGCCTCGCTCTCTGAGTTCCAGATCTCCTCTCAGCATGATGGGCGGCAACCTGATAGGACACCCAGCTGCCGTGGACTCACGTTGATGCTGTTGAGGTACTGGCAGACCCCGATAAACACGCCGAGGTAAAGAGCCCGGACCGACCAGCGCTGAAACCACGATCGTTCCTTCACGTCCACTTTCACCGCAGCGTTCTTCGCCGACGCCATCTTGAGGAGACGTCTATACGAGCACCGAGAGGAGCGAAAGAGAGAATAAAAGCGAAACTTAGAGAAACGAGAAGGTCTACACTAGTATCATGGCACGATCAACAATCGGGCTTCGGCGACCAGGCCAAAAAAAAAGCCAACGCGCTCGTACGATAACGCGCAGTGTGGCACTGCATGTGGCGGCCGTAAAAGGCTTTTGGCGTCCATTCTACCCACTAACCCTTTTATATGGGCGTCATGAGAACTGTCGGAGACGGTGATGATGAAAATTGAGAAAATCGAGTGCCGCGAACTCCAACGTCAAGCGCAAGGGTGCAAGATCAGGATTCGATTCGATCCCGAACGCTGTCTCGGAAGGTTTCCAGTCGTATTGCGACTGGCAGACCAATGCAGGCATGACGGAGAATCGAGCTCGTATGACCGGTCTCGCGGACGTTGCCACACATTTACAATCGTTACAAGTTGATCTGCCCAAGATTCTCCGCATTCGCCACGCCTTGTCGACGAAGAAGAGCGCGTCAAGTAATAGGCGAAACGTCTCGGAATGTCAGGTGGCTGATGAGCTATTGACGGGCTACTCGCGAAATAACGAGTTCATCCAGGAAAAGTTCGACGTTGGTCCTGCCGAGTGGCATTTCATGAGCGAGACAGAACGCGACGAGCGACTCAGATCTCACAATGCTGCCATCGCTGAGAAGTGGGATCAGAGCGGGAAAGGCGGAGACATCGATGTTACGCTTGCATCAATGCTGATACACATGGCCAAGACGTGTAGCCTCGAGCCAAAGACGATGCGACAGCCGAGGTTCAAAGGCGAGTCAGAACCGACACGCAAGCCGAATTCGATGAGGAAGACCGGCTCACCACGAGACACAGGATCGGAACGCGGGTCGGATTCGAGGCGACGTACAGCGAAACTAAATCCTCGACGCAGGTGGGAGCAGGCACGACGAAAGCGGGGGGTAAGTGCTCGGGGTTTCGTATCCAATGTGCTGGCTGACTTGACAATTAGCAAGTTTGACGCCATGGCCTTTCGCCGATGTTCAGTAGAGGTGGCTGAGTTCTGTACTGTATGTACAAATGGCATCTCGACAAGGTGGACAATTTCTGTTCTAAAAGCCGCAAGGAAAGGTCAGTTACATGTATACAGTCTTGATGTACTGCACAGGGCGTAGGAAGCCGCTCACTTTGTGTTGGACGCCGAAGCCATCGTGGTCAAGAAGCGGCTCCAGTGCGTGTGGGTAACGACCACGCTCACGTAAGGCATGTGCGTCCATGCGAGAATGTAGATTTTCAGCTGAGCGATGAAGGAAAGCCACTCACAGACCGCGAGACCGGGAACTGTACCGAACTATCTCTTCTGCCTCGATCACTCGATGTATCGTACTGTCTGTTGTGTCGGCTTTCACAGTGTCTCCGGATCGGTCGCACACGTGGTGATACTTTCGGCTGATAGTCGATATCCTGTTGCAGTCGGTGTCGCTCAGCTATGATCTTAAGCGGAACGGCTGCAAAAGAGAGGCCAAGCTCCTCATGAGCTGCGCTACCTTGCCTGACGGTGCTAGAGACACTGTGCAAGTGTGAGGACGAGTCGCGGTCCCAAGATGCCATTCTGCTCGCAGTAGTCAGACTGTACTGTATTTCACGACGTATCACTTCTCTCTTAAATGCCCGACCACACGGCTCGACCATCGAGGATCAAGGGCGCCTCGTGGAGCGTCCTTGAAGCATTCAATGCGAGCTGCTACGGTGCTCTTAGTCCTGAACGAGGTCTTTCAGCGGCCGGTTTCAGTATTGTGGTGGCACTCTCTTCCGGTTATCCTTTGAGCGTATTCCCTTCGCGTCACTTTTATTCCTTTCAATCTGTACGAAACCAGCGGCCCGTCCCAAGTCTGACGTCGGTCCAGCAGCTCATGGTTCTCTCTAATCTCATCCGACGTCAATTTCGGCTCACACAACACCCGCATGCAGTTTAGGAGCGACATGACCCGGGAAGCTGCACAGGCTGTGAGACAGGTGAGTATCGGAGGTGCAGTGCCAATGGGTTCTGCGGTGACGGTGACGAGCAGTCGCAGGATACTCAGGAGTTGAGTCCAGATTCTTCTGGCGCCCCATTACGTGAGAGAGCTATGCCCGCCAGGGATGCAGCCCCAGACACAGCGGGTCGCCGAGAAGCCGATTGGCTTACCCTCGCACAGCGACTTGCGCTCGTCAGTCAGGCTTGCGGCACTCCCTGCGATGGTCATGATCTCGACGTGATCGCCCGAATCGCTCGACAGGCCGCCGAGAAGGCGTGGTGCGAGAGGCACAAGCACGGCAATAGTCGAGATCCACCGGATCCCTGCATCTTTGCCCGAGACGGCTTGCTCAATCGCGCATCGATCAAGTACAAGCACCATGCTGTTGTCGCGAGATTCGATCTATGCCATGAAGTCATTGCCGATGGGTACAAAGCTTACTGCCTCGATTTTGCGATCAACCTGAGAGATCCTGAGCACCCGAAAGTCGCAGAGAACCTTTACTCGAAGGTACATCGAGACGGACACAAGGGCAAGGAGACACATCTTGATTTCTGTATGATACCGCTGGAGAAATTTGAGGCAGCAGAACTGGGGGCCACGTTGAGCAGTATAGGTCGTCTCATGTAGCAGAGTGCTGGAACGAAGCACCATATTACGCGAGCGCTTTTTGAGTGGACTGATAGAGCACCAGTCACTGAGCCTGCTGGGCCATGGCAACGAAGGGAGACGGAGAGCGAGTGTGAACGTGTATGAGTAGGGGATCAATGATCCGCTGCTCAGCGCGAAAGCCAAGGTCTCATCCGCCAATGGTGGAAGACGGGCATCACATCCTTCCCTCTTGCACAACAAGCGCGTATTGTTCTCAGTGTGCCCTCTTCTAACGTGACGTGAAAGGATATGGCCTGAGTATCTAAGCGAATCCGCTGGGGGCATCCTTTGTGGTCTTGATTGATGAGTCAGCTATTCCCATATCTTCCCTTGTGCTTCTCGGTGAAATGGAGTAAATCGATTCGCATTCCCAGGAGGTGCTAAAAGGACGTCCTGGGAAAGCTTGGTCTTTCAAGTGGAACGGGGTGGGGCGTGTCCTCGATAGAATCAATCACCTTTGTCTTCAGCCCCACTGGTGGACTTCCTTACATCGCGGACGCTCCCGCGGTCAGTGCAGTGACAGCATACATAAGCGTTGGCATAAGGAGCCGGCATCGACGCATTCTCCGGAGACCAACATGGACAAGTCATTGTAGACTGCTCGCCGTCAGAGGTTGACGCAACCAAGGTGGGAGAGTTGACTCGTATCTGGACGGAGTGAGAGCTGCAACACCTCTGAGCTTGGGATTCAGTATGCTGAGGAAGATCATGTAGATGTTGTGACCGTGACTGGTCCGAGATCTTACTGAACGGGTGTAGCGTTGTGGTCAATAGACAATGAACTAGATGACAAGAGATACATCTCCAGAGTTCTATCACGTCTGGCCAGCAGCCCGTTATATACCTCTGGAGCTCACTGTAGTCCCTAGCGGACTCAAGGCTTACGTGCTATGAGACTCGGGAAGTCCCGACGGGACATGTCATACTCCCGAGAGTCCTGACAGGCTCGATGACTCGCCTCGTCCAGTGTCCAGCTGAGTTCCCCCGCCGCCCCCCCCCCCCCCCGCGCCCGCAATGCCATCGTCGAGCTGACCGGCGGCTGTAGATGTTCAGCCCTGTAATGGGATCTCGTGAGGGAGAGTCGGTCTTATATCAGGCCTTTGCCCATCGTGCTCGATCCGTGATGTCCATGAGGTGAATGCCACTCGCTCCAGGTCATAATCCTTTCAGACCACTTTTCAACCTTGGAGAAGCTCGGGTGTCTCATGTCTGCCTTTACCTTTATATCGACTCCTTCTCGCCGTGGGTCTGCCCCTTTGAGTGCTCATGTATAAGGGCGACGCCCCCACAAGACACACTCACGACTGTGTTTCTCTCTAACAGTGACTTACACAGAATCCCAACACAGAGGCTTCACAAAGAGCTTGATGTCGCTCAGAGATGTCTGATTTCACTCTCCCATGGCAAGGACTGGCACGGGAGTCAGCCCGCAAGCCACGACACGGCAGTACGCGGAACGGTAGCGGCACAAGCGGTGATCTGACCGCCAACAATCTCCGACACCACAAACACCACCGAGATGAGCTTGCATTCACGACCAACCCTCCGACGGGTGCGCACTACGGACCGTCATTCATCGCCTGCGGAAACCTCCTTGCAAATACCATCGGCTGCCCCTGGACAATCATCACGAGCCCCATCCAGGCTCTCCACGAGTCGAGGAACGCTGACACCGAGGCCTTCGGCAAGCATCGGCGCCTTCGCATCGAACAACAAGACGACAACTTCTGTGACCCCCAAGTTCCAATCCTGCAGTCCGGCGTCGCCGTCCCCTCGCATCGGTACCCCACCTTCCGCCGCCCCAGACTCGAGCAAGCCAGCTTCGACTGCCTCCCAAAGCAAGTGGTGCGAATTTAAACGCCACAAGGGTTCGCTCTACTCTCTCCCACCCGAAATCGCCATCCGAAGTGTTGCCGCTCAAGCCGTGCTGGATGCGATGAAGAGCTCTGCCGATCCTGGGCAGCTGCCCGACCCAGACACCTTCGCTTCGAAGGGCAAACTGGACAAGAGTTGCTTCACCGGCGGACCGGGCAACATGTCAGTCCGTTTCGAGTACACAGGCGACGAGTCGAATGGATCGCGACCGACAACCAATCTTGACCTATTTGTCAGAGATTGCAAGAAGCGTCCAAAGGGCCCGGCTCGATGGGAGTTGGAGGAGCGACTGTCGACACACCATGCGTCTGACAAGGGCGAATCGGAGATCACACATCATTTCCGCACCAAGACCGACAATGCGCGATACATGCGAATCTCAGTCCTCACTGCCAGGAAACTGAACGACGAAATCCAGGGATTCCCCGACATTTCCAGTGACAGCAGCGACTCCGACGACTAGACAAGCCAACCCGATCACTTTGTTGACTGGGCTTATTATCCTCACGGATCCCTGCCTTCTTTGCTCCGCAGTAACACTATCACTTGTAGTCAGCCATCATCACATCTCGTAATTCATATCTCCAAATCATCTTTATCAGCATGTGTATGTATCGCAGCACCTGTCTCATCGCCTCGCCCGCTTGTAACGTGTAAAAGGCTCACTGCTCCGCCTCGCCCAGTATGCCCCTCAGCTCCTTACATCTCCCCTCAGCCGCTTTCCACGCTTGACCAAGTAATGTCTCCCCATCAGACCCCTTCATCCCGCCCATCCCCTCTTGTCGAACCACACACGCCCTGTTCTCTTCATCTAGCGCAACGACGATCGTCGTGGTAAGTAGCGGCGTTTCGAGGGCGGTGGGATCGGGGAGGAAGTGTGATCTGGTGGCTCATCAGAACAGCTATAATCTAAGGGGGATAGAGAGGGGGCTTACGATTGGAATACCCCGAATGAGCAGGATAAGGGTATACGACCCAGAGGGATCGGATGGCGATCCGCGCCAATGCATGTTGTACGGCCAGACTCATCATCGTACTTGACCGCTGGCAGCGTTGCTGAAATATTAGCGGCGTAGATATTTTAAGTTATAAGTCTGCTTACCACTCTTCAAGGCGGCCATGACAGCCAACACCGCACAGTCGAATGCGTTCCCGTCGTAGTTTATACACACGACGTCGATGTATAATGCCCATACCGCTTTACGAGGGCGTATACACAGTTCCGAGAGTGGTATCGTCTGTGACCTAAACATGGTCAGATACGAGACTCATGAGTAGGAGTAATCACCTGACTCACGTTATGAGCAGATCGTATAGCCAATTCGAATAGACCTGAGCCTCTTCGACCGGCGGTCCGGGCTTGAACTTTGGCGAACACAGAGCTGGTAGATCGATGTTGGGTACTAACCGAGGTCAGAGTGGCATAGGACGTGCCTTACAATGAGTATGACCCACCTATGATACCCTCTGTCGGTCTCGCTGAATCCGGTTCTGTGATTTCTGCCTTAATCCCACAGACCATCGTCGTGTCTCCCATTCTCACCAGCGCTGACCCGTCTGCCGTCGAAATTGAGCCTGATAGGCGTCAGCATGCTTCAAGATACCTCGCACCTGAATATAGCGCTCGGCCACGCACCTATGTTGATGCTGACATCTCTCCAGCCGTCAACCGTTCGTCCATCGGGCCGGTATCCTTGTGCCAGAAACCTCCCCAAATACTCGTCCGGATGTAACCTTTTGAAAACCTCCGCTTTCTCCGCCTGCGTCTGTACTCTCGATCCGCTCGCTTCGGGCATGACTGGGGTTGTCGCTGTCGCCGTGGCCATTGTCAAGATTATAGATACACAGTTGATTCAAGTCAAAAGTTGATGGACGTATCAAGTGGAGGTTGAGTGCCACAATGCATCGGCGTTATTCGGTTAAACGATTTAACCGGAGTCTTGCGCGTGTTTGTCGTTTTTGCTGTCGACGTTGTTCTTCGTCATTTTCATCACTCGTTATCATTTGTTATCAGTTCATATGGACACCCTCTACAGCTTCACAAGTTACTTGTAGACCGATAGTACCGCCCCGCCCTGCTCTCCTCAATCGGCCGCCCGTACCCATGGCCCAAGCCGCCATTTCCCCATCTTCAATCCACCGGACGCGAATCCGATCACCGTCCCCTTCCCACGCGTATACAGTGTCGAGTACGGCCTCAGCGTCACCACCACCAGGCGCTCGGACACGCCAGTCTGCGCGACTCGTCAAGCCAGTAACCAAGAGACGGTCTTCACAGTCAAAGGAGAACGAGCCGGTCCCGACCAACCCAGGACGAGGCAGTATTGCTGCACGCGACCTGCAACTCGACTCTGACATTATGGAAACCTTAATTTCACCTTCGAAACCGAAAACCAGGGCAAATGGCCGTGCACCATCAGAAGAAAAGGAAATGTTGAATGGTGGGAGTAGGGCATGGAGGGACAGCTCTATCGAGTCGGACGACACGGGTCCGACTCCGTCGTCGACGTTACGCGCTCGACGGAGTCAGGCCGGAGTCGCTGGATCAGGCACTTCGCTCAAACGTCAAACGTCTCAACAGTCGTACAACGGTTTACCGACTTTACCGACGATAGGCGATGACGACGATACGGGCGCTTTCCTCTCGTCCGGACCATCGTCGCCCTCCTCGCCTGGCCGCGCACCACCACCGGCTCCCAGCGCACAGGCTGCGTCCGACCCAAAGTACGGTCAACTGGCAGGATCAGGCGTGAGACGCAGACGAGCGAGTAGTATCAAGCGGAAATTGAGTCCGGGAGTGACACCCACAAAGGCGGTCGATTGGGAGATCCCGCGTAAAGTGTTTCACAGCTCAATAGGTGAGTCACTTTGCAACCGGTCAAGGGGGGTGTGCATAGCTGATCTTGACACAGGTTTCGTCACGCTGGCATTACGGTTCATCGACCCTGTCTCACTCACACCCCTCATCTCTACCCTCTCCGTCGGTCTTGCCATGGTCCTCATCCTCGACTTTTTCCGACTCAAATACCCCGGTTTCGCGGAAATTTGGGAGAGCTATCTCGGTTTCCTGATGCGCGAGTCGGAGCGAGAAAAGATCAATGGAGTGGTGTGGTACCTCGTCGGCGTCATCTTTGTCCTCACCCTGTACCCTCGTGACGTCGCCGTCGTCTCCATCCTGACGTAAGTCCCACCCACACAACTTCACGTATGATCACCAGCTGACAGCGTCTAGCCTCTCGTGGTCCGACACGACCGCCTCGACAATCGGACGTTTATGGGGCAAACACACTCCTCCCTTACCCGCCCACCTACCCTTGGTCCCCGCCATCAAGTTCGCACCACGTAAATCACTGGCCGGGTTCCTAGCAGCCACCGTCACCGGCTTCTTCATCTGCGTCGGGTTCTGGTCCCATGGGTCGAACGGCGCATGGGCGATTCTTAATGGCGATATCGCCGGGCTGCTGCTCACTTCGGCAGTGATCGGTGTTGGCGGGGCGGTGGTGGAAGCGCTGGATTTGGGATTGGACGATAACCTCACCCTACCGATCTTGTCGGGTGCCATCATGTGGATGTGGCTCTCGATCACCAACCTCCTTCTCCGCTAGTCCTGATCGATCGGCATCGACCACCACCGTCAGGTCCCGGTTTCCGCACACCTTCCCGATCTACTGCTTCCCGGACGAGACGGTTCGCGAAAAACGGTCCGCAATTCAACATGCCGACCGGGTCTGGTTCCTCCACCAGACAAATTTGCTTCACGACACTTCACGAATACTATCAGAATCACAATATACGTTGTCTACAGAGAAGAACGCTGGGCTTACCGCGATTAGATGCATTTTCGATACATGCTGGCTGTGCAGGCTAAAGTCGGAGTATCGTTTTAAACTGCTCACTCGCTAAACGCCTAGCCCGACTTTCGTCTCACATCGTGATGCCAATGAGGCATGGCATGTATCCGAACGGTACACGTCAGCAGTCCAAACAGGTCTGACACTCGACAGACGGAGGTGCGCAACGACACGCACCCGAGCGGTAGGTGGCATGAAAGGAGGTATAGTACTCTCGCGGTCATGAGCAATGGAGGTGCATTTCCGGGCTTACACGAAGTGCGTCAAGTCCTCTCTGTCGGAATGGCAACCCGGACTCGAACGCCTTCGCGTCCGTCCTGCGTCGTCGCCGACAAATAGCTGGCCACCCGCACCGGCTTCACTTCTTGTTTCTCACTGTCTTTTTCGCTCTGACTGACCCTTCTTCTCCTTGTCTTCACTTACTCTAACATGCTTTCCTCACTCACATCGCGCCTGGGACCCAGTACTGCCGAGTCTGGCTACGAGCTTGCCAGCCTCGAGCCTCCAACCGACTACACCTCAGGTAAAATCCCCTCCCTTTACATGAATGGGAATGAAAGTTGAGGACAATTAGCACTCTACCGATCGATCGACAAAACCAAGAACAGCATCGCCCATGCTCAATCGCATCAATGTCCCTCCCGTGCGCGTTCAGGACTTTCATGCGGTCATCAAATCCGATTTACTGAAGCTCAAACTCAGCTCGATAACCCCTCGAACCAGTTTGCCTCTTTACCCTCATTGACAGCCGAGCCGAGTCGACTGAGAAAGGTTCTACATCGGACATATGGCCGAAGACTGTACGACGATACCCCACAGGCTACGCTTGAGAAGATCGAACGGTCCGCCTATCGATTATCCCAACTTTCCGCCTACTTGCCCTCCGACCTGGACGTTGGGGGGACGGCTTACCTCGCCCATCTGGCTTTACTCGAGAGGAAAGACGTCCCGCCCACTCAGGCCGATTCGATACTATGGGCTTTCACCGCTCATTCCGAAGGCGAGAAGTGTTGGCTCAATCATCGAAAACTTGATGATGGTCGTGCGGCGTTGAGTTCAACCAAGACGCTGGAATACGATTGTTGTCCTTCCCTCTCGGTGGATGATCTGAAGATTCAGAATCGAGAACGGGCGAAGATGATTATCAGTCAGAGTCAAGTGAATGAGAGAGAGAGGGAATTGATCCAAAACGCCATCATCAAGAGCCGAGATGAAGTGATCGAAGGAGACGGAAACGGAGGCGGGGAGTTCGTGTTGGACATGGATTCGGATGAGGACGGGGAGGAGAGGGATCTGGAATCGCAGTTGAGTACGGCCGCTGAGGCCAGTCGAGTTGGCGGCAGGATGTTAGTATGGGGAGCGCTCGACGCGTTCCCGAAATTACCGTAAAGGCACCTCGTAATGGGGAATGGACGGGGGAGGTTGCGAAGTCTCGGATGAGAATGAATGCATGCACATTCTGTTGGCTCGAATGTGGTTGCTCCCGCAGGTCGGTCTGTCGGTATCTGTCAAGCCTGATAGCGATAGCCAATGTTGGTCCAGCCCGAGGGTGTGGTTGGCGCATTGGGAGGCCGCACCATGAGTGGTGTCGATCAGATAGCTCTATCTGTTGAAACATGACAAACGACGATTGATCACTCGACCTCAAGCTTCACCCTTCGCCCTCGAGGTATACTTTCATCTCCCTCATCCTGCCTCTGACACCTTTGACTGTATCCCCGCATATCTCGATTAGGTTATCGAGTATACCGCGTATTCGTTTATTGACTTTATGAAGCTCGTTTCGGTTTTCTTCCATCGCTTCCTTGAGCATTTGACAGGTCCGTAGATCCCTAGCGAAAGTGTACGTCTACCAGTCAGTCTGCGTCACAACAGGCCAAGCTTCGCGAGACGAGCTCTGAGGTCGACTCACCGGAAGTCTGTCGACACCCAACTGAGTAGCGGCTATACTCCAAGCACTCATCATGACCAGATCCACCACGGCATTAGCGACATAATCTTCGACTCCCTCCACACCACCTTCAACACCTCTAAGCTCTTTCGTGCAAAATCGCCTGATGACCTCTTCAGCCGCTGTGACGGGCTTTGAAGTTGAAGGAGACGGATCTCGGAAGAGCAGGGAGATGTCGTATATCGCTTTATGGATGAACGAGTCGCCTTCCGACATGATTAGGACTTGGAGGTAAGATGAGAGGAGGTTTGAGGATGATGATGCGGGCAGGAGGGATTGGTCGATTGCGATTTTTAGCTGGGCTATGGTCAGTAGTCTAGTCTCTAGTCGACAAGATGATCACAGATGGTGGGTGAGACACACGTTTGATCCTGGATTCTCAGTATTTGCTAGACCACGCTGACTGTTTGTTCTCGACTCACTGAGCGACCGCAGCACCCCCTTTGTCTCTTTCTTCTCAAAGTCCTCATCGTCGAGTTGGTTCACATACCGACTCAGCGCTCCGACAAGCAAGACAACGATATCCCTATGCGTCCTTCCTATCCTACTGGCATAGACGATTGGAAACTCTCCAGCGTTCTTCTGCAAGAGCAAGTGGAAAGCGTGGTCCCTCACTCGCATGATGAACTCGATATCGTGCTTATCAATGGCCTTGTACAGTTCGTAGGCTTGTGGAGGCCGGACAAACGGCTCGGTAGGACCTGAAGTACCTGTTTTGCTATCTGACCGAGAGGACCGACCGATAGTTCTCGTCCATAATGAGGTGTTCTTTGCGTTTTGCCTTTCAACGGCGAACTGCTGGTCTTGGAGCGCTTCAGCCAATTCTCTCTCCCGCTGAATCTGCCTCATTTGCCTATCCAGCTCAAGCTCGGATGAAGCTATTGACTCCATATCGAGTGAAGAAGCTGGCGGTAAGGGCAGGACAGGGATAGGCGAAGGAGGTAGATGAGGCCGAGGTTGAGAACGAGGGTGAGGCGAGTAGAGCGGAGTCGAAGTGGACGGTCCGGCTACGGGTTCGAGCAAAGCGAGATCTTCTTGGTCGGCTACATGACCCTGCACCGTCGATCTTGGTGTAGCTGTCGACATCTCAGCGCGTCGCTGGCCCGACAGACTATACACAAAGGGATAAACAGGATGACCAGAAGCAGAGCAACAACAACAGCTTCGGCTATCAGCGGGGAGAGAGTTGATACATGGAGCCCCGCAAACAAGCCACGTGTAATGCGAAAAACCCGAACGCAGATCAACTTGCCCACCAAACAGGACAAGAGACTGTTACTACACCAGTGATCTCCGAGAAGACACCTACCTGAACAATGTCTAGGGCAGATGAGATCGTACTATCTGCGCCGGCAGAGTGAGTGTCACTGCTGGCGGGGACGAGGGCAGCGTGGCGCTGAAACCCAACTCAGCTTCCATGTCCACCTTCGAGCCGGAGAGATGAGCAAGCTAGTCACTCCGCACGTTGCTTTGGGTGGGATCCGGACCGCCTACGTCATGGTACGTAGGCCCATCCTGCACGTGCAACACATCCGGTTTCTCATCCAACACTACCACCACTCGTGCAAAGTCTCCGTTCGGACCAGCTAACGGTCCAGCCCAACCTCGTTCCCCCACTCACCTCGACCGAGGCTGTTTTGGCGTACAAGTCCGACCTCGAGGCGATCGACCCAAAGACAGAGTATCTGATGACCCTCTATCTCCACCCGGACGTCACACCCGATGAGATTCGTAATGCAGCCAAAGCGGGTATTCGCGGTAAGCCCAGTTCCAGGTCTGAATGTCGACGTTGGATCCTTCAGCTGACATGGTAACCAGGGGTCAAGTCGTACCCCCGTGGAGTGACCACGAATAGTGGAGCTGGGATTGAAGACTATGAGGTGTACTATCCCGTTTTCAAGGCCATGGAGGAGGAGGGTATCGTGTTGAACCTTCACGGTGAAGTGCCGAGCGATCACGAGAAGGTGAGTCTGGGCGCGATTGTCCCTTGCCAGTCCGACTATCTCCCATGTGATTCTCCCCAGATTGGCATGGGTCGAAGAAATAGCAAGACCCAGAACGATGGCCATTGCTGACGGTCTTCAGAACATTTCGATCCTCAACGCCGAAAAGCACTTCCTCACCCACCTCCACAAGATCGCCCATTCTTTCCCCAAACTCCGTATCGTCCTTGAACACGCCACTACCGCCGAAGCCATCTCCGCCGTCACCTCTCTACCATCAAACGTCGCATGTTCAATCACCGCCCATCATCTGGACTTGACGATCGATTCCGTCCCAGGTCAACCATTCCATTTCTGTAAACCCGTCGCTAAAGAACCTAAAGATCGAGACGCTTTACGTCAAGCTGTACTCAGCGGGAACCCGAAATTCTTCTTGGGTAGCGATTCGGCTCCTCATCCCGTTAACGCCAAAACGGCCAGGGCGGAGGAGTTTGGCGAACCGGTCGGTTGTGCCGCTGGAGTTTACACGAGTGCTATACTCGTTCCGCTCGTTGCCACGCTCTTGGAAAGCTTTGGAGCGCTGGATACGCTACAGGGGTTCGTCAGTGATCACGGAAGGAAGTTCTACGGTGTGCCAGCGAAGGAGGGACAGGAAGTGAGGTTGAGGCGGACGACGGCAGGTGGAGGGAAAGTGCCCGGATTACTTAAAGGTGATGGGGCGGAGGTGGTTCCATTTTGGGCGGGCAAGGAGTTAGGTTGGGAGATTGTCTAGCGGTCAAGATGGTAGAGGGGCTTGGGCGCATGCAGTCAGTCAGTCATCACGCCCGAGACTCTGGGTGGTGCCGAAGTGAAACAGAGCCGGACTGCCTCACACTTGGGCAGGGATTTTGACGCAGTGAGTTACCGAATACACTGCAAGATCCTCATATTATGCAACAGCGTCAGGTATCAGCGGGTGTGGAAGGCTTTCTATGGAAGGGTAACATGGTCGATACACTCTTAATGCCGGGAAGCCTCCGCCATCTCATCGTATCACAAGGGTCATAGCGTCGGACTTCGGTTTCGAGGTCACGGGTAGGAAAGTGGTGTAACCTGCTGCCGCATCCGGGCCGTTTCGCCAAGCCATAGTATCCGCCTGATCAATCACTCGAGGGTCGATCTGCTGTTGACTCCCCTTCCCGAGCAGTGATTCGGATAGTGATTGTGTCGGCGCCCAGGTCAGTTGACTCCCCAATCCCCAGGGATTCGCGCGTAGCTTTGTCGGTTCGTCTGATCCGCCAACGACGCTGAAACTCAGCGTTCCCGGGCTTGAAGATACGGGCCCGACAATGCGATTGCTTCCGGTTGCTGACGCGATCGAGTCGGGGATGTATCGGACTCGGAGCTTGGGGTACCACCTGCCTGAGAGGATCGAGCCGTGTGTGAACGGCTCTTCTGTTGGGCTTGAACACGTGGATAAAAACAGTACCGCCGACTCTTGAGTGTAGAGTTCCCCCCCGCCGCCGATCCTGTCCATGCCGTCCTGCACCACACAGAAGACATCTCTTCGATCGGACCACCCCCCACTTCCCCTTCCAGCACCTCAAAGCCCCTGGCAGCCCCATACGAGTGGAGCTGACTGGTACTGCCCTCGTCTAGACCGCGCCTAGCTCGTATTCAGTACCCGTCACCTTTCTCTGGCAAAGCTACCAGCTCAATGCAGACGTGTTCTCCCTCCTTCATCGGCTCACTCGAACCATGAGCGTCTTCCAACATGTTGCGCGATTGAAAATCTGAAAGTTGAGGATGATGCGTGTGTGTGTGTGCGAGGTTGTGGCAAGGAAAAGAGACGTAACAGAGTTTCTACAACATCCGTCACATAGTCTCAGTGGCATGCGACAGAAAGGACGGACGGCGGCTGACGTCAATGAGAATGAGCAGCTCCACTTCGATAAAGGACAAGAACGATTCAGTGACTCAAGACCGAGCATGCAAGGAGACCGATATTTGAGAAAAGGTTCCTAAATCGGCTCAGAGCTAGTCAATCAAAAGAGACCTCGCTTGGAGCTTCCTTGTCAGAATACAGTCCTCTGTTGTCAAAGGAGAGCGCTGCGCCAAACGTTTCGTGTATCGAACCTGTCCAAAGGAATGATATGTAGTCTTGCTCGGGCACAAAGCGTGCTTTGCACACTAGACGTCAAGACTCGCGTGATGATGTCTCCTAGAACCGATGAAACGGATCTGGCCAGACGCCCTTTCACGTCCGGACTGCGCAGGATGCTATAGAGTGCGCAATACAGACTTCCACGCCACTCCCAATGGTCATAACAGCAAGCCCGTCACAATGCGCACCGCTGCCGCCGAGTCTGGGAGCACAAGGTATCACATGCCTCCACCACTTCCCTACATGTGACCCGCCCGTTCAACTCTCGCGTCCTTGATCATCTCTATCACCGGCGCACTGAGCTCCGGGCCCTCAGTCCTGTTTGCCACGCTAAACCTCCTCCCATCCCAGACCAACCCCAGCGCCTTCCCCTCTCCTCCATGCTTTCGCGCTACTTCCACCTAACCACATCAGCATGGCCGCCATCTTGTTAATCGTGGTCTGATGGACCTCGCGATACGAATCGGCAAGTACGTTGCAAATCTCCACGGGATGTTTGGAGAAATCGCCATTGGAATGTCGGGCGTAATGAAGTCGCGCGACTTGAGCGAAATACATTTGGGGAAAGTAGTAACCCAGGTCGCAAGTGTGATGATGGATTTTGGTTTTGATCGTGATCAAATTATCTTGACTCGGCGGGATGAGGCGGGTGTGGAGCACGGAGATAGATTGACCATTATGGACCGGGTCGTCGAAGTCGAGTCCATCCATGTCCATATTCGAACTCACCCCATCTAGGTCTTCGTCGTTGACCAAACTGACTCCAGGTACACTTAGGTCAACTTGTACAGCCGTGTCGTCTCCCGGTAGGAAAGCAGCCACATCGAATTTGACCATCATCGTCAACCCGCCAAGTGAGTACTTGATGACCCGTATACATCCAGGTGTCCGATCACTACCCTCCAACACAGGTCGAGTGGTAGTCTCGTGATATGATAGATGATAGCCGGTCGGTTCATGCGTATCTTGGGGGTTGGACGGCTCAAATCGGTCGAGCATGAGTAGTCCACCGACGAGGACGAGGTCGATCCGGAATGGCTGGGAGTGTTCGGCGTAATCTGGATCTAGAGCTGCCCAGAGTTTTCGAAGGCTGTTTCGGCCAGTGACTATATCTGCATCGGCGAGCGTGGACGGAGATGTCAGGCAGAGGAAGGTCGGTTCGAGCGTCGAGAGATTATCGGGAAGGAGTGCCGCCGCATCTGAGAGATCAGCTTGGAGGACTTGTTAATGAAAGCTTACAATCTGGAAACTCTTGGTAACTCGGGATGAACTTGTCGAGCTCCAGCTGCCCCACGGTGTTCGGTGGATCCCAAATGTCCGGTACACCTATACCTGTCAGACGTTGACTCAAGTGAATATCACTTCAGATGGAACTCACCCGGAATAGCGATCGTCGGCCGCCCATCCTCGCTTTCGATCCACTTGTAACTACCCACGTATTCCACCTTCTCGATCTTCTCGCCTTCGTGACACTCGAGATCAATGGGGTCGAAATCACTATCCAGTACCCGCTCTCCTAGACCGGCATAATGTGCTGCTATCATAGTATAGCTCGGTGGAGTATCCCTTCGAACTTTACTTGGGCCCGGTCCAGCTCGGTTAGGGAAGGTCAGCGTGCTCTGTCTATACAGTTGTGTGTCGGCTAACGAGTAAACGGGGGACGTGCCATCCTTCACGAAAGACTTGCGAGTCTCGGTTGCCTCAGTGCCGCTGGGTCCGATCGAGTTGGAGTCGATGAGAAAACGACGGTGGGCCGTGTTCGTCATGTCGCCAAGGGGTATTCGGCGATGAGGCGGGACGTAAAGCTTGTTTTCGGACATGATGCGGTACTTGTGGTGGGGTTTAGTAGGTATCAAGAAATGGATGAGTAAGACCGAGAGACAAGACTCGAGGGATAGGGTTCAAGAAAGAAGGAGTTGTGCCGAAGCAGAGAAAGGCAAGAGAAGAAGGTGAACCGAGCGAGGGGTTCTCCCTCACGAGTATGACAACGCACAGACCGCAGCCAGCTGATCAACCTGGATCCGCGGACAAACGCGCTGTGATGACGGTATGTACATGTCTATAGTCGGCGCGGTTCGGCTCATATCTAGTTAGTCAAGACGAGACCAGCTCGTCATATACTGGTTCAGGTCAGCAACGCTCGCTCCACCTAGCACCTCGTGAACTCACCTCATCACCGAGATGATCCTGAACTCGGTCCCGCCTCCCGGATCGGCAGTCTGCTCCAACAATTCACACCACAGTATATACTTCCCTGGCTTCAAGTCCTTCCGGACCGACGTGCCCCTGGTAACATCAGTCCCGGAAAGGTGAGACAGCCGCCGTCACTGCCTCGGCGTTCAAGTGAGACGAAATGGTCTCACTTGCCGAGATTGACGTTCAGATCCCAATATGCCTCGATCACGATCGCCTTGTCCACTTCATCGTCCACCCAGCATTTCACGTTCCCAAGCCCGAAAGTCGCCGATCGGAGGTAATGGAGTTGAACATCGCCGAAGGAGGTGGTGAATTCGAACGCGATCTTGGAACCAGGTTTGGTTGCGCGGATGTAGTTCTGAATGAGAGATCAGCTTAGCCCCATTCGAGTGGTACCCGGCGAGAACGACCACGGACCTTTTGCTTCCAAGCCCAATTCTCCCTTGACAGTATCAGCACGTTGCATGGAGTGAGACACTGAGGCGAACTCACCATCCGTGATTTTCGATCGGAGTGAGTGGATTTTTCTGCCCGTTCGTCGACATGCACATTGGTTTCAGAGGCGGAACCACAAGATACTGATCGTATTTCTGCATGAGCATTTGCTAAAGCAAAGATGAGCTCATTGACCGGTGATTTAGAACCAAACAGGAACGCACACGAGGGAGCGCGTCGAGGTGATTCTCATCGTACGCCGAGCTTAGACCCGTATGGGTGAGCTCGCACAGCTGCCAATCCAGGTATGCATTGACAAACTCCGCCATCCTCCTATGACCCAATGGAGAGATCTGCCCCGTCAGCGTTCCCGCAAACACAGGACCAGCGGGGGCACGAGTACGTACATGCCTGAGATCGTAGTCGGTCAGATCGCCGGGCTTGCGAGTGGCTTTGGAGTCGATGTTGAAGTAATCCTGAACGAGCGAGATGTCGGCTAGGAGGTCGTGCAACAGCGGACCTCGAAGCGAGACGGTGGGAACATCGTAGAATTGGTTCAAACCGGCATGCTAGGTCTGTTTAGCTTGCGCACCGGGGTAAGACCATATTCAAGGATACTTACAAGGTCTCCACCAAGAGCTAGTTGGCCAAACATCAACGCGAAGATCCTGACGGTCAGCAATCGTCCAGAACCACGCAGAGTGTTGGACTAACTGCATATTGATGATTGCTGGCTTGTTGGGCATGTCGAGCAAGCCGCGAAGGAGGAGCTCATAGCTTGGCATGTTCATGAGGTATCTAGACGTCAGCTTTGACTACAGCGCGTCCTTACAGTTCATCATTGATAGCTACAGCGTTGAGTCGCTGATCACATTTATCAGAGCGGATCCGGGTACTCACACATGTCGATCAGGATCAGGTCGGTGTTGTCTGGGATGTGCTCGCCAAAGCAATAGGCAAAGTAGGACGTCCCTAACCAGACTCATCAGCTTTGGGCTTGATGAACAGGATCGGATTGTTGCTCACCCATTCCACCTTGTGCGCCATTGACGAACCCGTTCTTCCCATTCCCACCTGCTTCACCGATCACTGCCCCGCCCTCCGCTGGGAAGAGCGTGTCGAGGTGATCAAAGATTATGCGATTCATATTTGAGAATGTCTCCGGTTCGTCATACCCGTCATGGAAACCCAGCCCATGACCTTTCGATACTTTTCAAGTCAGCCTCCGTCATGAAGAAGTTGGTGAGGACTCGCCTGAACCACCGACGACACCGACAGTGAATCCCTCTCCCCGACTAGCTCGCGATAGGAACCGCTTCATCCTCTGTCCCGTACCTGCATACCAGACCGCCTGCTCAAGCTTCTTCGATCTAGAGATATCAGTCTTTGACACTTTAGCACAGACCACCGATCTCGCAGCACTAACCCAAACTCGTCACATAAAGTCCTATTGGCGCGACACATCCCACATCCACCTCCTGTCCCACTCAACCAACCTAAGCTGCCTCGATCCCCATCCTGCTGGTCCGACTCCCAGCTATCGGGCAATAGGCCGATACTGATATCGAGCGAGCTGATCGACCTCGAGTCGAGTATGAGAAACGCGAGGATAAGGCAGTTGAGCACAATCGCCAGGTGAAGGTAAAATCTCGATCGAAGCTGGGCCATCGCTAAACCTGACAGAGAGCAGAGCGATGTGACAGTAGATAGATTATGGACAGGTAAGCGACATAAATACCTGAGCACGACACGTCCAGTTATTTCGAGAAGATAAGCAAGAATGATTCGCTCGAAGGCTTTCGTGATTAGGGGTCGAAAGGGGGGATGTGTGTGTTTCGGCTGCGAGCTCGTGATACGCGTCGCATCTGCCTTCGAGACTATCCTGTCAGAGCGTCAAGAGACTGCACATCTATGCTTCGAGCAGGTGACAGGTGGTTGATCCTCCAATAGCAGAGAGACTCTCGCATCCTCGCTCCTCGACATCCATCGATCAATATGGGGGGTGATCGGTTGATTGAGCTCAGCGCATCGGTGTGTCAAAGGCATGTATTCTCGTCCGAGCCTTCGAGAAGCGCTTCGGGCCGATCATCTGCGAGTTCGCGTTCTGAGACGATAGCGTCGATAGCTGACGAATCTCCGCACACGCATAGGTAGGTCAAACATGTATCGCCAACGTCTGTACTGTTGACCACTGTCTCTACCATTTGGAGGTCGGCAGCGTCGGCCCGAAAAGGGGTTCATGACGTGGCATTGAAACCGTACCACAATTCAGGCACAAGCCACGTGTGATAAGCTCTAACTGGTGCTAAAAGTTCAGTTGATCCGCGTCCACAAGACTGCTACTCAACCTACACGTATCCTTATACTACTGTAGCCATGTCCCAAGCCCCTATCGGTGAGACCATACGGGCTGCGAATGGGGCTGTCCAGAAGCTGACTCTCAGCCCTCCTGTCGGTATACGACAAGACCGGCCTCTTGCCCTTTGCCAAGGGGCTCAAAGAGGCCGGATTCAGGTTGCTCGGAAGTGGGGGAACCGCACGTATGATCCGAGACGCCGGTATCGAGATTGAGCGAGTTCAATGGCGATATATTCGTACAGAGACCTCTACTGACTAGTGGTAGAGACGTGTCGTCCATCACCAAGGCACCAGAAATGCTCGGTGGCCGAGTCAAGACGCTGCACCCTGCCGTCCACGGAGGTGGGTTCTGCGTGATACAATTGACCACTGTTCGTCGACTGATCGTCTAGGTATCTTGTCTAGGGAGATCGACTCGGACCTGGCCGACCTCGCTACCAACAACATCTCACCGATCACCCTCGTCATCTGCAACCTTTACCCGTTCGTTCTCCAAACCTCCAAACCCGACTGCACCCTGGAATCCGCTATCGAGGAAATCGACATTGGCGGTGTCACCCTCCTCCGAGCAGCAGCCAAGAACCACGCTCGAGTATCCATCATCTCTTCTCCTTCAGATTACGATTTGGTCCTGGAAGAATGGAAAAAGAGCGGAAAAGTGTCGGACGAGACCAAGCGCGGGTTGGCGCTCAAGGCTTTCGAGAGCACCAAGAGCTACGATGAGGCTATCTCGGATTACTTTAGGAAGATGTACTCGAGCATCGGCGGGGATGAGGCTTCGAAGGCTGGTGCTGGTGTTGGAGTGCAGAGGATGCCATTGAGGTACGGTGCCAACCCTCACCAGAAGCCGGCGCAGGCCTTTGTCGAGCAGGGCGAGATGCCCATCACGAGTGAGTCAGAGGCGGGGGTCTGTGGTCCAAAGCTCTTCCAGCACTCTGCGCGACTGCACCCTCGACGAGTAGAAATACTCACTCCACCTAGTCCTCGCCGGATCTCCCGGATACATCAACCTCCTCGACGCGCTCAACTCCTGGGCCCTCGTCAAGGAGCTCGCTGCCGGACTCAACCTCCCCGCCGCCGCTTCCTTCAAGCACGTCTCGCCTGCCGGTGCCGCCGTCGGTCTGCCACTGGACGAACGAGCCGCCAAGGTCTTTGGCGTTGAGGATATCAAGGACATGTCGCCCTTGGCCTGTGCCTACGCCCGAGCGAGAGGTGAGTCGGGCCGAATGAAGAGGTTGAACTGGACAATAGACTGACATGGCATAGGCGCCGACAGGATGTCGTCTTTCGGTGACTTTATCGCTCTGTCCCACACTGTCGACACGCCCACCGCCAAGATCATCTCGCGCGAAGTGTCCGACGGAGTCATCGCTCCTGGCTACGAGCCAGAGGCTTTGCAGATCCTGCAAAAGAAGAAGGGTGGAAAGTACTGTGTCCTCCAGGTGAGTCGAGTCTGGGCGAGGAGGACTATCTGAGGCATGTGCTGACTTGACACCAGATGGACCCCAATTACGTCCCTCCCGAGATCGAGACGAGGCAGGTGTACGGTATCTCCATGCAGCAGAGGCGCAATGACGCCGTCATCGACGCTTCCATGTTCAAGAACGTCGTGACGCAAAACAAGGACGTGAGTATGAGCTTCATCAACGGTCTCCCAGTCTGAGGCTGATCTGATTTAGCTTCCCGAATCCGCCGTGACCGACTTGATCGTCGCAACCCTCGCGCTCAAGTACACGCAATCCAACTCTGTCTGCTACGCGCTCAACGGTACCGTCATCGGACTCGGTGCCGGTCAACAATCCCGAATCCACTGTACCCGTCTGGCAGGTGACAAGGCCGACAACTGGTGGTTGCGTCATCACCCGCGTGTCCTCGAACTGCCATTCAAAAAGGGCACCAAACGAGCCGACAAGGCCAACGCTATCGACCTCTTCGTTACCGGTCAGGCATTCACGGCTGAGGGAGGCGAGCGAGCTCAATGGGAATCATTGTTTGAATCGACACCGAAAGAGCTCACGAAGGAGGAGAAGGAGGAACACATGAAGCAGCTCAAGGGTGTTTGTTGTTCGTCCGACGCGTTCTTCCCCTTCCCAGACAACGTTCACCGGGCCTACCGAAGTGGAGCTACTTTCCTCGCTGCTCCCAGTGGAAGTATCATGGACGCAGAGTGCATCAAGGCTGCCGATGAAAAGAATATCGTCTTTGTCCACCACGGCATGAGGCTGGTGAGTGGTCGCGAGTATGACATGAGATGTTTTGGGCCGATCGACTGACCGGGTAGTTCCACCACTAGGCTGTGATCATCCAGAAGGGAGGTAGGCGATGAGATGGAGGAGAGGGAATGCCGTATTAGACTCAACTTGTAGGACCGGCGTGTCCACGATCTCAAACAACACGAATCACATTCATCTGTGACACTTATGCATATATCATCTAACCAGACAGTCTCGGACACAGTTGCAGACTCATACTCATCGGGGATGGGTAAGACGATGGTTCGGCTTGGCGGGCAGTCTGTAATCAACTTTCTGCCCTTTTCGCTTTGTCGATTATAGCGGCGGTGGTCGACCCCCTCTGTCATGCCAATATCACCAGTCACAGCAAGGCGTGGAGCACAGCGAGGTGTTCGACGATGGATACAACAGTAATATGACGGGCTCAAGCTCGGTCTATGCATGGTGAGCTGTCTTCCAAAGCCCGTGAAGCTAGAGTACATGATGTCATTTCGAGAATCACGTCGTCCAAGTACACTATCTCGATTCTGCTCATTCAATCATTCTTCCATCTCATCGTCTTGCTCACAGATACAACAACACGACCGACGTCTCTGCCCAGACGACGCTCTGAAGGATGGTAGACTACGAATCAGTCGTCATTGGAGCTGGACCTGGAGGGTTGTCGACCGTAGCGGCCTTGCTGGATACGGGCGTGACGTCGTTCTTGTGGGTGGATAGAGAGTTCACAGGAGGACGTCTAAATACTCTTTACCGGGAGATATCCTCGTGAGTAAACCCACGACGATGCAAGCTGTCTTTGCCGGTGTCTGGCTGAACAGGTTGTCTGATACTGATCCTGACAGGAACACCAAAACTGGAATCTACCTCGATGCGATCGGTTCTTCACCCACCTGCAATCGAATCGTCGATTCTACACCCTCACCACACGCCGTCGACCGATTGAGGGAGATGAACAAGGATGAGACGTGTCAATTGAGCTTGGCGGGAGATATGGTCATGATGCTCATCGAGGGAATTTTGCGGTTGTACGGAGGAGTGGAGAAATGCGTCGATGAAGTCAAGTCGGCAGAGCTCGTGGTAAGTATTCTTGAACAGATCAAGTTATCTTCAGGACCTTTATGGGGCGTCAGTCTGAACTGGACATTGATGTAGAGCTGACAGACTCCAGGGCGAGACGTGGACGGTCGAATTCGCTTCTGACCGAAAGGTCACTATTTCGCAACTGCACCTCTCGACCGGCGCTCATCCTCGGAAGCCCTCATTCCACCGGCCCTACAACGACAAGCTCACCATCCTCGATCTCGACCAGACCATGGTCCTCTCTTCACTGCCCTCCCTCCTGCCATCGGATCAACGCTCGACGGTGGGTATCATCGGTAATTCCCATTCGGGGATACTGGCATGTATGAACTTTCACACCATCGCGACTCGGGACGATCCGGACTCTCGACGGGATGTGAAGGTGATCAATTTCCAGAGGAGAGAGATCCTGTTTGCAGAGTACAGAGACGATGGGATCGTATGGGACAATTCGGGATTGAAGGGCCGGACGGCAGATTGGGCCAAGAGGGAAATGGTCGATAAACCATCGTCAGATGTGATCGAGCAAGTCCGGCTGGACGCTTACGAAGGAGGTGAAGAGGCGGTCTACCGACAATATTTGCCTCAGTGCACGCATCTAGTCTATGCGATAGGGTACGACCGATCAACCCTCCCCGCCATCATCGTCAACGGCACGCAATGCGAAGATCAACTGGAATTCGACATGCACTCATCCGGGTTCGTCGTCAAGCAGGATCAAGGGAAGTCAAAAGTGCACGGACTTTACGGGACGGGTATTGCCTTCCCCGAGGAGACGGAAGATCCAGAGGGCCACGTCGAAGCTGCAGTCGGTTTGGCAAAGTTCTTCAAGTTTGCCGAGAGGGTCAAAGGGGATTGGGGGAAGGTGTGTTGAGGGAGTGCCGTAAGGCGTCTGGAGTGCAGCGGCTTTCAAGCTGCTGCCTGACGACGGGGAAGCGAACTCTGGCTGGGGATCGGCAGGAGGAAGGAGGATTACGCACGAGCGGCTTGTAGCTTGGAGACGAAGGCACTGGAACTCGGTCGTCGAGACGCCCCTTCTGCACAGTTCACCCCGGCGGCGACAGAATCAAATATATCTTCAACTTCACCGTACCCGTACGAATTTACTCTTTGGTCCACACTGTCATGATATCTGCAGCGCTACATTCGAATCTCTACACTCTGTCTTCGCCTTCCAGAATGGCCCTCTTCCGAGCACCTGCGATGAGACCCGTCAGGCGACCTTCATCCCCGTCCTCCGAGATTCTCACTAGCTTGAAGACCAAGCTCGGCACGATCAATACGGACCGAGTCGTTCCGAGCGACGACACCGAGTTCAAGCATGTGAAGCTGGTCGGCGGGTACAACTGGATCGACAGTAAGGAGCCGGCCATTGTCGTACCAGGTGAGCCGCAGGCAGTCGATCTAGAGCTGAATGAGATAGGCCTGCCTGATGTCTGGTCTGGAAACGCTGGTAAGATCGGTCAGCTCAAGCCGGATATCGAGATTCCGGGTCACAAGGAAATGACCAACCGTAAGTTCGATCTCAATCTCAGTCATGTTTATTCAAGCTGATGCCATCAAGAAAACGGTTGGCGACTGTTGCCCAAGATCTCAACCCTCGAACCGATCTTTCACTCGCTCGACAACCCTGACGACCTCGCCGGCGTTCAGCTCGTGACCGACCGTAACTCGCTTCGAAAGCTTTATCAGTTCTTCACTCCAGACGCCATCAACGGTCAGAAACCATTCCGAATCGACGCCCAGCTCGTCGGCGATACCGTCCTATTCTGCCGATGGGAGAGTCAAAGTATGGTCACTCCTCGAGCGCCGCATCCATTTTGTTTTGCCAAGTCGCACGAATTGGCGACTAGCGAACAGCAGATCGAGGGGGTCAATGCTTGTCACCGAATCGTCCGATATGAGTTTGGCGGTATCGTCATGATGGTCCGATTCGAGCTCGACGCCGTCACTCATATACCCGTTACCCCGTCCGAAGCTGCTCGACAGGGCCAAGCCGACATTGTCGATCTTATGAGCGGTGTGGCCGTCAAGACAGATATGCGACCTCTCCCCCCCATCACCGACGTTTCGGGCGGTATTGCTATCCACCGAAGCACCTACCCCTCACCCCCACTATCGACGTTCATCGAAAAGAAGACACGAAGTATGAAAGGCGATCTCGACCATGTCGACATTTACCGCCAACTCGTCTTTTCTCAAACTCCGAATCTGTACGTCGCGAGACACGTAAGGGGCGATTTTTCGAACGCTCGAAAAAGTCGTACTGGGTCAAGGAAAGCTCAAGGCTATTGCTGAAGTTGCGGATGACGTGTTGGGTAAAGTGGCGGCGATGCTGAGGAGGATGATCGAGGTGGTCAAGGAACACCAGGCGGTCAGCTTTGTCTGGGATGGCGTAGGGAGTAGGGTGGAGGTGTGGGAGAACTTGAAACAGCCGCAGCTGAGTGGCAAGGCGAAGGCGATGCTGTAAGTGGCTCCTGTCTAGTCTGGCCCCGTCGATAGCTTCAGCTGTCGTTGGTATCCGTACTCTCCATTCCGCCTGGTCAGATGTGATGCACCTGCGTTATGTACAAATGGTACGGAAAAGCAAAGTATACGAACTACGTCATGTACAGATGGTATGGATTGAAGGTGAGTGTGCATGGTGAAGTGAAGGTGGTCAGTGAAGTGAGTGTTAACAGTGAAGCAAGTGTAAGTGATGGAGTACGCGTGGAAGATATGGAATAACGACAACGAGGGCTTCACCCCTCGACTTTCCCCTCCACTTCGGAGACGACGCCTCCAGACGTAGTGGCGGGTCTCGGCACGACAGGCTGCACGCCCCAGAAGTGCTGTGAAGGCATTCCCAAGCACGATTGAAATTCTGGTCCGACGGGAAACGCGTAGTGGATGCCGGTCCTCGAAAGTCCTTGAGACCTGTCCGGGTTCGACATGTGAGTTGAATGCTTCTGATCGAAGACCGACGGCGGAGCTTTGATCATCTTGTGCGGAACTCCCAGGTCTGAAGCGCGAAGCCTGCCTTTGGGAAGATCGGACTCTCCGTTGGCCGTTATGGTCAGCCAGCCCAGAGACGGCGGTCTCGCGTCGACACTGCCATCTGTGACGGTCCCGTCGTCTGCGCCGCCCTGGTCGCGCTCGAAGTCAACTTCGGCGAATCGGTTCTGTCGGCCGCTGAGTACAGAGCCGGTGGCCAGCGGCTGAGCACTGCTTTCCGGCCCTTCAGAGAGGAAAAGGACGTCGGAGCACGAGCTCGACAGCCCAGCTCCCTCTTTCCTTTCTCTCATCCCCCCTAGTACAAAACACACGACATCTCGTCGGCCAGCAGAACCATCTCCGCCGCTTCCCAGTAGCTCAAACCCGCGTACATAGCTGTCCGGGCCATGATGCCTGTAGGCGTAGTCGTCAAAATAGCTCATGCCTTGACCCACCATGCGGTCGCCAAGAACCTCTCTGGTCAAGGGACCCTCGTTGAACGCCTGGAACATGGCGCAGCCCCAAGCACCGGTCGGCTTAGAGCTGAAGGGATTGTACACAGAGCCTCGCGGCTGACCTGATGACGCGAGTGATGACATGATGTTGCCGTGATACGGATGAAGTCAAGTGTTTTGCCGTGATACTGTAAACGTGAGTGAAGTTTCTGTTGCCGGAGTGTGGGCTGAGATGGGATAAAGCTGGATTCCAGGGATATTTCAGGCGGGTGAAGAAAGCTTATTTCGGAGAGAGGGGTCTGGTTCTTATATGTACGTACAGCCGCAAGCGCCTTCGTGGAGGGCTGCGAACACTTTGTTTCGATGTGAACGACTAGCTCCACTTGCCTCAAAGGAGAGAAAAGGTCATGACTGCGCTCCACCGAAGTGTGAAAGGAGATTTTCTGTGTCAATGAAGGGAGTGCAATTCGGCTCGGAGCAGGGAGATAATGGAGACTTCGGCTGGGGCTTCTATGTGAAAGAAGAGAGCCCCTTCATGTCAAAGGTGAGCGCTTTGGCGGCCGTGTCGCACCATTCAGTCAAAAGACCTATGTGAGAAACACCCACCTCACCCCCCTACGACGCCAAGCAACAGCCTTGACTTAACTGTATCGCACCTTTGCGTCAATAGAGAGGTCTCCTAGCGTGGAAGGTGGCGTGTCACACTTGACGTCAGAGCTGCGAATGCGCAGAGATCCTTTGACGTCCGATGTTGTCTCATGTACCTACAGAAAATATACAGAAATAATGGTACTGTGTGACGTCGAAACGATGAAGCCCACGTTCACATGGTTGTCCATTATATTCCCCAAGCAGTTGACCAAAAGGCTCAGAGCGGCCGTCAAGGATCATCAGGTGGTCAGCTTGTCCCGGACGGTGTACGGCCCGATGTTCGCGCCTGGAAGCGATTCATGATAGCCGCAGTATAGCGGGGCGGCGAAGGAAGTGCGGTCAGTTGCTCCTTCCCGGCTGTGAATACCGCAACTTGTCTTGTGTCGGGAGCTTCACATGGCCTTGGTAACTTCCAGGCCCCCTCATTCAATGCAGCTGCGTCATGTATAACTGGTACAAATGGTACGGGAAAGCTAAAACTGCGTCATGTACAAATGGTATGGAAAGAACGTAGGTGAAAGTCTTGAAGTAGGCATGAATGGTGTGTAAAGACGATAACGAGGGGCCCTCACCCCTCGACTCGTTACTTCATGTCCGAACTCCCCCTCGATCCGGCAATCCTCTCGATCACCCGGGCTCTCGACTCAGCGGCTGGTCTCGCTTTGACTGGCGACAAGATCACGTGTCGCTGTGAGGTGAAGCCGCCACCGTTCGACGATGGTGTCTGCTCCAGTGGGATTGCGTAGCGACCGCCTTCGTGGCCTACTAGGGTGTTGAAATCAAAGTCTTCAGATTGGTTGTCAGTGTGAGAAGGGTGGTGTTTGGCGAATCCTGGGTGTAGTGCTAGCGAGATTACGAACGGGACGCCGAGTTTCCTGACCGGAATTCTGCCTTTTGGGAAATCGGATGTGCCGACATCGGGGAAGGATAACCAGCCTGTCGATAGCTCGGCAGCAGGGTTGTCGGTATCTCCGTCGGCCGTCGCCTTGTCGATCTCGAACGCGACATCGGCTAGCGAATACACTCGGCACTTGAGCACCGAGCCGGCCGATATAGCCTTGTTCCGACACGTGTCTCGTCCTCTGGAGAAGGCCCAAACTCCCGAGTCCTGCCACGACTCCGGTTGGCTCTCGCATCTGCCATCATGGACAACGTACATGACATCCTCCTTCTCTCCGTGGTTGCCACTCCGCAGCACCTCAAACGCGTACAGGTTCGAGCCTGCTGTCCCTGGTCTCCGTCTCATATGCTCAGGCTTGGGAGCACCAAACGCTTCTGACTGAAATATCGCGCAGGCGTAGTCTCCCGTCTCGAAAGAGTCGAACAGAACCGAGCTTCGGTCACTTACTCGTTCACCGCTCGGAGAGATGTATTCTACCTCATCCCTGTGTCTTTCGGTTCTGATGGTCGCACCGTTCGAGAGCGTGTACCGTGTCGAGCCGTCTGGCGCGGACCGTTCGTCTGTGATCATGTCGATGCTTTGGCAGTAAAGCGATCAGTGGTGAAACTCAAGAGTCGGGATGCAAGGGTGCCAACTGTTGGGGGAAGGTACGGTGTGAAAGACAATGTTCTGGAGATCAAGAGAGAACAGGGCTTTCTACCATATACTGACGACGAAGGCGGCGGCCATCCAAATGCTGAACGGAACGCTTGTTTCTGCCTTCCTTTAAGGAGGGGACAGGCATGGGGGCCTCAGAAGATACCAAGGGCGCCGCGCCCCCATGTCTGAAGGCAACGGAGCGCATTGATGTCAATGTGAACGAGACTCTTCACCATCATCGAAGGAAAGCAGGGCTGTCACAATGACCTCGCCCTCAGGCAAGGAGACAGCCTTCTCAGCTATACGGATGGCTGCTCGGTCGGGGCAAGTCGGCGAACGGAGACATCAGCTTGGACGTCTGTGTGAGAGCACATCCCTTGGTCCACTCCCCAAATGAACTTTCATACTTACTTGCACGGCGGGGCGGCTGCACGTTTTGGCTTTTGTGATACTAGAGGTGCGACTTTACATAGACATCTGATAGACGTCTACCCGGACAAGTCTAGTCTTCGTGTGGGACTCGAGCGCATGTCCACCTTGGTGTGTGCTGTACGACCAAGAGACAGGTACAGTACATGACCTAACCCTGTACGATATCCCATGGCATTTCTCTGTTCCGTGAAGCGGCCGAAGTCTGGGCTGTGAGCATGTCGTACACCTTGTCACTCACTTGGCGATGGGAGATCTAAGGCGACTCAGGGTTGCTGCCCACCAAGAAGTCTTATGCTATGCGCATGCACAATGCATGTATAGGCGAACGTGATTACTGGCTGACACGCAACAAACAGGCCGCGGCTGGATCACACAGAGGGAGGATGTCGTGACCGCAACTGGTCCAGGATCGATTTAGGCGGGTGTAGCCTTGTGGTCCACAGACTATGAACTAGATGACAAGAGGTTCATCTCCAGAGCTCTATCACGTCTGACCAGCAGCCCGTTACATGTCTCTGGAGCTCACAGTAGTCCCTAGCGGACTTGAGGTTTACGTGCTATCAGACTTGGAAAGTCCCGTCGAGACATGTTATACTCCTGGGAGTCGTAACAGAGGCGTAGCTTTCGTCGGTCTGAGCGTCATTTGTGATGTCAGGTACGAGACAATGAGGGTTGACATCGTCGCGATACCCCTGTTCGGCCAATCGAACAACAGAACAAAGTGAACAGCTCAATCACGGTGTACCTCGATTTCAACCCCCCAAGACCGGTCGTTACATGCGGTCCTGATGCGGTCCTGATGCGGTCCTGCGGGGATGATGTAGCATTTTCACCGCATAAATCATAAGGCCTTCTTACCCCTCCAAGCTGCGATGCAACGATGTGATTTACAAGAGTGTATGTGTTCTGTGCGACGAGCGAGTTCACGCCACTCGTAAAATGCGTGATGGGTACGCATCCTGCAAGTGCCCAGCATATATCGAGTAGGGATTCATCAGACGCGTCGACGCTCTCAGGGCTGAGATGTGCTTCACACTGGGAAATAGCTCCCCAGTCGCGACGCTAAGAGATGTACATATGTACTTGACAGATCTTGTATCTGCTTTTCTTCTTTGTATCAGACGACAAGCTTCGTATTAATTGACAGTATCTTTGCCACGAATGACGACTGCTACACCCAGCGGTTCTCTCACTGCTGTGACAGACGCACGGGCAGCAAACCCCACAGCGACATTACCCCAAAGCCTTGCGTTCTCTCACAGCCACCGTGTCACCTGCAAACAGTACTATATCACACTCCCCGGCCATATCACAGAACTCGAGGTCTCGCAGCGCCGTCATGTTCTCCTCAATCCAGGAGCAACTATCGACTTCCCGGAGAACCAAAGGACGAGAACTGGATCTACAGGACAAGGACACTCTACCGTCTAAGCCCTTGCGGCAATCTCGAGTACAAGACCAACCCTCGAGGGACCAAGCGAAGTTCAAAGAACGGGACAGAATGGCGCAAGGTGGTTGCAGCTGGACAGATCTTTCAGACAGTGGCCAATGCCCATTGCCGAGATGTTGGACATGCCGGACAAGATAAGACCGAAGAGTACATCATCAGCCACTTCAAGGGAATCTCCCGCAAAGCGATTCGGTACACGGTCAAAGGTTGTCAAGCCTGTTCCAAACGGTGAGTCACTCCATTGTGAAGTCAGTGTGACGGCAGACTGACTCAGTAGTGCACCAAGCAAGAACAGGAACCCCGTGCAGCCAATCACCTCGGGCGGGGTCTTTGAGCATGTTGAGATAGACCTCATCGACATGAGCTATGCGCCACGAGAGCACACCGGTCACAAGATGAAGTGGATCTGCCATATGAAGGATCACTTCAGCAAGTTCTCACAAGCGGTGAGCATGACCTGCAGACGTGACTTCCCACAGCTGACATAGCAGTACCCTATCCCGTCCAAATCTGCAGTCTGCGTTCACGATATCATCTTACGGTGGATCACGGCATTTGGTGCACCCGCAATACTGCAGAGCGACAATGGGCTGGAGTTCTGCAACGCCTTGGTCACCGGGCTAGCTGCAGAATATGGTTTCCGAATCACCCATGGTCGACCATATCACCCTCAAGCTCAAGGTCTGGTTGAGCAAGGGAACAGCGTCATAAAGACACGGCTTGCCAAGTACATGGCAGATACCGGGAGCACACATTGGTGAGTACACAGCTGTTCTCCAACGATACAATGCTGTTCAGATCAGACTGACATGCCAGGCCTAGCATTCTGCCCCATGTTGTTCGATCGATCAACTGCACGGCCCACACGTCCTTGCCAAATCGTCAATCCCCTGCCCATGTGGTATTTGGGCGACAGTCCCGACTTCTAAACGTCACCGTTACAATGCCTGCTCTTGAAGCCGACGACAACACCAATAGAGAGGGGAGTGGGGAGCAGCAGAGTGCTGCTCTCTTGCTTGACAATGATGATGGTGCTGTGCTTGCGATGAGCAGCGAAGCAGAGTTGGCAGGGAGTCAGGCATTGGAAGAGCTCTTGGACACGGAAGATGCCGACGGCAATCCTTTGACAGGTAAGCACATGATGCTACGCAGTTAATGATGACTGCCAGCTGATCATTCCTCCTCAGCGTCATCGCTGGCAGCCCAAGCCAATCTCTGGCACGATCTCCTGCAGTCGGATTCACCATCACAAGCTGAGCGAGCTGCAACCCCTCCAACCCTTGCTGCCGCCCTCGCGATTCCCTCACCAGCACGTGATGCAATCCACGAGGCTGTACTGCGGCGACAGCACAAGGTACGGGAGGACATGGTTCGGCAATGGGGCATTGCTGGGAAGACAATTACGTTCAAAAAGGGCGACCATGTTACGCTTCGCCTCCCCTCAGGATTGCTCCATGGCATTGATCCGAGTCGAGTACCATGTCTGGTACTTGAGGCAGTGACACCTACCTCCTACAGATTGCTCAGCGACGAGGGTATTCTTCAGGGGACCTTCAAAGCAGGCGACCTGCAACCTTTGATTGGAGCAACATTCTCCGTTAGCATGATGCGGCGCTTTAGGGCTTTCAAGAAGGGTGGGAAGGGCACTGTCACACTCGCAACTCTGGCCCGCAAGATCACAGGTCAGTGCCCAAATGTTGCTATAAATTGACTCATTCTCAGTTTCTCACGACAAACGTCTTTTCTGTCGATGTCAATCATCTTGCTTGACAGCATGCTGTCAATGTCGGAAGGCAGGAAAGCGCTGCACTATATACTGCCATCGAGGACGGCGACACTGTGATCACTTTGCACAGTCAAATGCTACTACGGTCAATTATCAGGAAGCAGAAGGACAGGATCAGACTGGCCAGACACAAGCAGCGGGGAGGCAAGTAGTCTCGGAGATAGCTACGTGCGGGGACTCACCAGGGAGGAATAGGGAAGAGGCGGTGGGAAGTGAAGGTTCAGGGAGGCTGCGTGGAACTGGAGTCTGGCAGAGATATGAGATGGTAGTTGAGACGGTGGACCCAGTCGCGCCGCCGCCACCTCCCACTGGCCGCTTTCTGAGAAGTCGGGTCATTTGATAGATGCATACTTGCTGTTTGCGTGACTTGCTGCTCGCATGGCACCACTTTTTGGCCTCCACGCATCTTGCGTATTGCGTGAACTCGCTCGTCGCACAGAACATATGGAAAGCAACAAGATCGGTTTCAAGGTACAAACCGGGCTCTCAATCCCCGGTACTTCCGCTCGAATTGCCACCAGCGCCCTTGTGTCGTTTCGACTTGACAGGGAGAATCATGAGGCAGGAATGCGGAGGATTGTCGACCAGAGGCCTCCAGACTTTCTTCCGGGTGATCGCATGGTATCCGCCGGTTGAAGAGAGCGATCGGCTTGAGGCATGATCCAGAGTGTACTCGTTTTCGTTTATGTCGAAGCGCGATGGTGGTAATTTGGTCATGCGAGTCGAAACGCCGTTGTACTCAACGGGGAGCTCCTTTGGACAGTCCGACTTCTCGTCACAGTCGAAAGACAATCGACCGGTTCTCGATCGTGGAGTAGGCGCCCACCAAGACTCATCCGGAGGGGTCGGATCCGGGACGAAGTGAACACCGACCGGTCCATACCTCCTCCCAGTGAGTATCGACCCGGGTTCGAGCGACCGAGTCGAGGGCCCTCCTGACAGAAGCGATACCGTCGCATTCGAGCTCGACAGTCCGCCACCCTCAGGATCCACGTCCATGCGCCCCTGTACCACACACACACGATCCTGTAGGTCCTGAGAGCTGGTGCTCCCTTCTGTCTCCAAGACTTTGAAACCGGTGACGAGCTCATCGAATGCGAGATGAACATCACGGCTTTGATATCGCCCGGTGCTCCACCCCCAATCTGTGTCCTTTCCTTTCCGTGCCCTTGAGCCGCCGTAGACTGCGAACTCCTCGCAGCCAAACTCTCCGATGGCCTCTCCCACGCCTCCCGATTGGACCGCCAACTGCTCGGATGATTCGTGAGTGGGCATTGTCGTGATTGGGATCGATCAAATGTAATGAGATGTAATGCGATGTAGAATCAATGTTGTGATTCGAGACAGGTAGAAAGCAAGTGAGATGTTGATCCGTGATGTGGGAATCCTGTAGCTGACTGATCCGTGCGCTATATACATCAGACGAAGTAAGCGCCTCGCCCTCTTGCGAACAAGAGGTTCCACCGTGATCAAAAGAGGAAGAAGTCCCGCCCGCGCTTCAAAATCGATGCAAGGAGGCGTTTACGGCGATGAAAAGATTCTTGTTCGGCTCCGAGCAAGGAGATGAATGGATACACCTAGCTCGGCTTCTATGGGAAAAGTACGAGCCCCCCGAGTGAAAGGAAGATGAGGGTAAACTGTGTCAGACTTGTGAAGAAAAAACCCCGCGACTGCGTTGGTGAAAGGTGTTGTTTTCGGCTTCGCGTCAAACCATGAAGAGCCAGTGACTTTGACGTCACTGTGAATGACTGTCCGGCTTCGTGGAAGGAGGCGCAACTGTGCTCACGTACGAGTTTTACAAAGGTACTTTCCGCAGCGTCTAATCCGGCGCCTTATCGAAACTCATTCGGGGCATCTGTGAGCTGGATGCAGGACAACATCCTGTAGCCTGACGAAAGGCGGTCCGTGGAGTTCAAAACTCACTCAGCATCTCAGTGCTGCTCGTACGCGTTCTCGATACAGCGTGAGATCTGCGCCGGGTGGGTGCCACCAATCAGCCGAAGGGGAACAAGGCTATGCGCTCCCGTTGACCGTACAGTAGCTCACGCAGTGCAACCACGCCGTGTCTTTGCTCCTTCGGCTCCTGACTCACGATTGGGATCGAGAAAGGAATCCTGAGGTCCGAGTTGACTGATGGATGTATGCGAACACTCGGATCAGCTCGGATCACCAACCCGGACAATCTTCGGCCTCCGTCCTGACCTAATTCCCACACAGTCAAGCTGCGATCGAAGAGCAACACCTTCAGTCCGTCTCGGTGGCGCCCCAGGCGCCTCATGAGGCTATACATACACATGCTTGTATAGCTTGTCCTCGTCGGTCCCAGACTATATCACGTAGAGTACGTGACTCATTCCAGCTTGGTCATTGTCCCTATGCACATATCTGTACCATCAATCCGATTCTTTAGACCAGACAATCCGATCGGTGTCCCAACTCCCGTACCTTGTCCCGCCATACCTCTCCGAAGCGGCAGTAAGCGAAGCATCGAGAGTCTCGCACGCTCGAGTGCTTTTGAGAGTCCAGGGACGAGACGGACGGACTTGTAGACGGGAGAGCTCGGAATCGAAACTCTCGCAATCCACTTCACGGAGTTGCGCTGTCCGACTTGACACGAGTGACTGCTCTTTGATATGATCGAAGACGACGTACGGTCGATCGTCGTTGGAGATGTTGATGGACGGAAATAGGGTGGGTTCTTGAAACGTGGGTATTGACATGCGCATGCACTCTCCGCTACCGTCCGTCGACTCGACGACCAGAAGGTGGGCCGCCATGGACGGTATTGAGGCTCCAAAGTACCGGGTTTTGGTATCGGGATGTTCGCCTCCCTTCTTGCCCGTCGCAGTGTCAAAAGCGTGCCACGCATCATCCAGTATGTGTCGATCGTGCTCATTTCGATGAACAGGTGTATCCGACGGATCTTGGCTTTGGCTGTTGTCGGCGAGGGAGAGATGCTTTGCTCTCGCGGGCGTGATATCGGTAGGGCGGGTTCGCTTGACTCGCCGATAGGGTTGCGCGCCGGCTCCGGTCCATTCGAGGTCTTCCAGTCTCCAGCTTTGCATGCCGCTTCTACCGCCCGATGGCAGCGGGCCGTAGCATTCGGTAAGGATGTTGTTGTAGAGACTTCGGTTCTTGCCGTTCGTGAAGCCCCTTGGTCGCCTTTCATGATTCTTTACGTTTGTAGTGCTTCTCAAAAGAGCGTCTCGGTCTTTGCATGAGACCTTGACGACAGAAGGGGTCTTGCCATCCCCGATCTGCATCAATATGATTGTTGAGAGGTCGTTCGCACGAGTTCTGTCACCTTCGGAATCATACGAGAGGCTTGACAGCGATGAGATGTTCGGGATGGGGAGCGGCGGCGGGAAAGCGACTCGGATCGTCGGACGAAGGTCATGTCTTCTGCTCTCAATCAGAGTGAATTGCCCCGATGCGCACTTCGCAGTGTGTCTTCTGAAGTGCTTCCAATTGAACTCTCCGGGTACTCGCGCGGCCCACATCAAACGCGCAACTGAATGCTGTTCGCGAGCCTTTCCGTCGCGGTACCGCTCCAAAATCTCCTCGATGGTGGGAAGGTCCGTCCTCGGCGGTTCCTCTTCATCATATGACGGAGGGGTACTTAGCGCACTCGGAGATCGATGTGACACAGACATGTTGTCAGTGATAGTTGAAAGGCGGTAACAATTGGAGTGTCTCGAGACAGTCGACAATTATGAGATGGCCCCCCCCGCTCTTGGGCGCTCTTTATACGACCCTGCAGACGTGGCCCGGAGACTGTAAGCAGCTCGTCGTCAATGGATAGTAATCAAAGGTGAGCCTGTCTGTGAGAAAAAACCTTGACATCATCACGGCGCCTATTGTTCTTCTGCTTGTGCTCGGTCTGGAGTGGGAGCCAGCCGAGAAACACTCGCCGCCACATCCGAATCCATCTGCCACATTGCTGCCCCACTGCGCGCGTCCCCAACGTCATCAACGTCGAACGCAACTAACTGTTCTTTGTCTATCCTTTCATCTTTGCTTAGATCGCAACATGCGAGCTAGCTCCAGTACTCGCAGATAGTATCAGGCCACTTCACGGAGAGGACGCCATGCCGCCTAGATCGATCATCGACGCTTCGTCGCCTGGATCTGGCGGTCCAGCTCGACCTCATCCCCACGCCCCTTTCCACCCAACGTCGGATCAAGCGACTTACCGAGATCTGCTGTTGTTTGAGGAGAGGCTCAAGATGAATGCGGAAATGCTCAGGAAGCGGAGGAGACGATATAATGGTGTGTATCGCGTATTCCGAGAAATCACGCTCGAACGCTCCGCTCACCTCGCAGCCTTTTTATGGATTTTTATTGGGATGTTGACGATCATGGCGTACCGACTCTTTGTACTCCCTCCTCAGGTAAGCCAGATTATGTTAATGGTCTCCTGCTGCTCAATCCGTCCACATTGGCTGACCGATCAGCAGAATATGTTGCTTCTGCGAGCGCTCCAAGCCTCGGCGACTGTCGTGCTGATGACGCTGGTCTTGTTTTTTGCAAGCGGCATGTACGAGGAGAAGATCCGTTATGCGCATAGGTGAGCTCAGTCCCATCAAGCTGCACGAAGCGTGACGACAAACGGTAGTGGCTAAGCTAACGCTCAGCTACATCAACCATTCGAACAAGGCGCTACGACCCCTCAACATGCACCTCAACATGCGACTCCCGCGCTTCTCCATCCTCGCCTACGTACCGTGGTATAGCACCCCATCCTCGACTCCAACCATCGCCGTTAAGGCTCCACCAAAAATGGGAGCGCGTCGCCCCTCCACCAACACCATCATGGCTACGATACCGCCGTCTAGCAATCCGCGGGGGGAATTGATCTTTTCATCTCGCGTCGACAAGGGGTTCCGCGAAGGATACGAGCGGTATCGTTCAGCGTTCGAGAGGAGAAGGGAGGAGAAAGCTAGAGAAGCTAGAGGAAGAGGCTGGAAGTCGTTATGGGGAAGATTGGATTCGCCTTCTCGCGCATCAGCTTCGCCAACACCGCCTGCCAGTCGGAGAGGAACACCGCCGCCTGGAGCCGGTCTCGGAGGGAGGAGCAGTCGGGCACCGAGTCCGGGTATGGCGAGGACTGGGAGTGCATTGAGATCAGACGGGAGTGCAGACGAGAAAGGCTCTGGAACAAGGGAACGGGCGGACAGTTACAGCTTTGTGCTGTCGGGCTTGGGTCACCGGGAACCGCCGCTGCGCCCCCACACTTGATGCTTCGTGCGCAGCTCGGTATGTCGTCTAGTGTATACATCATGTACTTCGTCACTCTATCAGGTATCGACTATCGGGTATCTACTCATCACATCCTGCCACTTCATCTAGGTCATCTAACGATACTCTCACTTCACACCATCGTCGCTATCATCCGTCTCGACGCCCTCTCGCTAACATGGACACGATTCTCGCTGATTCCGACTCGCTGTATCGCTAGTATCGAGGGGAGGTGTGGGTGACCAGACGGTTTTTGGAGCTGTCTGGCGAGCCGGCTTCGACTCGACCCATCTCGTATCCGACGGTTCTGTGCTGCTGTTCGGGGGCGATCGATCTCGGCTCGTTGAGGTATTTGGGCGGCCACACCACGCTCCATGCGGCGATACCGATGACCAAGGGCAAGGTGTCGAGAACGTAGAACCAGACTTCGACGGTTCGCAGCTCTCCGTCGTAACCTTGGGCGAATTCGGCGACTCGGAAGATGCAACGGACCTGCATGCCGTCAGTCGGTGAGCCGGGACCGAGAGGTGAAGAGACTCACAATGATACCCGCGCCTGACCACAGCAGAGCCCAGTACACGGTTCGCCAATCCTCAGTCCAGCCGAGCTTGACGTCCACGTACGAGCCGGAACCACGCCTTGCTTTTACAATACTGCTCCACTTTTCGGGGTATCGCTTGGCCCTGGTATTGAGTCAGCGAAAGAGCACCCACGTGAGTTGGGAACATTTGTACTGACACTCTGACACCAAAGACGATAGTCAGGAGGGAGAACGTGCCAAACGAAATCGCAGCGATGATGAGACCGACCAGGGCAATCTGTACGCTTGTCAGCTGTGGGATCGGAAAGGTAGTCGGGCTGAGCTCGTACCCAGTGGCCGATATCCGACATTTTGGCGTCCTGCATCGCGGTCAAACCCCCTCCGGACGCCTGCAGCAAGAAGGTGGTGACGTCGGACCAGACGAAAAGGCGGACGATGATGCGGGACTTGAGGAATAGGCAGTCCTCGGCGTCCAGCCATGTCGCTAGGCGGGGGAGGATCACATAGCTGTTGGCGAGGAAACCACACGGGGAAAGGAGGATAAACTGTTCTACCGTGAGTCTTTGTCACCTGCTTGTCGAGCTCGAGAAGAGGCTCACCATGTACTGTCCGATGTATATGCCAAGAGAGCCTGGGTCGTTTGTCATTGGAATCCGGATACCGAAGCCGAGGGCCATCAGTGTCGACGAGAGACAAAGGACAAGCATGTATCGCTTGCCATGCCGGAAGAAGTCTGAATGTGTCAGCATGAACCCGATCCAGAGCAGAGCATATCCCACTCACGAAACCAAAAGGCAGCCGAAAGAATGATAAATACGGCTAGACCGACTCCTGTAAGAGCCAGCTTGGGCACATACCCGGTGCTGCCACAGTCAGCTGAACAGCACCAAGATTTTCGGATTTCGGCTCACATGAGTCTTTGACCGTTCTCCGACATGTCGTCACGACGCTGTTGTGTCTATGTAGTAGGTTGGTGGTAATGAGAGATCTAGGCAGATGTGGATGTCGTTCAGTCCTTCACATACTGGCGCTATTTATATGTAGTATCGACTTGGCGCCGACGAAAGGAGTTGAAGGATTGTTTGTCGGATTTTCCGACGCCCCTTTCGGACTTTCCGGATGATTGCGATGCGCAATTTCTTCCATGCTCCATGGCGTCGGGGAAAGCCCTACGGGTTGAGCTAGCAGCACAGCATCGCCAGATGGATATGCATCGCCTCGCGACCGTTTACTTTGCAAGAGGCGTCGGTATGTCAACTGACAAAGAAAGGACAAGAAGGTGATAGGGCAATCAGGCACTGGTCGATCTGCGGCGTCCCCGACGTCTCAATGCGCCTGCACAATCACTTATAAGCTTGCGGTTCTTGGGGCTATGCAGTATGCAGGTAGTAGCCATGAAAACTTCAGGCCCGGTCTGAATGCATCCCGCAGCACTCGAACAAAGCTTTCCTGGCTAGCTCCACATGATGGTCGTCTTTAGAGCGAAACGCCATTGACGGCCCGCAGATTTTGCACGTCGCGCCGGCTTCTGGCACTCCAAAAGTCACATAGCGTCATGCTGTCCCGATCACTACTGACCGATGCTACGCAAGCCTCATCCATGTTGAGCGAACCATCAATATCCTTGGGAACCTAAGAGACGCCGACAGCGACGATCCCTGGCATCTTTGGGCGTTTCCGATCTTCCCGACGGCCTAGCCGGGCGGAGTTGACAAAAACGATGCACCATACTTCTTGGCGTTCTTCGACACTACCGTCTATATAAATCGCTACAAAACTTCAACCAGACAACATGCACCACAATCATTCCAGCCTCCTTCCCTTCGAAGAAACACGACCCGACAAAGAAGACCATACACACTCGCAACTCCGCCAATATGCACTTCCCAAAAACATCCATCCGAAACGAGATAAGGATTCTCAACTGGGGTCATGCGGCACAGATCCTCATGGTTCTCGCAGTCATTGTGATTGCCTTTGTCAAGATCGGAACCGGAAACGTACGGGGCAGAAGTGATGTCTGGGGATTGTCCGTTGTGAGTTGCGATCATCAAGTCTCTCCTCCAAACGGTAAACGGTAACATAGGCTGACGGGGGAACCAGGGTATCAAATCACTCGTCATCTACGCCTACATGATCGGTACCGAGCGAGTTGAGAAGCTTCAGCGGTGGTACAGCATGAAGGCCGTCGCAATCCTCAACTGCATCGAGTTTGTCTTTTGGGTCGCGTTGATCGCAATCAACATCCTCGGCGTCAAAGTGTGCGGCGGCCTAGGATGTACATTGAGCGGATTGACCATCGCTTTGGGCTTCCTCCTCGCGTGAGTGTCTCTGATCGGCCTTCTCGCTTCCGCTCAAACAGCTGACATGAGCAGGTTCCTTGCTATACCCATCGCGTACATTTCGATCAGGCACTTTCGCCAATACAAAAAGACCGGATATCACCCGGACGAAGGACACCACTTGAATGCCGGGCGAGCACTGCCCATGACCCAGACGTCTTCGGATCAAAGGTGGGGGAAGTAAGTCTGTCAAGAGCCTGGACGACGGATACCTATGTACCGGCCGTAGAGAAATAGCTTCCCAATAGATGTACTCGTACTGCAGATCTGGCTTCAGAAGCATCGGCACCAGACAGATCTGTAATGTTCGTTGGAGCCCAATGTTGCGTCTCGTGCTGGGGGCGGGGCGAGACTCACGAAGTACCGGAATCTCCGAGACGCTGCTACGGTATTACGTGTTTACTTGGATCGCTGTAAGGAGGGGACAACCCAAGAGCGATCTGAAGGATTTATTTTTGGCCGTTGTTAGTCTTCCCGTGGTTTCGGAGTAATATCTCCCTTCTTTCGCGGGATCGCTAATTACCGATCGGCTCCACTCTTCTGATCCGACTCGATGCTTGACTCGCCCACTCAGTGGGCACTCCATTTACGCCGTCGAGCTGTGCCGTGCGGACCTAAACACTGGAAACCACCGTACCGATCGGTCAGCACGCCGCCGTGCGTTTGTCAATTGAATTGATCCGACTCCACTTTTTCGGTTTCCGGTAGGCTAGCGGTTCTTGTAATGAGTAGATACGCGAGACAGTGATCGACAGCACCAAGAGACGTCGTGTCAAAGTCCGCTGGACGAGCTCGGCGGCGCCTGAAGACAGTCTAGGTGCTATTTTTGTAACAGTGTCGGTGATCCGCAGCTCTCGACATCCGCAAGACAGATACTTAAACCTCATCGTCTCAGACTGGCTCACCTCGTCCACTTGACCTTTGGTCTAACTTCTTAACACTCAAATTGACCTTACTTCAGACAACATGCTATCCACCATTGCCACGCTATCCACCTTGTCCCTCGCGCTCGCTGCACCCCTGGTCAGCCGACAGCAGCTCGTGCCCGATCTGCCCGCTCAAGCCGACTTGGTGTACGCCGAGTCCAAAGTCCGAAGCATCGCCTTTATCGCCTCCGGTCGCCATGCCAACTTCAACGAGTATGGGGATTTTATCAACTCGCTCGTACCCGTTGCCAGCACTCTCGACTCGACTATCGGCAAAGACCAAGTGACAGCGATCGACGTGTTGGCCGATCGACTCTGCATCGCCGGTCAGAATCAAGGCAGTCTGTGCAACGAGATCTTTGCGTATGCCTACGCTTGGACAGTCATGCAGGAGAAAGGCCAGACCTGGAAACAGCTTGCATCGATACTGGGCGTGAGTAGCGTGATCACTCGATCCGGGAACCGTCACTGACTTGATCAGCCAAACAACATGAAGCAGCTTGACGACGACATGCACGTCCTCTGCATCGGTGACGAGAGTACCGCGCAGTTCACCAAGGAGCTGTGCCAGGTATTGCTCGAAGATACCGACGTCCTCGCCAACTCCATCATTGGAGAATCAGTAAGCCAGACACCATTGCACACCTTGTCTTCTTGCTGACCGTACAGGAACTGGCCGAAGACAACACCAACTCGAACTCGCTCGAGTACTTCGGTCTGGCCAATCTGCTGCCCAAGCCACAGGCTGTTGTGCCTTGAATCATGTCACAACACCGAGACGCTGAAGAGGGGTCGGGCCAGCGGTAGGGGCTAGTGATGGCAAAAGCCGTAAAGTATAATACCGCATCAAGTTGGACAATGGAATGCAATGTATGCGAGAGTTTGTGGTCATTTGGGCTACATCAAGGTCCGTGATGTTTGGAAGAAGTGTGTAAATCATAAACGAGACTACCCCCTCGATCGTCTCCTGCGGCGCGTACCAGCCGTCGCCGCTCTCGTCGATCCACCTTCAGCATAGACAGACAATCTCCAATACCCTCCGCACTTGAGCTTGTTGTCGCCAGCGCAAGTGCTCGAGCACTGGCTGTCGTCGACTTTTCGCGCCGGGATGTCTTTCCCGCAGAAGCATTCGCGCGAATAGGCGACGCCCGAGACGTCAAAACCTCGCTCTTTGCAGGTATCCTGACACTTGGTAGGCGTCATGTCATTGGTCCAGAACGTGAAGCCAGGCAGAGACCGTGGGTTCTGGTCAATGAAGCAGCCAACGTATCGATCGGTGATACCAGACGCCGAAGGAGCAGCGGCGGAAGCGGAGCTGCTTCGAGCCGCCGAAGTGGATGTTGAGCTGGCAGTCGACGTTGGGGGCGTCGTGGAACGGGACGACGACAATGATGTGGAAGACGAGGAGGATGATGAGGAAGACGAGGTGGTCGAGGACGTACTAGCTGTCGAAGTGGTGCTGGTGGAAGAGGGACGAGCACTCGAGCTCGACGTCGTGGAGCTGGCGGAGGTTCGCGAGGCGATTGAGCTGGAAGATGACGACGCCAGGGCCGATGAGGTGGTTGCTTCTCCGCTGACGACGAGGAAGACGTTCATCCTCCAGCTCCCTCCGCAAGACTGACTCCTGTCTCCGCCGCATTTGGCCGAGCATTCGCTGTCGGGAGCTCGCCAGTTGTTTGACTTGGCATTGAGCTCGTTGGCGCAGTGACATTGCGTTGAATGCTGCAGACCGCCGTATTTGTATCCTCGTTCGGCGCATCCGCTCGAGCACATGGCTCGGGTCATGCCGGAGTTTGCGTACGAGAACGACGACAAAAGTCGATTGCTGGAGTCGGTCCAGCAGCCGAGAGATCCGGTGTTGTCGGTCTCGGTGTACGGGTTGGTCATCCCGGACGTCATCGATGTCGAGATGACCGTGGCGACGTTCGATCCACCGCACGTTTGGGCAGTGTTGCCCGAGCATTTTGTGTTGCAAGTAGTCGCAGCGACAGAGGGGCGGGTGTTGCCGCAAGTGCAGGTGTCTGAGACAGTGTCAGCGTTGATCGATCGATGCGAAATCACGACTTACTGCCAGAAACGCCTGCAGAGGAGAACGATTTCTCCTTGCACCAGAAGACACACGTGTCTTGCGTCATGAAGCTGGCAGAGTAGCTAGAACCGGTGAGCGTCCTGATATCCGACACGCATGACGGTACGCTGGCGGATGGTACCGACGAGCTGGACGAGGCGGAAGTCGAGGCGCTTCTGGAAGAAGAGGAAGACGACGATGCTCGGGACGCAGAGGATGGGGTGCTCGAAGTGGCTCTGGATGTCGAAGACGAGACAGGGGCCGAGACCGAGGTTCGCGACGAGGATTGACTGGCGGATGAGCTGACAGAGCTGCTTCGAGACGACGATGTCGAGGAAGGGGCGGAAGAAGAAGGGGTGACGACGACTCCGTTGACGTTTCGAGGGATGCTCATGTCGCCATCGCCAGTAGCTCGGTATAAAGCAACACTGTTCCACTGTCCACAATTCTGACCGCCGTTGCCGGGACACGGGTTCGCGCAGAACTGCGAAGGAATCTGGGTGGAAGCGGACGAGAGCGAGTTGCCACACCAACATTCTGACACAATCAGCCATGTTTCTTATTGCTACAGAGCTTGCACTTACGCTTGCCGTTGTTGAGTCCCGCCAGTGAAAAGCCCTTGGACGAGCAGATCGCCCTACACCCGTCGACGCTCTGATAGTCGAGCCATTGTCCAAAGCCCTGGACCGCTTTGGGTGTCGTCTCCTGCCAGCAGCCCAAGTAGCCTGCTGGTTTGGGCGTATCGGCCGCTACCTCGGATCGGTACAAGCTGGATTGACCGGGCCAACCACCACATCGCTGAGCCGAGTTTCCGCTGCAGACGTTTCCGCACGACAGCGAGGAGAGCTGCACACCGCCGTTCCAGCGCGACCCGCAGGAGCACTAGATGATCAGCCAGATGGAAAAGCAGTCAGGTTCACACAGTACGTACCGTTCCACTGTTTAGCGCTGCCAGTGGCTGTCCGATCTCCTTGCAACCTCGAGTACACTGCTCGACCGTCATCGCACCATTCCACCAGTTGTACGCAGATAGAGGTTGCGATCCGTTAAAGCAGCCTACGAGTCAGCTTTGTACGTACAATCAATGTTCAAAGTATACCTTGGTATCCGGGCAAAGTAGGTACGCCGTTGTCGACAGTGTTGTTGGGAGCACTCGGTGTACCGCTGACAGGAGCGCTGTACAAGTCGACGTATCCCCATCCTCCGCATCGCTGGTTGCTATCGCCGTTACAAGGAACAGCGCAGAAGTTGTTGGCAGCGACAGCAGCGGTGTTTCGACGAGGGTCCTGCTTCGAGCATCGGCATTCTGGCAAGTCAGTCGAGTCGAAGCACAGTGGTGAGGGATCGATACTGACGTTCACGGTTCTGCAGACCAGCCCAACTGTATCCGAGCTCGTTGCAAGCAGCGATACACCGTGTGACCGACATCCTGCCCTCGGTGACGGTAAAGTCGGCGCTGACATTGTTGGCAGAGTTGGCGAAACAGCCTACAAGTCAGCTCTGATTGCCTTTGAAGCTTGAAGCTCACCTTGCCAGCCAGCAGGACGACGAGCGTTGAACGCCGTCACCTCGGATGCGACCACCGAGGTGTTATACAGTTCAGCATTGCCCGGTCCACCGCAGGTGTACGGTGTGTTAGCGTCGGTGCACTTCGACGAGCACATCGAGGTGGGCAGGACCGACACGGTAGGCAGAGTGTTGCCGCAGATACACACTGTCAAGATTCAGGTCAGATCATCCGGAATACGAGAGACCCAGACTCACTGCCTCCGCCGTGAACCGCCGCGAGCGAGTAGCCTAGATCGCGACAGCCGAACTGGCACCTTTGCGGTGTGAGATTGGCATCATAGTACTGAGCACCCGTCAAGCTCTTTCGCGAGTTGTCACTGTAGCATTCTGAAATGTCAGCCGACGGTCTCGATCCGGAGCGGTAACCTCTGTAACTCACGAACATAGCCAGGAGCCTTGTTGAGCTCGGCACCTTTGTAACCCGAAGCGGTGACGTTGAAGACGCTGAGACCGCCCCAGTATCCGCATTTCTGAGTCGAGTCGCCTTTGCATGTAGCAGAACACTGAGCTTCGTTGACGTAGTTGCCGTCTCCGAGCTTGAAGTTGGCCTTGGAGCCGCAGAAGCACATGTCGCCGTTGCGAATAGCCGCCCAGTCCAATCCTCGATCGGCACAAGCCTGACCACAGAGCTCCCTCGTCATCAAGTTCCACGAGCTAAAGCTGTACGAGGCGGCCTGCTCCAGTCCCGTCTTGCCAGCTGCCGGATTCGCGTAACATCCGAGCGAGGTAGTGTAGTCGCCGATGGTGGATGTACCGTTGGGAGCGAGGAACACTGCATGTGCACCTGACCCGCCACAGCCCTGAGACGAGTTGGTAGGGCAGGTGAGGTTGCACATGTTGGGGTAGACGGGTGCTTTCGGGTCGAGTCCTGATCCGCAGTCGCACACCTAGAGAGTCAGCTCAGCATCGGAGCAGGAGACTGATCCAACGCACCCATGAGGTTCCCCATGCACGGCCGATCGAGGCGTAGCTGTATCCACTGCGGAAGCACGCATCCAAGCATGTCGACTGCGAGACGCTGTTGTCGTAGGTCCGGATACGGTTCAACAGCATGTTGTCCGAGTCTTTGATACACGAGATCTGTGTCCAGCCGGGAAGAGTGGGGAGAGAAGGGACGGCTGGCTGAGCCGGAGTCAAGGACCCGTCTGTCGCTCGGTGAGGGCTGACGTCGGGGTTTGGGGGCATTGTCGAGCATCCGGGCTTGGCGCCAGACGTCCATAGAGGGTTACATCCGGGCAAGCGGGTGATGGGAACGAGGTCGTTGTGAGCGAAGTTTTCCGTAAGAACTCCTCGTTCCGGCGCGCATGATCCGCCTCGAATGAAAGGTTGGAAGACCGGGCATTCTTGGAACGTGATGTCTTCGCGAGTACCGCATACAGGGTCATTGAGCGCGCGGCGCAGGATCTCGGTGTCCCATCTGAAGTCGTCAGCACAGCTAGCACCCAAAAAACTCACCCATTGGTAAAGTCGGCGTGAATGCCGTATCCGGTGGTGTCTCCATTCGCCCATGCCAGCTTTCCCCTCACTGCCTCTCCTGGTGCCCATCGCGAAGTCAGGATCAGAACCTCCAGCATGATACCGGGGACGCGGATAGGGTGCGAGCTTGGGCAAGCGCCGTAAAAGGCTTCGTATTGCGGGTATGCCATGTGCGACTGGTCCGAGCGGTAAAGGTCTTTGCCGTTCCAGCACGGCGGGAACTTGTGCTGAGCCTGACCGTGGTATGAGCATAATTTGACTGAATGAGTGGAAGGCGGAACTCACGAGGATCCCCCTAGGACAGTCCCGATCAAATTGCCAGGTGTCAGACCATATATCTCCAGGTCCGTTGAACTTGTCGGCCACCCGACACAGGTACTGGAAGCTCCTCGGGTTCGCAGACTTGGAGTTTGGGTTGCCGACAATCATGCGGAGTCCCTCCGGGAACGGCTGGATCGGGTCATTGGGCGAGTTCTGCTCACGGATGTAGTATACACGGTCGTGAATAGGTAGCGGGGTGAAGCTGGATCCGTTGTTGTTGATCCAGTATGGTTTCGGGTGCCAGTAGTTGGACTTGTCGACCGAGATCGGGAACGTCGAGCATTGAGACTTCATCAAGTCTGCATAGTTGTATGCTGCCGCGAATGCCGATCCACCGATGATCGAGTGCATGTGCTGAGCGACACCATTAGGCGAGATGATCGGGTCGAGTCGTTCGGTCGCGAGAATTCCGACATCGGTGTTCCAGTTGGCGGCACGGGCGGTCAAGGCGAGTAGGAGGAGAGTCTGGAGAAGTCGGAGGAGGACGCTGGTAGGGAACATAATGAGTGTGAAAGCCCAACGCTAGCCAGTAGCAATTGCGGCCGGGGTGAGCGAGTGCCGAGCGCGTCGAGGGTTGTCGGAATAGAGATGTGATGTAGAAGATGCATTCCAATCGGCACATCTTTTGTAGATCTCCCGCTCAGCCCACTCCAGCCACCACCGGTGAGCCTCTCGACGCCATCATCTATACCAAGCCCTTGATCAACAAACATCTGTTATAGGTAAAAGGTCGAGAATGATGGTAAAATGACCGACCTGAGACAGGGACAGTGATGAAAATGATCGCCAAACAACCGAAAGTGGCAAATAAAGGCCCTGCTCCGAGTTCCTGATTCTTGGACCTGGAATCCAGCCTGATGTTGGTAGTCAGGTGCTTGGCAGGCGTCTGAAGGGATCCCTTCGCAGGAGGCGTTCAAGATTATAGGATTTTGCATTCAGGTACACTCGTCGAAGACGAATGTTTACGTTGAGCAATAGTCATTGGCGGCCCCGCTCTCGCAGACATACGGCATCAAGCGAGGCTCTTCAAACATCTTGGGCTGGTATGCGACTACGGCGATCGCGTCCAGCGCAGCCTGCCGAATGACACCTGGAACCGTTTCGAACGGGTTGGGTACGCTACGACATCAGCACACATCAGCAAAGGTGATCTAGCGATGACTGACGTGGAATCAGCCGTCAGGTACGTGCACTGAGACACGTCAAACTGAGATCGATCGGCTGTGCCACCGTTGGCCAAGGCATTGAGCGTGAGGTAGAAGGCAGGAGCCGTCACGGTCATGCCAAAGTGATCGACGAGAAGTGCAGGTCCACATAAATCTATGGTGTCAAAGATAGCTCTGATCAGAATTCCTCACCTTGCAGGCGAATGACCTCGGCTCCAGGCAGGTCGCTAGTAGGGTTGATGACTTCTGGCTGGATAATATCGTCAAAGGTGGTGAACAGGCTGGTGGTAGCGACTAGTGCCGAGCCGCCTTGGGCGTTCTGCGCTTGCAAGTAATGCGAACCGACGCTCTGCTGCACGACACTCGACTCGCATCCACCTTGCAGTAAGTCCTGGCCGGTACACAATAATGGTCCCTCAGCAGTACCTGACCGTGTCAATACTACGTCAGCCTCGACGACACCGGAGACACTGACCATGGAAGTCGCCTGCAAGGGACGAGAAACCAGAGACGTAGCCTCGCATGCTCGGCCAGAAGGCGAGTGCCCATTGAATGTTGATGTTGCCTTGTGAGTGACCGATGATAAAGACCTTGCCGGTCGTGCTCATCTGTGCCAGTCGCTTGATGTTGTAGGCAATGTACTCGGCTGTGACTTGGGCGTCGCCCAAGCTTCGGGTAGGAGAGGTGAACCACGCGATGTCGTATCCCGGACTACACCGTCAGTGACCGCCAAATCACGTTCTCACTAACCCCTTGTTTGGCAAGATGGTGTTGTATGGTCCAGGTCCCCAGGTCTCTTCGCCGGTGCTACCGGTGCCGTGGACAAGGAACACAATGCCGCCTGGGCGGTTGTTGAACCCATTCGGGAACGTGACGACGCTCTCGAGGTCGTCGCACGACAAGGTGTATGGCGCATCACCGTTGCTGGATGGACAGGCGTTCGGGTCAACAGCAGTCGCGGATGAGTTTGAAGCTGCGGCACTCGAGGAGCCTGCAGCAGAGGCCGAGGCCGATGACTCGCTCGCTGTCGTCGCGCTCGCAGTGATAGCCGAATGGGCGGAGCTGGAGAGAGGACTGATGTCTGGCGCAGATGCAGAGATCGAATCAGATGCGGAAGCCGAGATGACCGCCGAAGCAGATGCAGCGGATGAGGTCGGTTCGGGAGACTGAATGTCAACGGGTTGTCCATGGTCATACGAGCGCACCGATGAAGCACTCCCGGCGGACGTTCCAGTCGTAGATGCTTGCCTCGCTTGTAGACGCCGATCAGAGTCGACAGGCTGAGCGTCAGCGCCAGACCCGCAAAAGAAGACTTACCTGGCCTGACGCGAAGATCGCAACGCACAACAGTAATCCAGCACAAGTCCGCATCGTGACGTTTCGAAGTCAAGTCGGGTTCGCCGAAGGTCATTTTGCGCAAGTGAGTGTCTTATAGGCACCTACGGCCTCGTCGAGAAACCCGTCATGTCATCGTTTTGTTGAACATGACGGGCCCCAATCTGCCTCGGCATGAAGCTCGGCGACTGTCAAGCCGATACCGTACGGTGGACAGCCGTCACTGTGTCCACAGAGGTAGTAAGCGCCGGAACGGTACTATCCCCGCTCACAATGCTATTCTTGTCATATGACAGTAGTGGTGACAGCACGATGCAACCGACAATGGGTTTGTTGACATCAGTCCAGAGACGATTTCGCTAGACCCGAGGATCCGATTCCAGCGATCGATCCATGATGTCAGCGAATGACCGGAGAAAATGCCGACTTAGCGTATGCCGTTACCGCTAGATCGGTACCAGTCATCATGTTGGTCGGGCGGCGACCATGGGTGCGGTCATCGACACGGTTGCAGCTGCCACGAGAGGGTGGTACAGGACATCACTGCCCATGTGAGAAGCCATTCCATATCGTGCTAGAGCCAAACCTCCGAATCGCCGTGTGTATTTCCTGTCCACTGCTAGGCCAAGATGTAGCGACCCATCATCGTCTAGACCTCGGAACGAAGCGGGGTACGGGAAGCGTCATGTCAGCTTGTCAGCACTGTGGGGGCTCTCAACACTGGCGGACGCAGCCTATAAGAAGGGGGGACTGTTGCGTGAACCGCGGACTCCAACTTCATCTCCAACGACGAAGCCACCCACCAATCGCACTCGATCACCACTGCCCGCCATGAAGCTCGCTCTACTGTCCACCACCCTCTTCGCCTCCGTCGCCCTGTCCGCTCCTCTCGCACCTCGATGTGACGACGGCTGTCGCAGCCTTGAGATTCTGAACGGCAACGAGCTTGGTAAGTCTGATGTCGCCGTGTGCCGTGAGACTACAACAGCTGACACCTGGCAGCATCGCCCGACATCACCGGTAGCGGTGATCCTACATTCGAGGGCAACGGATCACCCAATTTCGAAGGCAATGGCAATCCTTCGACCGCAGGCAATGGAAACGGCAACGGCAACGGTAACGGCAACCCCGTGGCTGAGGGTAACGGAAATCCGAAGGGCAACGGCAATGGTGCGTACGCCTCTGAGCTTCAATTCAGGGACCTGACATGCTTGTAGGTAACGGAGATGGAAGCGCGAATGACAATGACCCAGTCGGAGCTCTGGGCAGCATTCTTGGACTAGGTCAGAATGAATAGATGGTCATATGGTGTTGCAGAAAGTGCTTGTAGCCGTAGCAAATGATCGAGAAACTATGACGCGTTTTGTTTACGATGTCATTCATAATGTCGGGCAGTCAACCCAACTCCTCTTTGCAACATGTTGTTCCAACATAGCCTTCGACCATGTCGCACTATGCCCCGCACGCTGGAGTCAGCTTCGAGGGGTACTACTCCAAGTTTCGCCTCGCTTCAGGATCGTCTATCGCGTTGATCGTCTCGGCTGTACCTGCCGTTGCCCACAATGTCTCGCCCGGTCAAGTCAAGCGAAACAAGGCGTTCATGATCTCCTTCACCTACGTCCAACCCGATTCGAAGCGATGGGTACAGCGTGAATACTGGCCAGAACACTTCGATATCAATGCACATGGAAGTGCGAACGGGTTCACGATCAAATGGCACGGAGGGGAATTTGGTTGGGACGGAGAGATGGAACGGGTTTGGTGGGAGCTCGACACTGACGAGATCACATTTTCTGCATCGACACAAGCGGGATCGCGTCGATCGTGGATAAGAGGTCAGCCCTTGTCGACGCCAGCTGGCTGGCTTGCTCGTCTACCTCTGCCGATCCAGTGGGACGTCCACTCGCTCGACTCGCTGTGCGACTACACCCTCGATATACGGAATACACCCGAATTCGACTCGGCAGATCGCAAGGGCACCGGCAGAGTGCATACGGAGAAGAATTGGGCGTACTCGTTCCCCGACTCGTACATATGGATTCAAGCGAGAGATCACGAGCGGAACAAGGGTGTCTGTCTGGCCGGAGGATCACTGATTCCAGGGGTACAAGCTTTCCTCGTGGGTTACGATCATCCATCTCACTCGGCATCATACCGTCCACCAGAGTCTACATCGGTATTCGGTCTTTCATTGGGCTTGACCTCCGACATCTCGTACAAGGACCGACGCGTCATCATCGAGATACGAGGCTGGTTCTCGCGCATACGCATCACCGCTCATGCTCGACCCGACGCGTTCTTCACCTTTGCGGCACCGCTCAATACGGGTCACGCGCCAGACTATGCGACGCAAAGCTTTGGCGCGACGGTCGAGGTGGAGACGTGGAAGAGGTCATGGCCGTGGTCTGCGTGGACTACGACGTCAGGAGAGACATTCGACCGAGGGAGTCTGGAGTTTGGAGGCGGTTTCTACAAGTCACACCAGGATTGACAACGGATGTAGATGCATCTAAATGCTGGTAAGAGTCTGTGACGTGCCGAAGGTCTATTTGTGCTCCCTATCATTCCGTCGGCTTACAACCGCGTATAGCAGCGGCATGCTCTTTCCACCTGCTAACCCACTTTCGACAGCGCGTTGATTCGACCCGTCACCGTGGAGCGGCGATTCCAAAGGCGACGGACAAGATAGCCGGTGACAAAAGGGTCTGGAGCGAGACGATCTTGGCGAGCTCGGCGTGAGGCAGGATAGGGATAGTAGTCACCGAGTGGGGTTTCCCGCGATTCGAAGGCGAGTGATAGTAGAGCGACCGGGCAGTGACGACAATGATAGGCAAGGCGAACGCGGCGAGCAGTGTCAGACCAGCGAGGACGGAACGTGATCGGACCGAGGGGATACCGAGGACCAATGTCCTTGCACCCTTCATGATCATCCCTTCCCTAGATGCCATACTCCTAGCGAGCAGCGCGAAAAAGACGAGCGAGATGGCATTGAAGACGACGTAAAGACGTTTAGCCCAGTCGTACCCTATCCTCACGACGAACGTGATCTTCCCACCCTTTTTGTCGGCCTCGATGTCGTGAATGTGCATGATGAGAATCCGAGCTTGCTCGAAAAAGTAGAACGCGAGAAGCATGTACCACAGCTGTCGATCGAGGTGGAAACCGGACGTGCTGCTGCGTGCCGTGGAGAAGAGGTCGAAGAAGGTGACTGAGCGCCCTGTAGTTGCGGTGTAGTGACCGACCATGCCGAAGAGAACCGCGACGGGTGAGAGTAAGAGTGCGCTGACGAGCTCACCGAGACCGTGGTAGTGAAGTCGGAGAGGTGGGCCGACGTAGGTCTGGGACAAGAAGGTACAGAGGATACCGATCTGTAGAGCGAGTCCTTGGAATGGTGATGAGTCGGGTGCGTATATGCGAGACGTAACGATCATGGCGAGGAGGAGAGCCTGGACGAATGCAGCGCATAGCAACGAGACGTAAGGCGGGAACGTCCCATCATGCAGGATCCGTGATGTCGACCCCATGATCTTTTCATTCCCAAACGCCTTCCTAACCGCTTCGTCAACTTGATCCGGCAGCTTCCCACCTTCCTTCTTGTTCATGATCTCCCTCTTGACATCCTCCCTCGCCTTGACGTCGCGTTCGATCGAAGCTACCATCCCTGGCCGGTCCATGTCCCAGTCAAAGTACTCGTTGCCATAGTTGATGCTGATGTTGGTACCCCAGACCACCAGTACGCATTGCAGCGTCGCTAGCCAGTCCAGACCGGTCCGACTGAAGATCTGCGAAGACAGCAGACAACCGAAGAAACACCAGATCGGCACCTCAGTCGCAAGCGGGATCCTACCGAGCGCGATTAGCGCCTTGATCGAGCCGAGCGTCGATAGATGCTGTGGGTCGTGCATCGTATAGTTGAGCTGTATGTCGATCACGCGAAGGTTGGAGCAAGCAGTAACGAATACATGGTTGAATGGTCGCTGGACGCCGACGCGATGCTGACATGTTCTCTCGTCATCGTCTGCTGACGTCAAGGCACGACCAGGAACTGGAATCGGGCTTGGCGATGCATCTCACTCGTTGCTCATACGGTATGCATGCTATGTTACTAGGCCGTCATAGACGCGTACTACCACCTGCCACCACTGTTGTCAGTAGTCCATGGAGACAAGCTCTGCGAAAAGTCCATGCCCTGGGAATGATTAGCGGGCAGCGGGGGCAATGATCATGTACGGACACTCACCTCGATCCAGGGAAACATGGTACCATCGGTAGCCGACAATCCATCGACGCGTAGACTGGGCTCTTCGTCGATATTGCCAGGATTGGACAACCACGCAAAAATGTCGCTGTTAAAAATAGGTGGAGCTTCCACGACTGACGAACCGTGATCGCTCGATGATGTAGGGGGATTGCCCGGAGTCGACGCAAAGATGCCCTGTCGCTGGGCTTTGTTGAAGTCGCTCCGGAGCAGTCGCGCGAACGAGAGCCCGGGGACTGAGATGTATCAGCAGAGATCGAGCTACACAACCAAGAGCAAGACTGACATTTGGGCAATTGCGCAATCAAGGCCTCTAAATCCCGTCTTGACTTTTCTAGGTCCACCGCCTCGGGCATGAGGCCTAGTAGACGAATGAGGAAACGCGCGGTAGATACTACCCCGACGTCTATGTCGTCAATACGTGTTCACCATTATGAACCGAGCGGTACTCACGGAAGTAGTGATTGCCTTTCAACCGTCAGTAGACATCCCGACCGTTCACAGCTGGACGGACTCACCGTATTCGCCGTTTGCGGCTTGACCACCATTGCCGATGGAGTTCACCAGCCATGCTGCCGCTCGGACGGTGAGGAGCAGACATTCACGCTTGTCTGCAGAGAGCAAGAGCACGTCGTGCTTGTCATGTAATCCGCGCAGCGCGGTACAGTTGGTGTGCAGATCGCCATAAGCTCGCTGGCTGCCGACTACAAGTATGGTGAGCTTCAATCCCATTCCAGCTGACTTGTACTCACGCTCTTGTACGTAGAAATGATCTGGAGGGAGACCCGCTTTGGCTACATGTCAGCCCACACTTGCGAATACCAACTCACCGTAGTAGTCGAACCAGAAGTCGTACAGACCGCCCAGTGTCGTCCTGACAGACTTGACGTTGTCGTCCACCTCGGACCGCTCATATTGCGGCGTCATGTCGAACGGGCGGAACAGGACTTCTATCAGAGTCAGCGAATATTCTGCCTCACCGGGCTCACCTCTTGCGGATTGTAGCTCGACCGAAACGACGAAACGGCTGTCTTCCAAATTGGACAAGGGGTGCTGGAGGAACTTTCGACCTAGTCGACGAGAGACATCACTGTGAAACGCCAGTGGCCGGGCGTGATTGTACGCTACCCTGAAGGAAGTCAGATCAGGCCACCGAAGGGGTATGGACCGAGCTCACTCGTATGCCAGCTTGGTGAGCTATCGGATCAGCTCCATCCTCTTGTCGTCGGACTCACCGCCAGCCAGACCCTCGCTCCGATCACCAGTGGCCGATCCTTCTCCAGCTCTTCGGCCGTCTTTCCCGCTCCCATGTTTTGCTCTTGAAGTACTGGTAGGCATCGATGCATCTCCATATCGACACTGTCGTCAGCGGGGTCGCAAGCCCAAGTACTCACGCTAGTGTCATCGCGTGGCCTGAAAGATCAGCGACGATCAGCTGGCGAATTGCAGATGCACTTACAAGCCGGACGCCAGACTACATCGCTCCAGCAGGCAAGTATCACTATTGTCAGCGGCATACTCGCAGTGCGTGAGCTTACGAGTTGCTTGAACGGTCTCAATCGCAGAAACGGGCGAGAACAATGTGACCTTGGCTAGGGTGTTCAGCTCCGCACCTCCCAATCGTCGTCGTAGCGACCTACCCATATGTTCGGCTTGCTGCCGGCACCGTCTCGTGAGAAGGGAATGTGGACCACTGCCGTCGTGAATTTGCGATACGACCATGATGATAACCGTGATGCAAAAGGCCGACCGTTGGACAAGACTACAGCACATTCAGCTTCACGGTATGACGCCATTGACTCACCCTTCCCACGTGTCGTAGGCCGGGTCTAGGACCGGCATGAACGGGTGCGAATACTGCATGAACCTGCGGGGGTCAGCCTCCGGATGATGTGGACTTGCACTGACAAGCTGAACATCTGCCTGCCGCGCTCCTCAGTGCAAAACCCTAGCTGAACCGGATTGAGGAAGGCGCCCGACGTATCGCCCTTTTTTTGCACGAGCTGACCGCGGTGGTCGTACGTATTTCCGCCGGGAGTCGTCTTTTGTCGCTTGGACGCTCTGGACGAGTCGTCTAGGTAGGTATCGGAGGGTGTATGGTTGTGTTGCGATCCGTGTCCATGTGGAGCATGTCCTTCTTCACGCAATCTCGCATTTTCCTCCCGATTCGTCATCATTCGGAACGGTTCTTGACGCACGGCCGATACCAAAGGATCATCTTCGTCGGAATTGGTGTTGTCCGACTCATGAGGGTCGTTCGACGGCCGGGCGGCTTGCAAAAGGACCTCCTGGTCGAGCTGTTGCTGAACAGCTGGGTTGCTATGCCCAGACAGAGGATCGTGCGACAGTCCGAGGCTGCCAGCGCGGTTCGACGATATGGGGGAGAGGTCGAGTTGTTGATTTGGCCAGAGCTGCGGGTTCGGTGGAAGCGGGAGGGACGGCGTCGGATGGTTAGGCGCCGAGAAGGTTGGGGGACCGGGCGGATCCGGATGCCACCATTGTCCTTGACCAGACGGACCGGATGTCCCGCCTACCTGTTGGCCGATGGGTGCCGCTGCAGGTCAGCTACAATTCTGTATGGCTGAAAGGACAGCCGACATACAGGTAGTTGCAACCTGACTCAAGCGGGCGAGCGGATTGTCGACTGTTTGAGCTGGCGCAGGGTTGCTGTTTGACACGATACCCAGTAGTAATGATGAAATTTGATCCAGCCTAGACGTGACATTTGTCATTTGCCCTTCAAGTTGCTGTAGTCTGCAAGATCAGTCGAGCACGAGAGGAGACGGAATGCGACACACCTGCCGACGTCGCGTGGATCGGCGGTTTGCTCCCATCCTGTGATTGGCTTGGACTTGTCCCCTTCGAACTGACACGGAAGCCCCATATTTCTGCAACGACGGCATGGCGGATCCTCCTTGTCTATACATCGGATCTTCATTTTCCGGCAGGCATTCTGCAGGTCAGATCACAAGGGCAACAGCAGAAGTGTGCTATCACACTCACACAAGCACCTGTATCGTGTCAGCATTTGACCCTCCCCTGAAGCCTTGTGGAGCAATACACGTACGAAGGGAGTTGTCGGGACGAGCTGGTGCCAAAGGACCACCGGAGCCTCCAGCCATGTTGGTCTCTGAGCCCGCACGAGCGCCGCCTGCACCAGTTCCATCGCTCGACATCCTGATTGAGCAGATATCAGTGTATCCTTCTCCTTACTCGACGAGTAAAAGTACTGCGTAGCAAGTTGTTCATCATCTTGTTTGATGCATAGTGTGTCGGAGAAAATACGGTGTAGCGGGCGAGGTAAGGATGCATCGGAGCGCTCGGACCGAGACTCGGTGAAGCACCGAAATTACCGAAATTACCGAGAGGAGTAAAAGTCCACGTGGCGTGTTCAGCTGTCGTTCCCGCATCCGGACTTACTCAACCCTATTCAAGCCACCATTGCTAATGACTATGGGGGCGTGACGCAATTCACTATGTAGGCGGATGGATGCCTTGACCGCTTATCGGCTCCGACGCAAATGCTGGTGAAACACAGCTCTTGAAACCGGCGGGAAGATGCGGAGGTGATGAGTTGTTTACTGCATCTCTAATCAACAGCTCGACGATTCAGGACAATGAGCAGAACAGTGCGTCCAGAGCACCGCCTGAAAACCGCCCGAGCAACTGACACCTATAGCTCGAGCAGACAGCAGTCGAGGCTATCGACAAGCACGCGCAGGAGCTCAAGGAGCTGTCGCTGTACATCTGGGAAAACCCGGAACTCGCTTACAATGAGCACAAGGCGCATCAGAGGCTGACAGACTACCTCGAGCAGCAGGGTTTCGAGGTGGAACGTGGCCACCATCTGCCGACCGCGTTCAGAGCAACCTACACACACGGGAATGGAGGGAGGACAGTTGGGTTCAACAGCGAGTACGATTCGTTGCCAGGCATCGGTCACGCTTGCGGGTAGGTCGGGCACCTCATTCTCTTTGTCGCTCACACACTCTACAGCCATAACTTGATCGCTATCGGAGGGGTAGCTGCGGCAATGGGCACCGTAGCGACGATGAAAGCCAAAGGCATCAATGGGAAGGTGGTACTGCTGGGAACACCGGCAGAGGAAGGCGGAGCTGGCAAGGTCAAGTTGCTGGAAGCTGGCGCATGTGAGTCAAACGTCGGTGGGCAGGCTGACGAAACGCAGATACCGAGATGGACGTGTGCCTGATGCTGCATCCTGCTGGTCTACCTGCGGGTTTGAAGGGCGCTGTTGGCGTGACCTCAGCGATCCAGACCATCGAGGTGGAATACTTTGGCAAGCCGGCGCATGCAGCTGCTGCACCTTGTGAGTCGAATCGCTGAATGGCCTCACTGAATGGTCCAGGGGATGGAGTGAACGCGCTTGACGCTGCCGTTTTGGCTTATTCGAGCATCTCGGCCATGAGGCAGCAGCTCAAACCTACCGACAGGTACGCATACACACGGTGAGTATTGGCTCACTGTTGCAGAATTCATGGGATCATCGAGCACGGCGGCGACGCGCCCAACGGTGAGCTTTTCACAACGCTAGTGCACGTCTCCGACTGACTTTCGCAAAGTTATCCCGCGCTACACCAAGCTCAAGTACTATGCCCGTGCGGCACATTTGAAAGCTTTGGAGGAACTGAAGGGAAAGGTTTTACCGTGTTTCAAGTAGGTGACCCCCCGGCAAGCTTGCGCTGAGATGTGTTAGTGCAGCTGCGACTGCTACAGGGTGCACGATCAAGATCACCACGGACGTCTTGACGAACGATCTCCGCAACTGTCCAACATTGACTGTGAGCGCCATCCGCGTCTGATGTAAACGCTAGCTAAATTTGCAGGCTGCGTATGCCTTGGCGATGAAGGAGATGCACGGGATGGACCTCCTCATCCAGACCAAGCCAAGCGAGCTTTCAGGCGGGTCGACCGATTTCGGTAATGTACGCGGGCAGTGGTGACCAGACGGAACGACACTGATTTGCAGGTCTCGTACGCGCTGCCGGCACTGCACCCTCTTGTCGGCATACCGATCAAACCCGGTCACAACAACCACACGCCAGGTTTTACCGAGCACGCCAAGACGGACGAGGCGCACGATGCTACGCTCAAGGCTGCTGCTGCTCTGTCGGTCGTCGCATGCCGCGTACTGTCGGACGAGATTTTTGCTCGCGATGTGAGTGACATTCATATTGTATAGGCTGTAGGCTGATTATCAGGCTCGACTGACCTGGGAGGAGACTCTGCGTCGAGTTGCGGAGGAAGTATGACAGTGTGTGCTGGATGCATGGGGGTTACCTGCAGGCTACAAGTGATAACCGTCGATGCGGATCAGACGTGCACATCGTTCAGCCGGGACTTTGATATTGACCGCACCGGACGCTTGATCCCACTCGACTTCAGCGCCGAGTTTCACTGGGTAAAGCAACTCTGCTCGAGCTCCCGCGTTCTCAGCAAGGAAGTCGATCGGAACACGGCAATCCGCCGCACCTCCTCTTCGCCATACCATCAAGTACGTCCGCTCCCCGCACTTCATCCCGAGAGCGAGCCAGTCGTCTCGCCAGAACGGGAGACCGAGCGGCCAGAACGGAGTTGCCGTACGCAGATCCTGCCTGAGGGATTTGTACACCTTCATTCCCTCGCTGACCAGCTCGAACTGATGGGCAGACAACGCGTCAAGGCGACCACTCAGGTGGACCCTGCCCAGAAGGCTATTGGCGACGGTGAGCGCGTTGATCTCGTCCGACCAGTCTTTCTGCGGGTACGCCCATGACGCAGACTGTTCAGGTATGACGGCTGTCGGGACCGCAGCCGAGATCGCCGCGTACAATACCGGATCTTGCTGGTCGCTGGTCGATTGCAGAGTGTGCACGCTGAGCATGCCGTACTCCATGCGCTGACCTCCGCTTGAGCAATTTTCAATCACTAACCCCGGGTATCGATCGAGGAGACTCCCCACCCAGGCGAGGTACGCTTTGGCATGGTCCTGTTGACCTTGACCTGCACTGAAACAGTCGACGTCGGTACCGAGGACATGCTCGATGTTGTAGTCGAATTTAAAGTAACCCACGCGGTACGAGGTGACGAGGCGGTCAATCACCTTGTCCATGTGCGCCCGAGTCTCTGGATGTCGGTAGTCGAGGTGGTATCGGCCTTGTTCGACGGCTCGGACCCCGTCGCGCTGGATGAACATCTCGGTTGGCAGGTGTTGAGCGAGTGGACATCGAACTCCAATGACCTCCGGCTCGACCCACAGTCCTGGAATCAATTCTCGGTCGTGAATGGTGTCGAGCAGCTGCTTGAACCCAGAAGGGAATCGTTTGGTCGAAGGCTCCCACTCGCCCACCGCGTCCCACCAGTTGCCGTCATTTGCGTACCACCCAGCATCAATCACAAAGTACTCGGCACCCGCCTTGACAGCCGGTTCGAGAAGCGCCAGGATCTTGTCCTCGGTCGGGTCACCGTTGAGGCAGTTCATGTAGTCATTGAAGATGACGGGTAGGTTGGAGTGGTCGGGATGGGAGCGGATGATCTGTCGACGGTAGTTGGTAAGAGCTGCGAACGCGTCGTCGGTGGTGTGAGGTTTGGATACGTGGGTTACGGCGGTCCAGCAGGTCGAGAACGACTCGCCGGGAGGTAAAGGTAGACGCCAGTCGTGATCTCCCGCTTCCGGTCCGCATGTCGCAATGTACAGACTTTTTCCGCAATCTCCAACCTCGCTCCTCCATGCACCGTTGTTCTCCACTTGCCAAAGCCAGAGATCATCCTTGCCCTGCAGCATTCCCATAGGCAGGTGACCCTGTGTCGAGAACGTGGTCCGGCTCGTGAGCTTGTGAAACGACATGGACTGCTTGAGCGGTGGGTCGACCGACTCGAGCCATGCGAAGCCAAAGTCGTCCAGCCCTAGAGATGGGAGAGAGTGCTTGACCCATTGAGCTTCGCGGAACCACGTGTTGGACGCGGTGCTCAGGTCGTATTCGTCCCACCAACGGTCCGTCCGAGTCACTCCTCCGATCACCACGCTCGTGAGTTGATGTATGACCTGCCTATCGTTCGAATCGTTCCGGATCGTTGAGCTGAAGCGTGCGACCGGCGTTGACGAGAGGAGTAGGATATGAGCAGTGACGGTGAGCTTCGATGTCGCGTCGTGCATCTCGATGTCGAGACGCTTGCCAAGGGGATCATCCTGGACGATATGCGACTGGTATCGCAGCCGCTGGCTCACTGCCGAGCCGATGAGAGATGCGCCAGTTTTCGGTCCCGAGTTGCCTTCTCCGTTGAGCCGAACCTCGACAAGGGGTGGATACCTGACTACCGGAGCGGGGCGAGGAGGTGAACGGGTAGAACCGAGATCCGCAATGTATGAGAAGCTGTCCTTTGGTATAGCTACCGCAATGTACAGCTCGGAGGTTGAGACCTTGACCATCGGCTCGGTCATGTTGTCCAGTTGAGACGAGGGATGCATGGGGAAAGACCCCCGAGCTGTTCGTACTTATACGGCTTGTAAGGGGAAAGCTATTCGGCTGGCCGGATGTTCGGGTCTTTTCACCCTTGGTGGAGTAAAGCCCCCCCACCCGCGTGCCGAGGCGCCGAGGTCCCGAAGTTCATCACCCGGTTGCATGATTGAAGCTGATCCAACACAAGACTAGTAGGATTACTGTCTAAGACTACACCGAGCTATTGCTCTACCACAGCCATGATGGCGGGTGCCCACCTATCGGTCAGATCAGCGGCCGTGTCGATGGTCACAACGGCGGGAATTAACTCACCTCTCTCCCTTGACTCCCACCTTGATGCAGTCACGGATAAGGGACATGTCCTCGTCATTCAGCTCCACTCCATGTGCTGCCCAATTCTCTTCCAGGCGAGAGGTGCTCTTTGTGCCGGGTATCGCGATCGCGCCTTGTTTGGCGACCCATGCGAGCGCGAGTTGTGAAGATGTACAACCTTTCTTTGCAGCAATACCTTCAAATACCTTGAGCATTTTGAGATTCTCCTCGAAGGCTTCGCCTTGGAATCTCGGGGCCGCCCCTCGTGAGTCATTCTTGAACTGGGCCGTGTCGGTGTATTTGCCCGTCAAGAAACCGGCGCCAAGTGGTGAAAATGCGACAACGGCCACGCCGAGCTCTCGGCAGGTTTCGAGCATACCGTTCTTCTCTGGCTGCAGGCAGAATGGCGAATACTCAATCTGGACAGCATCAATGTGCGCAACTGCAGTGTCAGATCGGGTAACGAATACTTTTAAAGGAAACGCCTCAAAGGACTCACTCTCGCATGCCGCTCTTAGTGTCTTTGCGCTCGGCTCCGAGATACCAATGTACTTGCATTTTCCCTCGGCCTTGAGCTGAGCGAGCGCGGAAACACTTTCTTCGAGCGGAGTGTTGGGGTCTCGGCGGTGAAGATAGTACAGATCGGGCGTCGTACCCAGTCGCTCAATGGACTCGTCGATGTACTTATTAATGTGTTTGGCTGAATTGGTGAGACCGGTGCGTTCCCGCTTGACCGCGTCAAACTGGATAGGTCAGATCGGCATTTGACTCACCCAGGAAACGATGCAAGTTGAGCGCTCACCTCCCAACCGCACTTGGACGCGATGAACAGCTTTTCCCGAGCACCAGGATTCTCCTTGAGGAATCGTCCGATGAGCGTTTCATTGTGGCCGAAGCCATACACCGAGGCGGTGTCCCAAAAGGTGATACCGAGATCGAATGCCTTTTTCAGCACCTCCAAGCCCACTTCGTCGCCGACCGGTCCCCAAGCTCCTGAAAGAGACATGGCCCTGTAGGCTCGTCAGACAACAGTGACCTTTGTCTCTGGAGCGTGAGGAAGAGGAATGAGACGTACCCAAAGCCGGGTGACTGGAAGGTCTTGTTGGGGAAAGTGAGCTGCGACATTCTGACAATAGGATGGAGTGAAAGCTTAAGCGATGCGACGATTTTGTCAATCCAGTCACAGTGGGGAAAGGTGATATGGACGGAAGAAGGGGTGAATTGGGGCTTCAATGGTTTTATATACGCCTCTCCTGGCTCGGTGGAGGTGGAGGGCGAGCGTCAGGGGGCTGTGGAGGTATGAAAGCGCTCCTACCGTCCGCGGCATAGGCCTACATAGTCGCAGCCATGGTAGAGATTGAAGGAACAAGAAGCCGAGAAGGACGACAGGAGGAGCGGAGCATCCATTTATCCGCGGAGTACCTGGGTGTGCGGGGCTCAATTCTCTCCTGATAGCACGCTTTGTTCTGCCACGTCATGCATCTGCTCGGCCTGAGATCTACTCTAGTTGGTGTGCTCTAGCTGGCGAGACCCATGAAAAACAACACCCACGCGGTGATGACGAACGCGACGAGTAGGGCAAGGCAGCAGTAGGTGACCCAGCGCACGGGTACTCGGCGGAGGAGCGGATGATTCGGCTTGTCCTCTTTCGGTATGCTACTCTCGATCGCGTCTCGTCTCTTTCGCGTCATCGTCAATCCCGATCCGAGGTAGAACTTGTCGACCAGGATGTATCCGATACCGAGTGCGAATGCCCATGATTTGAGGCCGATGGTCAGCTTGAGGACTCGGTCGTACCCTCGGCCTGGGGTTCGATCTTGGATACGACCATAGCTGACATCCTGTACAGGTCAGCCCCGAGACTAGCACGGTATACTCACCATGACGACGCTGCCAGAATTGTTGAAGGCTCGCCACACTGGAGGTCAGCTGAGATCGCCTAGGCAGGGCTTACCTCCGAAAGCGGTCCCGATTAGTCGATGATCTGCGACAAGCAGGTGTAACGCCATCTCTTCGCACTAATCAGCGTACGATCAGGCATCCGAGGACGATACTCACGTAGCGGAGCAGAGTTTATGACACCAGCTAGACTGGCAAAGACAAGGGCGACCATCGGGTGAACGTCGGTAAAGCCGAGTAGCGAGCACGAGGTGATCCACAACAGCGGGGCAAGGGCGACATAGTGGAATCGGTGACACCATCGATCAACACAGTACCCGAAGATCGGTGCCATGACGACCTGTCAATGAGTTTTGACCGGAGTGCCTGACTCACTTGAATAACGGTACTACCACTCTGCAGGAAACCTGCAGTCGCTTCAGTGTACCCCATCCTGCCAAGTCAACCCCAATTTCTGCTTCGGCGGTGAACTGACATTCGGATGATATCGGCTCGAGCCACCGAGAAACCACCAGCTGCGCCCGACTGCAACAGCTGAGTTGCTGGAAGCATCCAAAAGCACCACGGCAGCAACCACAGTGACTCGAGCGAGACTAGCTTGGCTCGTTGTCCGGCGGCTTGCGATCGTTCCCGACCTGCCGACACGCGATATTGTTGCGGCATCTTGCGTTTCGCGTAGTAGAGGTACGCAAGGTTGAGGAGGGATGAAAACCCGCAAAACGCTACGGGGATCCAAAACACGTATCGAGTGCCTAGTGAGTCGCGTATAGGGATAGCAGCGGCCTCGGACGCCAAGGAAGTAGCGCTCGCAATGGCGTTCTCCAGGCCAAACGCAAATGCCAGACCCTGTCGACGCCCAAACGCGTGAAAGAAGACTTGTTGACATGAATCCAGCAGCGCAGTGCCGAACCCCTGGATGATGTATCCTCCGGCCAACACACGCCAGTTGCCAATTTCGACGCCCGTAGCCGCAATCAGACTGCCAAGGAGAATTGTGGTGGTGCAGACTGGTGCTACGATATCCACGCCGACCCAGTCGAGCATAATCCCGCCAATCAATGGCCAGATCCTAGCGTCAATTACGATCGTAGTCGCGGACGTACGAATTGACAATCGCATCTGCCGAGCTGATGACACCAAACTGCTCGTTGTTGATGCCCAGCTCGTTTCGAAGTGTGTTTCGGAGCGGTCCCAGCGCAGAATTGGCCCAGTTCATCCCTGCCATCAGCGTTGAATTCGTTCACAGCGGGATGTACCAATAGGCATCGCCATGACCGCGCCGAGACTGATCCATTTGACCGTCCAAGGAATGTCGACCTCTTCATCCTGAAGACTATGAGCTGCGTAGGAAGGCAAGCGGCTCACCTCTACTACGGCTTCGGCCTGAGGGAGATCCTTTTCGTCACCGGCGGATTGCACCGGCGGACCGGGCAGCTTGTCGTCGGACTCGACGCGGGGAACCGATGCTCTGGCATACGATAGCTCGGGGGCACTAGACATAGTGAATGACTGGAGAAAAAAGTGCATTCGCCTCGAGCAGACCCTTCTTATACCGATTGCTAGAAGTTTTCGCCTTATCTGATATGTAGTCGGCCGAGGGCAGAATCATTCATCACTAGATCTCCTTCAGGCACTGGCAACTCTTGGCATACGCTCAGCTGAGCGATTGCGCCGTATGATCAAAAATGCCGCAGTGTGCCTCGTCCTCATGCTGGCAGCCGCAGTCGCTTGGACTCGTCTATGTAGACAGTCAGGAGCGCAATGCGGGCATGACCAATGGCTGAGTTTATCATGAAGTTTTCGGACCCGCAACTCAAAGGCAAGCTCTCGTCATCTGTGATCAAGATTAAAGCCTTTCTCCATGCGCTCGTTCTCGCTTAATTGACCCATTCCTGCCCATCGCCCGATCCATTCCGCTTCTCGTAATCCCTGTCGCTAGAGTACAAACTGCGCTGAACTGTCCCTAGCGTCTCGACGAGCACCGTCGATATTCGTTCGGGCTGTAGACACTGCCATAGTACGCTGACGGCGATATCCTCAGCCACCAAAGGACACGCTCCAGCGTACGTTGCGTCCGTCTTGTCCGAATCGTACTCGTGCCTGCGGCTGTGGAACTCGGTTCGAACGGTTCCCGGGCGATTTACAAGGACACGGACGTTGGTACCAACCAACTCGTGGCGTAGAACGTTGGAGAAGCCCTCGACCCCGGCCTAAGCTGTCAGCTTGATGTTTCGGCTTGAGACGTACCTTTGAGGTGTGGTATGACGCCTCGAATCCTTCGCGCAGAGGTGCTTGGTGGCCGGTGATGCTGGAGATGTTGACAATCGTGCCTGTCGGTTGCGGCTTGCGAGTCATCATGTGATATTTGAGGACGCCGTCTGAATGTCAGCATGCGTCAAGGAGCAGCACTCACCGGTGACATTCATCAGCCCGTTCAGGTTGAAGTCCATGACGGATCCCACCTTTGATAGGTCCTGCTCCCAAAATGGGGCAGTTGCGGAGAGAGCGTAGCCAGCCTATGGAATTCAGCCTAGATTTGACATTTGCTCGCTTACGTTATTGATCAGGATGTCGATAGGCGGTCACTCTTGTGCGACCTCCTTCACGAACTCCTCGACAGCTTCGGAGTTTCGGATGTCGCACGGGTAGCCATATGCGCGTCCTTCCCCTGTCGGCAGTGAATCTACGAACTTGTCCAATTTCTCCTTGTTTGATCCAGTAACAACCACGTTGCATCCGGCTTGTTTGGATAGCTTGGCGATAGGACTGCCGATGCCGCCCGAGCCGCCGGTCTGGATTCTGGTCAGCATCCTCTCAGGTTCAAGTGAGATTCGGACCTACCACGAGCACCGTTTGCCCGCTGAGCGCGAGGCGGGACATCTGAAGTAGGAGGTCCAGTGAGGTCGGCATCGTGTCAAGCTGATTCGACCGCACGGATGTCCGACTATGAAGGGAGGCTGCAGCAAAGATGGGAAAAGTTCTGGTACATCACACGCAGGTACAAGTTCGGCGGAAGGAGTGGAGTTGTAAAGTGGAGGAGCCGTTCCTCCACTTGCTTGGTCCTTTGATGATCCGCGTACCTAGCTTATATACCTGCCCGCCCGCATGCACGTCATGTCATCCGCCTGACCAAACACCCGACATGTCCCACTTCAGACCCGCCCGGCGTATCCTCACGAGCCACAGCGCCAACGACACCGGCGGCAACGATGTCGTCATATTCGACATCCAAGTTGCACTTTCAAGTATAGGCCCTTCGGGCAACGCACTGGGCAGCGGTGCACGCGTCAAAAGGTCTGCCAGTACCTCTGCCACACACGACAACTCCGTAAGAGATTGAGCGAGCCGTACAGCTCATACCGCCTCTATCGTCACACCCGGCGGCATCAATCTCCGCTGCGTCGAGATGGCTCCCGGAGAGCGTTTCGAGATGCACCGTACCAGCTCACTCGACCACGCCGTTATTCTCGAAGAATCAATAAATCTCATCACCCCTTCGGCGGACGGGACAAGAAAGTGGACACTGGCACAAGCTGGAGACGTGATCATGCAGTGTGGAACACTGCACGCGTGCCGGAGAGCAGGGAGTCAGGCTGTTTCCCGTCATTGTCGCTGCCGAGCCGGTCAAAAGGGAGGACGGAGAGGCGCTGCCGGATGTCTCGCTGTGATGAGCAACATGTACCCAGTCCTTTAAATGAGATGGATAGGCTTCGGTCGACTTCTTGACAAATTTGCAGGATGGTAATGCGTCAATAGACTTAGGGTCAGGCTGAGGAAAATGAACCAGAATGGACAGAGACGGACGATGCATTAAACTATGTAATATCACCCCAGACGCCAGACTTGCACATGCACAGCATCTACGTTTGCACCCTCCTTCATCACTCTGACCTGGCACGATCCCCCATACAGTCGTGTGGTCAAAGCGAACCTGCCGTTGGCAAAGATCTCGACAATGCCGTGATCGTAAATCACGCGTAATTCGAGCGCTTCAAAGCCGTCGGTTTTGCGGAACAAGGTGTGCTTTCCGTACTCGGTGTCGGTGTTGATGTCGAGGCCGGAAGGAGCGGTACCCGAACGCTCCACGACGATGCGCTCGTGGGCCGGTGAGAACACGACCTTTGCAGAGCCTGCTCGTCAGTCAGGACTGCGATTCTGTTTGTGGTAGGGGAGTATCAACTTACCTTGATCGAAGACCAGCTCAAATCCCACCAGCTCCCTGTTGTCGTTCACTTGCGCAGATAATTCAGCGTCGAAACTCGGCAATGATACAGGCGTGACTCCTGCCGAAACATCCACCTCCGAGGACCGAGCTTTTCGCAAATTATCGACAGGCCTGATCCCTAGAGTTCTGACGCTGTACCCGTCTGAGCCTGTGTCGCTTGCTGAGATCTCGAAAGGCGCGGCGATCGACTTGGTCATGTCGCCAGATACTGTCCCAATGACGCCAGTGATTTCTTGCAAAAAGAGCTCCCTCAAACACGACATGGCTCCTGCCCATCCTTGCGCCCGCCGCCCTTCCTCGTCTAGATCATTGTCGACCAGCCATCCTGGTGTGGATGAGTCTTGCATCAGGCTTTGAGTTGCGGGATGACTTGCCTATGTTGAGTGTTCGACCGTCGTTCGCCTTGAACGTCTGAGCGGCATAGTAGTTTCCCCAATCAACCACACCTTCCAGCGTTTTCTCAAACTGAACACCGCTCTCTGACGCACGCAGCTTGCCTGAGAACCAGATCTGCCAGCTGGGTACCTTGTTGTTCTTGTAGGTCGTCCTGTCGGCCCACTTGCCCTCGCTTCCGACAATCACAAAGTCGCTCTCGCCGAGGGTAAAAAACGATGGGCATTCCCAGTTGTGACCCAGGTCACCCACCCAAGGTGATTTTGGAGGATTCGCACGCGAGACGGGATCGAATAATGGACCGAGGTATTCCCACTCGCCTTTGGCTCTTTCGGCAAAAGAGCCTGTTGCCGGCAAGCGGTAAAGGAACAAGGTGGGTCCGACGTCCTTGATGCCTCCAGCGAGTACTGCGTACATTTCGTCTTTCGAGCCACGCAGTCTGTCGAGCGACGGCCAAGTGGACAAGAAGGGATCCCGCCATCCGGTGACCTGAACGTCAGTCACGCTCGCACGGATCTTAACTCACGTTCTCGGGCGGGAATACGCTGAGCAGATCCTTGTCCTTGGTCACGACTCGTCCATCGTCCTGCGATATTGATAGCGCTAAGCGCTCTTGTCCCGTCACGTATCCTGCGGCGGGATTGACAAGACCATTGATCTGTGAAGCGTAAGTTTAGGGTGGTAGCGGCTCACAAGCGATGCTCACTGCCGAATACAGGAGGACCGGCGTACTCGTCGCCTGGGAGCCAGGCCATAGACCTCCCTGATGGTCATTAGGGGAATCTCCTAGTCTCATAGTCGTAGATAGGCTCACTGTGAATACTCCCAGCACGTCGTATGATCCTTTCGGTCCCGGCATGAGCACGGGCTCATCATCCGTTTCCCATACTACTCCGTTCACTGACCACGCATGGCCCCAACCTATCTCGTGCGTCCACTCGGTTGAGTTGGGAACCCCTAGAGAGGATGCGTCAACATGAAGTCTTTCCGTCTACCTCGCGCAGAGACCCACATTGATAGTAGCAGTGAAACACGCCGGATGCATCTTGGTAAGGCTAATCCATCAGAGACGAACATCAATTCGAAACAGCTGTGACGACATACTGCGCAAGGATCATTCATCCATCCCCGAGGCGGAGTAAGGTGGAACGCTGGTCTCGTCGTCGACATCTGGGAGCGAATACAACAACAAGAGCATGATGCACCGAGGCAGACACCCTTTTGTAGGTCACAGCATCGAAATGCGCGTTTGCTCGCGCCAAGCCACAACGTCGGAGCTGCCGCCGAGATTACGCCGGGCTCGGAGAACATACCATGACCATCGAAGCATCTATGTCATATTATTCTAGCGAGCAGTCAGTCGGTGACAGCGCTTTGTAGACGCTTGACGGTCTGCATAGAAGGGAGCCACGGAAGGAGACAGGAACTAGCGATGCCCTGAGTCAGCTGCCAGCCTTACGAAGTAGACAGGCGTTGCTCTCTTTGGACCGTGTCTGCATCAGTCCAACAGTAACGCGATAGCCCTACGTCGACATCCAGGCCTATATGAGTACTTGAAGAACAGGCAGGGAGGCACTTTGCCCATCTAGACGTGTTGTATGGCGGATTTCGCATGGTGCGTATGGCACGTGTCGATTCTCCGGCTACTTCCCTCGTATATCCACCCTTGGCCCGCGGGCTGCGGCATACCCAGACTCCGCGTCTCGCCGTCGGCTTGAGGACATAAGCCGCTCTGCCGGCGCAGAGCCCCAGCTTTTCTCCATTCATCCGGTCATCCGGCCGAAGATTACTAGCTAAAGAAGCTATATTTAGTCACCACAGGCTACACCACGTTACCATTGACGGCGAAGACACTGATGTCGTGCCCGAAGACAAGCTCCGCCTGCATGAGATGTGTGCCATGCGCAGCTAGCCGACAATGCAAGTGTGGGGCCATCATCCGGGGACATGTGATCGAGTCTCGTCCGGCTAAAGCCATTGTGTATATAGACGCAGTGTCTCTCGCCTCCAAGACGAGAGCCGGACAGAACATCAAGCTCATTCGCAATGCAGTCCGAAAAGACCAACACACTCGCGGACCATCTCGATCCGGCGTCGTCGAACGAAAAGGGAGTCTATGAACACCACAACGATGTGCTCGCCGACACTGAGATCTTGCAAGAAGCTTACCGAGCCGAGAACAATGAGCACGATATGGGCATGTGGGAGGCCGCCAAGACTCACCCGAAAGCCTGCCTCTGGGCATTCGTCTTTGCCTTTACCATTGTGAGTGAAGCGTCTTCGGTCAAGAGCTGATGGCAGGTGATGGAATCGTTCGACATGTTCTTGAACGGCAACATGGTCGCCCAGATCGTACGTCAGGCGTGAGACCCAGATTACTCACTTACCTTACAGGCATTCCGAAACGACTATGGGGTCGATGTGCCTGGGTCCGGCATGACCATCCCTACCAAGTGGCAGAGCGCTCTTTTCCAAGCCGGACAATGCGGAGGTACGTCGAATCCTGGCAGCGCGAGCTCACATTAGCTTTCGTCGGGGTGTTTGCTGCTGGACCGATCACCAATGTAGTCGGGTATCGATGGACAACGCTCATTGGTCTCGTCCTGATGAATGCCACTATCTTCATCTCCTTTTTCGTGAGTGATTTTTCGAAAGAATAAATCGGTGGCGAACGGCGGTTTTCACCGTTTTCGCCGTGAGAGATTCCGCGACTGATGGCCTAGGCAAACTCGCTGAGCGTTCTCACCGTCGGGCAGTTCTTTGAAGGCATACCCTGGGGGTTCTTTATCGCAAACTCACCTGCGTACGCGAGCGAGATAGTGCCCCTACCCTTGCGAGGAGCCTGCACTGCGACGCTACAGATGTGCTGGTCGATCGGGGGTATTATCGTCGCCGCGGTGACTTATTCGTACAATCAGCGAAATGATCAATGGGCGTACCGCATGTAAGTCACCCTGATCGAGCCTGAAGCGGTGCTGACAATGATCGGTCCTCTCGTGAGCTGGCCGTCGTACGTGTCGTGTGTGCCAGAAATACTGACAGCCTGAAGGCGTTACAGTGGATCTTCCCGTGAGTTCTTCTGACGTCATCCACTCAAGGCTGACGGGCTTCAGTACACCCCTGATGTTGATCATCTTCTTTGCGCCCGAGTCACCGTACTGGCTTGTCCGCAAGGGTCGAACGGACGAAGCACTCCGATCGGTGAAGCGCCTAAACGGGACCAGCAAGCAGGACCCCAAAGACGTGCTGGCGATGATCGAACGGACTGTCGAGATTGAGGCCAAGATGGGCGGTACCCCTACCTTGCTCGACCTCTTCCGAGGCGTCGACCGACGGCGTACCTTGATCATATGCTTCATCTACGCTAGTCAGAACTTTGCCGGAAACCTCATTGCGAATCAAGCCACTTTCTTCTTCGAGCGTGAGTATTGCACTTCTGAGAGATGACTGATAAGCAGAGGCCGGCATGTCGACCAACTTCTCCTTCCAGTTGGGACTGATCAACTCATGCCTTGGCTTCATCGCCAACCTACTCGCTTGGTTCCTCACCGCCTGGTTTGGTCGACGCACCATCTACCTGTACGGCACAGGGTTCAACATCTGCTGCCTGTTTGCGCTCGGTATCGCCGCCAGCGTCGACCAGAATCAGTCCACCAACTACGCTCAGGCGTGTTTGGGCATCATTATCTCTTTCGTCTACGCTCTAGCGATGGGACCCGTCTCGTACACCATCATCGCCGAGACGTCCGCGGTGAGGTTGCGGGCACTGAGTACCGGTATCGGCCGAGCAGCGTACTATGTCGCCGAGATCCCAATGATTTATCGTGAGTATCTTTTCCAGTGTCAAGAGTTGACAATCAGTCGCGTCGCAGCTACTCAACCCTACCGGATGGAACGTCGCTGGCAAGTGCGGCTATGTTTGGGGTGGAACGGCCACCGTCTGCTTCGTGCTCGCCTACTTTTTCCTGCCGGAAATGAAGCACAGGTCGTACCGAGAGCTCGACGTACTGTTTGCTAGACGAGTGCCGGCGAGGAAGTTCAAGAAGACGGAGGTGGATATCGCCGATAATCACTAGTTTGTGAGTATTATCAATATGACGGGGAAAGAGTGCTGTGTAAAGTGTGATAGCGAGATGCATCGGAAATATGTCGTACAGCCAAGTGCGCTGGGGAAGTCGACGACGGAGCGGGCATTACTGCCGTCGCGAAAGTAGTGTCGCATTGGCAGAGCACGAGGACTTATCGTCGGGGGCAAACGGCATTGGCGCCGTGCGACAGGTAGCCTGCTCTTGTCAGCGTCATCTGACGGAGGTACTCATTGATCACACATCTCATCGTGACATATCATTTGTCCTCTCCCTCGACAGCATTACGTCTCCTCCTTGACCTCGGCTTTGTCCACCTCCTGAAGCTCCTCCTTGATGTTGTCGTCCGGCGTGTCCATCTCCCCCTTAACCGTCTTCTCCTTGAAAGCTCGCCTCAGCTCACACTTGCCCAACTTCTTCCCACCCGCCTTGCACTCGTCACACCGCTTGCCGTGTGAGACGAGAAGGATATGAAGCGCATACTTGTGCTCGTCGGGAATGCGCTTGTTGAGGTGGTGGTAAGTCTGATCCCGGTTGGCTTTGGCCGGACGCCATCCGAGTAAACCCGTGATGCGATGTACGTGCGTGTCGACAGCGAAATCTTCGCGACCGAGACAGAAAAGCAGGACACAGCTGGCGGTTTTCGGTCCCACTCCGTCGAATCCGAGCAGCTCAGACATGGCTTCAGGTGTCGATGCGGACTGGAGGTGATCGAGGCTGTACCGGCCGTACTGTTCCTTCGTCTGTTCCAAAATCCGCAGAATCACCTTGCTCTTGACTTGACTCAGTCCTCCACACCTTATAGCCTCCTCTAGACGCGCCTGTCCACCTTCCGCAATCGCTTCCCAATTGTCACTCTTGCCGTACGCCGTGTCCATCGATCGTTTTGCCCGAGACGAATTGGTGTCGCTCGTGTTTTGCGACAGGATCGTCCTCACCAAAGCGTCCAGGACAGAAGGGCTGTCGCCACATCCAGCTCGATCCGCCGAAGCCTTGACTTCTGCCGGACGACGACGTGCACCGTGGAGGGATTCGAGAATCTGACGGGCGATCCCGCATTCTTCCGGCGACGGGCGTGTGTATGCTGGGAAGGGTGACTCGGAGGCGTACTTTAGGTGTGATGCCGCTTTTCGCTCTCGCAGAGTCTGTGGAGAAGCTTTGGAGGGCGTGAGATCGGGCTTGACGTCGATAATCGGTTTGATCGGTGTGAGGGGAGGGGATGTTTTGCGGATTTTGCCCGGCGGGGGTGATTCCAGCTTGGGTGAAGAGTGTTCTTGCTTGACCGATGGACGGATACGCTTCGACTGACGTGTAGCGGCGTGGCTGGGGGTGACTTGCTTGACCGCCATAGTGAACACTCGCATAAACGGTGAAAAGGTCAAAGCAACGAAGGTAGAGATCGATCACGACGTCATTGCCGATCGTCCGGCTTTTCATTCAGTCCCGCCTTTGCTGTCACACCCTAGAAACCCTGTGCATACTATTACAACTCGATGTTCGTGCTACGACCACCATGCAATCAACAACGCTGCGACCAAAAACGCCAGCATCGCAAGCATCACCGGGTTGTCGGGGATATCCAGCGCGTGATCCCAATACGTCTTCGGCTTGATTTCCTCAAATGCTGCGACACTGGCCGTATCCTCCTCCTCCTCTTGCACCGTCTCAAACTGGTCCGGATGCTCCGTGATGTACCGCTTGATTTTTTTGAGCAGCATCTGGTGATGCTCCTTCTGCCCTTTGATCACGGCGGGAGTAATGGTCGACTTCAGCCATGATCCCGACGACCAGTCACACTGTGTCGTACAATACATCCGCGTAGCCGCTTTCCCCTTGACGTCGGCCGCCGTCAGGCATGTGCGCGTGCGGATCTTGAACCTAGAGGTCAGCCGTGCACGACGACGAGGTTACTCACTTGTTGCCCTGTGGAACGCCTGGTGTCTGTGTCTCCGACACGATCTCGTAGCATTTAGAAGGATCGGTGACGACAATGGTCTCGGAGCCGTTGCAGTCTGATTGAGACGGGCCGATCGAGTTGTTCTGAATTCAGCACAGTCATCAGCCAGGACCTACCATGTGCATGACATAGGTGAGGGTCCGCTTGTCAAACCCGTCCTTCTTCTCCCACTCGCTGATCTTCAGGTCTGGGGTTCAGCGAAACTCGTTGGGGTGTCGACTCACCTGTCAAACCCTTGTCCTTCTTGTAGAACGTCTCGATAAACTCCCTGTCCTGATACACCAGCCCATACAGCTTATCCAGAGGCATCCCAATGACGGTGTCGAGCGCGACTTCCTCCAAGTGATCTTCTCCTGAGCACTGCGTTGTCGCAACTGGCTCGTCCTCCTCGTCGTCTGCCGCTACCGGTTTTGGCGGTACCAGCTCGTCCTCACTGCCACGCTCCATCCATTCCGTGTACCGCTCCGGAGCGACAGCCTTCCAGCACTCGACAATGCTCTCGTACATGGCATCCCGGTCGGCCAGACTCCCGTATCCCGTGTAATCTCCCAACTCGTGCTCGTCTTCAATCACGTACACCGCGTTTTGAATCCATTTTGCCGTCGTCCCTCGCTTTACCGACCTGATTCCCTTTAGCGGATGTATCGTCTGGCGCTTGTACCCGAGGATATTGCAGCGAAAGCAGAGGTGATGGCGAGTGAGGTAGACGCGACCGTGAAGGAGCACTTTCGCTTGCAAATCGCAAGATTGTGTCGCCACGACGGTGAACAGGTCGTCTGCTAAAATGTCTGGCTCGAGCTGCTGCACTCGCTCGCCAAAGTACCGCTGAAACTCTTCATGACGTTTGGTCGAGACATCGCTGGTCGACGTCGCCAGCGAGTCGATGGATCGTAGAGAAGCCTGCGATGCGGCGGACTCGGCACGCAGGCGAGTAGAAACGGACTGGTAGGGGGACGAAGAGGGCGGACTGGCCATCCCGGTGGATGCGTGCCAGGTCACCGAGGTGTATGCATGAGGTATATGTATGACGAAAGCATGGTCCGTCGCCGACGCAAGCAAAGCGCTGAGGTGATGACGCGACGTCATTTCAGGGAGCATGTTTACCGAGATTGCATCCGGTCCGGCTCTGGTTTCGATCGCTCGATACTGCCAGCGGGTGAGTCATGCTGCGATGGACCGGACACTTCCAACATGGTCAGCCGTAGTGACGGGGAGAGAGTGAGTGCATATGCTTATGATCGCACTGAAAGGTCTCCTTGTATAAGTCGACACAGCGCTTCAAGACCTCGTTCGGTAGAGACTTTTGTGGCTTTCCTAAAGGTCCCCACTTCCTCCTCCATTTCGATGCGCTCCCATATGGACTGCTTGATAACGGACCTTACTTTCACAGGTGCGCAAAGATATGGTATACACGGCTGCTCGACCTTCGACTATCTGCATCATAAAGCCAGAACAAAGCGCAACAGCTGCCTACACCGAAAATCATCTCAAACTCGTTACAAGTGTTCGTTCCCTTCCGTTCGCTCCTTTCGCTTGATGTGCTCGTCGGCGCCGACCTCAACGACGGTCGAGCTGAACTTTCTGGCGCTCACCCCTCTTTCGAACAAAATGTCGAGATCGTAATAGCTTCGGCCCTTGAACTCGGGGAGACGGAAGTATGCCCAGATGAAGCAAAGCAGGCATATTGGTCCCCACAGGAAACCAGTCTTAGCACCAAGATCCCACTGCGACGGGTTGAGCATGAACGGAGTGATGGTGTTGAAGACGACCGAGGAAGCGATATAGCAAATACGAGCGGCTGCGACGGTCTTGTTTCGCAATCGAGTCGACGATGCCTCGTTGATGATGGCATAGCACACCGGACCGTTGGTGGTGGACCGGATGAAGTTCCAGATCTGGCGATGTGAGCAACGAGTTTGCCGGCAGACAAAGCTACTCACGTAAATTAGAGCAGCAATACCCCATCTGGCCGACTGATTCCCCTGATCACCTGTGACACCAAGTCCACCGATGATCATCAGGCATACCGTCATCCACGCGAGACCTTGGACGTAAAGTGTCCGGCGGCCGAATCGAGCCATGGCGCCGTAGCTGATCAAGTTGGCGAGGATGATGACGGCGTAGTTGCCGAGTCCCAAGCGGAACGCGGCGATATCACCAATACCGGCTTGCTGGAAGAAGTACACAATGTTTCCTGTGGTGGTGAGCTTTATTAAATAGATCGTGGTCGAACAAACCTACCGGCAAAAGGGTCACCGCACAGGTTGTGAGCGGTGAAAGTCATACAGGCAATCTCGGTACGGCGAAGGTCGATTCCTCGGAAGAGATCGGCCCACGTTGGTGAGATCTCCTGCTCGGACTTGGCGACGTCGATCTCGAGCTGGTTCGTCCGGACCATTTGTGCTACGGTGAGATGCGATCGGTCCTTCATCTCCTTGACAGCGAGACGCTTGACGGATTTTTCTGCCTCCTCGATCCGGCCGTGTCGGACCAGCCACCAAGGTGACTCTGGCGCAAAGTACATGCCGATGATGACTGTAGGGGAGAGCGAGTCAGTTGGACCAGTCAGGTCAGTCTGCTCAGACTGAGGAGTCACGTACGAGGGACAGGCCAAGCCCACTGAGTCGCAAACGCGGAACGGAAAGCCCATTCCCCTGAGCTGGTCAGCGGCTGCAACGTCGTGATAAGACTTTGTTGCACCTTCAATTTGGAGCGTTCCGTTCACGACTCCGTTACCCAAGAAGATACCGAGGACCCAACAGGTGCAGATCCAGCCGGTGAGATACGGTCTGATTCCCAAGGGAGTGATCTCGGACGCGTACGCACAGGCGAGCGTACTGACGGAGAGCCTCAGCTATAAAGTCGCGCATGACAAGTACTCACGAAAAGACACCAAACGGGATACCCATGAGAATACCACCCAAGAGCAACATCGTACGGTTGATCGCAAAGGTTTGAATAGCTACGCGTTCAACGGGAGCGGTGATCTGGCAACTTACAGATGAGCGGAATGACGGTAAAGTAGAAGATCAGCAACGTCTTTCTGTAGCCCAGTCGATCGATGATGAGCGCTCCGAGAGGGATGCCGATCCAGTTGCCGAGGGACGGTCCCAAAGCGAAGGCAATCTGCCATTCGGCTGGGATCTGCCACTGGTCGATGTCGGGATAGTAGTCGCCAAAGCGTTCTCGATACTGGGGCAGACTGATAAAGGCACCCAGCACGGCGAGATCGTAGCCTTCCATGATGATCGACAGAGCAGCGATACCTGCCCAGATGAAGCACTGAAGCATCAGTGGAAAGCTTCGTTCGCTTACGCCTTACTCACGGGCGACTTTCTCAGCTTCGAAAAAGTCAACTTGTGCTCGTCTTCCTCGCCCTCATCGGCCTCGGCTCGAACGGTCTTCCAAGGGTCGGTTGATGCCGCAAGGAGCTCGGCTGGTGTAGCATCAATTTCGACATGCTCAGTATCTTCTTTCTCGTCAGCGACCATCTCGGTCTTCTGGTTCTTGTCGAGAGACATGTCGGAAGCGGGGTTGGGGTGAATGGGGCTCACAGCTTCCCCGTGGTGCCTTTATGTATCCTGCTCGCCGCCGTCGAGTAACCGGGCGAACAGTGCACCGAGATGGATATCCGTGCAGCCGGAAGGCATGTCCGGCTGATCGAAAGCTGCACAAGCCACCGAGATGATAAGCCACCGAGGATGGAGCTTGCTGCGTCTTGGCTCTTGGCATCGTAAACCCCACTTTCCCCCGCACGCGCCGGCGCCGTAAACAAGCTTCGTCGGCGAATAACCGATGACCCTTACAACAGACACCATTACCTTGGATCGTCAAGCTATCATCTGGCTTCTATACGGTAACTACTCGAGGACTCGCCTTCTTGGCGCTCGGTCGTTCTATCCGGATTATTCTGCATCACACATCCTCGCATAGCCGAATCACATTCGGCCCGTTCGATCAGCCGGAAGTGTGACCTATATCTGCCGTTCTGACCGCTGTCGCTGTGCAGTAAGCTACCTTTCACGTAGACCACCCTCTTTCAAGTACTCGGTCTATCAACATGTGGGAGACCTTGGTCAAGTTCACAGGCGGTGCTGTCCCGCCAAAGCAACAGGCTCCCGTAGCGTACGAGCTCTCGGTCGAGCAGGTGGTCAAACAGTATGATCGACTTCGGGATCGACCTCACCCTCAAGTGACCTGGAAAGAGACGAGCAAGTTCAGAATATTCATGCCCCCCGAAACGACCAGCTGATGATAGCAGAATTTGAGCCCGAGTCGTTCTTTGGCAAAGTCAGATCGCTGTATTCGGACGCTGTTCTCAAGGCGCAACTGGAGCAGTTTCGCCAACAAGGTACGTACACCGCATTTGACCTGAAGTACCAGAAGAAGTATGACCGGGGAAAGCTGGAAGGGGGGATGTTCGGCGCCAGTGTCGAGGTATGTCACCAACGCCCAGACCGCGTAGCTGATGGTTGCAGATCGGCGGCTGGCCAGAGACCCTCTTCTGGGAGTCGGACATCGCCAAATGGTGCGTACCGCGACAGACAGAGACCCATGCTGATGGTTCAGGATCGAAGCTGTTTGCTATTTTCTGGGGTCGTCCGGCGGTCACGCGTCACCTCACGCCAAAGAGTTCGAAACGGAAGTCGCTCGTCTCATCAACCTGATCGAAAAGGCTCAACAGCCCGATGGCTACTTGAACATCTACTTTACAGTCGTCGACAAGAAGGGCAAATACAAGAACTTTCGAGACTTGCACGAGATGTGTACGTAGTCCATAAGGATGGGACGATGTTGCTAACGAGCAGACAACTCGGGTCATCTGCTCGAAGCCGCTCTGGCGCATTACCACACCACCGGCTCTCGGCAGTTTCTGAACGTCATGATAAAGGTCAGTCGAAACCGGAAGCCACAGTGATGACTCGTTGCCGGCTCACAGGTGCAGAACATCGCTTCATGGATGAAGGTGCTTGGTTGGGGCAAGGATCAGCTGAAGGGGTATCCGGGCCATCCGGAACTCGAATTGGCAATGCTGCGCTTGTACGACGTCACCAGAGACCCTGATCATCTGCACTTTGGGTACTACCTGCTCGCGGCCCGCGGACAGAAACGGGCTGAACAAGGTAACGAGTCCTACTTTGTCTGGGAGGCGGAGCAAAGAGGCGACAAGTGGCTTCCTGGGACGATGGCCAACAAGAAGGACATGACGTGAGTTGATGCGGGAAGAGTGCAGTGCTGACGGAAGCTACAATCAATCACATGCACCGCTGCACGAGCAGGATGCCATACTGGGGCACTCGGTCAGAGCAATGTATCTCATCACTGCTGCTGCGGATCTGGGGGGAGAGTATCTCAACGACGCAAAGCGACTGCTGGATGACGCCGTCAATCACAAGATGTATGTGACTGGAGGGTTCGGCACCGAGCCACGGGTACGTCCCTCCCGCTGGGCGGAAATGGGAATGCTTGATCTGACTCATTCGCAGACCGAAGGTTTCTCGACTATCAATTACCGACTGCCGCAGTCGAGCGACGAGGGCGGTTGCTACGCGGAGACTTGCGCGTCAATCGGTGCAATGATGGTATGCGAACGCATCTTGTCGTACCAGCTCGACGATCGGTACCGAGATATACTCGAGCTGTCTCTGTACAATGCTGTACTCGGCGGTGGATCTCTCGACGGCAAAGCTTTCGCGTACGTCAACTTTCTGGCGACTTCCGGTCACGAGACGGCTTTCCGATCCGACTGGTTCTCGTGCTGCTGCTGCCCACCGAATCTCGCTCGTACCCTCGGCCTGATTGGCGGATATACCTGGAACGGCAGAGTACACGGCTCGACCAAGACGATCGAGCTCGACATCTACCTCTTGCTCGGCGCCTCCCGAACCTTCACTCTTCCCGGTGACGAGAAAGCTACCGTCAAGATGGACTCCGGAATGCCGTGGAATGGTGATGTTCAGCTCGACCTGCGAGCTCCAGCAGGCTGGACATGGCAGATTCGCTTGCCCGTTGCCGACTACGCTCGGTCGCCGAAGGCAAGTTGACGGCTATAGCTAGCTGCATGCTGACGACTCAGGTCTCTGTTCCCAGCACGAACCAAGTCGAAGGCTTCTTGTCGATCCAAGCTCAAGCGACGTCCCAGATCGAGTACACATTCGACATGCCCGTCCGCCTGCTCGCACCACACGTCAGGACTGCGCAAGACACGCTCACCGTCACGCGTGGACCGCTCGTCTACGCAGTTGAAAGCGCCGACAATGCAGCAGTCGACGAGCGATACCCACATTTTTTGGGTCTCGGGCTTGACGCGAGAGCCGAGTTCAACGAGGACTACATCGATATCGAAGGTTTCAGAGTGATTACCCTCAAGACCAAGCACGCCAAGGTACTCGATCAGCGTAGTGACCATCGCCTATACCGTGAAGCCGACCCAGTTTCACCCGTTCGATCATGGCAGCCGATCCAAGAGGAATTGACGTTTATTCCATACTTTGCTCGGGCCAACCGGGAAAGTGCAGGTCGGCTGCGGACGTCTTTGTTGCGGGCTGAGTAGGTGCGGAAAGTGGGGGTGGTAGTGGATAATGTCTACAGTATCGTGCATGAATGTGCTGCACCAGGTATAAGCCATCGTCACGGCTATCGTAATGCACGAGCAGCTCCGCGATTTACCGGCGGCTGTTGAAGGGGCTCCGACAACATGTGTTCACGTGACGAACGCGCGAGAGGGAGGAGCTCCTCCCAGATCACAATCCCGCCCCCTTGCTCCCGGTCCAGATATGGGATGCAGCAAATCGACCATTAACGTTGCAGGTCATTCACCTTACTTGTCCTCTCAATGAGTGCTAGGGGCCCCTCTGACTCACCGCCATCCACGTCGCAAGACGGTTTGCAGCCGTTCCAGTGTCTAGTATGCCAGAAGCGATTCACCCGGCACGTGAGTCGTGAATCCGAGAGCAAAGATCCAGGCTGATAAGCTGTTAGGAGAACCTGAAGCGCCATACAGCCCTCCATGCGCAGCGCGAACGAGACGTCACATTCCCCTGCGCGTACTGCACGACAGTCTCTTCTCGCCGCGACCTGCGCCGGCGTCATGTCAAGCGTAAACATCCGGAACAGCCTTTACCGTCAGCAAAGGACGAGACCCAGGCACCAGACGCACCTGTTGGAAACGGGTCTGCAGGAGAGCTCAATCTCCCCGAGCCGAATGTAAATTTTGAGGACTTGTTTGGCAACGATGTGCTGGGATCGCTGGGAGGGGGACATCTTTCGATCGAAGAGATCTTGTCGGGCAACAGCACCACTTCTGCATTCAGCTTGGACGGGGATCAGCAATGCAAGTCTTTTTGCAAACAGCGATGTGGGATGCGCTAAAACAGCTCAGCTCACCCAGACCACGATTTTGCGCCTCCTGCCGCCCTGTTTGACGTATCGACACTGGCACGTCCGCACTTGCCCGTCGATCCTCCTCCTACGTATAATCGCACGGCAACACCACACGAGATTCGCATTGGCGTTGACCTATTCTTTGACAATGTCGGCCACTGCTTTCCGTTCCTGCATCGCCCGACTTTCGACATCTCAACCTCGCCCGAAGTGTTGTTGATGGGTATGCTCAGTCTCGGTATGCAGTACATGGATCGCGAAGACGAAGGTATCCGTCTCGCCAAGACCTGCTTTCACCGCGGCAGAGAGCTACTGGAGGCGGATTACTTGCGGGATCGGATTGTATCGGATCTACAGCTACCCGCGATTCAGGCGTGCTTGTTGCTCGAGATGCACGCCATCATGTCGACGTGTGGCTCAGAAACCGCATACGGCTTGCGGATACACACCCGATGTGTCGAGGTGAGTCTAGGTTCCTGCTCAGCTCTCAGCTGACAATCCAGCTCGCCCGTATCGGCGGTCTCGCCGAACCGCTTCCACCAGTCTCGACGGCATCAGACCTCGAATCGTTATGGCGGCAGTATGTCCGACTCGAATCCCACAAACGCACCTTCTTTGCCCTATATCAGCTCGACGTCATGTGGTATCACATATTGTCGATCCCCAGGACGATATCGCATCTCGAAATCAAGTTGGAGCTGCCGTCATCCCAGGCCATGTGGGAAGCCGCTTCTTCGTCCGACTGGGCTCATCGCAGCCTGCTGGACAAGACACAGGATCAGGTTGTGCGAAACCAGACTCCATCTCGGTACATCCAAGCTGTCCGCACCTGCATGAGTTTGGACCCACCTCCATGCGCCTCAAAGTACGACGCACATGGCAGTCTCTTGATCATATTGTTTCTTCTCAGTAGCGTTAGGGAGCAATCGGGCTGGTCGACAATGACGGGGCATGTGTCTTTTGAACGGTTCAAGGTATGTCTGGACCTCATTCCCCAGCTGACGAACATAGGCACTTCATTCGTCGCTGAAAACTCTCGAGATTTTGATGGATCTATCGGAGCAAGGTGGCGCCGAGGTGGTGTGTGAAGCGACATGGCACATGTCGATGATTGAGCTGCTTCTGTGGTCACCACCACATACGAACGGCGTGGTCGAAGGATCGCTGGACGCTGCCCTTGCTGCCGGGTGAGTCATCACACACTGGAGGCCACTTTGCTGACGAGTTAGAACGCATTTGACCGTCGCGCAACCCATCGTCATGTCTGGCCAGGTGGTGGAGTCCCTCGAATCCCACCTACGCTTTTTCCTTCTCTATCTTCACCAAACATCGCAATCGGAGGCGGCGCGAGAGTCGCCTTGGGTGACGATATACTGCTTCAAAGCCAGTCTCATTGCGTGGCAGCTTATTCGAGCCGGCGTTGGGGACTTTGCGGCGTGTATAGGTGTCGTCGATCTGAAAAGCATGCTCGAGTGGATCCGGAACGTCTTTTCTCTGCGGTCCAAGTGGGGTGTAGGTCGAGCCGTTCTCAAGTCGCTTGACGAGTTGGAAGCTGTTTCCATGGTGTAGGTCTGTATCCGAGTAATAAAAGTTGTATGGTCGGTGTATGATGCAGAAAGCGGGGTCGATCTGTCCGAGTGAGAAGTACAGTGAGAAGTTTACGCATGCGTTTCGACATCACATCGATTCATGGGTAGTCTGACAACAGGTACGATACATTTCGAATTCTAAACGGGCAGAAGCACCTTGACGCCGAGATACTCTCGTTGAAACATCAGTTTCCCGTCGACGAGCGTCTGATGAACACCGATTTTGTTCATCTTGGTGTCTGTCGGATCGGTGCAGGTCGCGATCTGAATCTCTCGCCAATCCTGGTTGGTAGGCACCTGACACCAGTTAAGCGCTTCGGCCGCGAGGCGACTCGACGGGACTCCTCACCGGTACTCCTTGGTCCATTAACCTCTTGAACTCGCTGTAGATACCCTGGACGTCCACACAGCCTTCTCGCTGAATAAGCGGCGAGCCTGACGATTGGTGAGTACTCTCATGACCGGGAGCGGCTGCAAGAGACTCACTCGCCGCGGGTGTCATGCGCAAGTTGCCTACAGACGAATTAAACTGCACGATCGACAGTCGCTCCTCGTGTGCTTGATCTTGAGGCGGCTTGAATACACGGTGTCGCGTAGCTTTAAAATGTCCGCCAGAGACAATCTCGAGGGTTTCGCCAATGTTGACGACGAGGCATCCGGGCTTGTACGGCACGTAGAACCATTGTTCGTCTTTCCAGATCTGCAGACACGAGATCGGCACGGAAAACAGCAGCGTAGTCAGACCGAAATCGGTGTGTCCGTGCATCTTGAGCCCCTTGGCGGCATTCTCAGTCGACTGTTCGACTGGCCGAAAGATTGCGTGTCGAAAGTAACCTTCGCCCGTCGCCGATCCCGGGACATGGGACTGGACATTGTCCCACAGGTAGTCGTCGTCAAGCTCTAGCACTCGGGAGAACAGAGTGAGTAGGCGACGGTTCACCGATTCCGTCAGGTACTGCCCGTCAGCGAGATGATCCACATTGTCCAAAAGTATGCTGGCTCACCTCGGAAAAGGCTTGGATCTCGTCCATGAATGGCTGCACGCATTCCGGCACGAGCGAATGATCCTGCCATTCCTTGGTATACCAGTTGAACTGCTCGATGCCGTCCCTGACGGCGCGGTGTCGCTGGAAGTCAGCTAGATGGCTAGATACGCTTTCGCCAGGCTCACCTTGAATCCGTAAGGATGCTTGTAGCCAGACCACTTGCCGGTCTCGGGGGAAAACAGCAGGCGCTCCTTGTCCTCGTCGCTCATGTTACTGTACAGATGTTGCGCAATGCCAAACTGTCGATGCAGCTGGATACGGTCAGCAAGATAACCCGAGCGGTGATATGATACTTACCTGATCAATAGACACGCCATAGTTTTCTAGAAACAAGAAACCATCTTCCCGGATCGCCGTCTTGATCTTTTGAACGAGACCGTCGACGACGGCAGGATCGTCACTGTCCATCAAGCTGAGATCGATGGTCGACAGCTGAGCAAAGTTGTCGACCTGCTTGGTGACGGGTGGGGGAACCCAGTTATCGATGTGGATCTTGCCAGGCGCATCGGCAGGAGGGGGGCTGAAAGCAGGAGTTTTGGGCATGCTGGTGTCTGTAAATTACGTATGAAGGGGTACTTGTCGTGGTAGATCGCAGCTGGCCATCGTATCCGGAGAGCCCGCATCTTATAGCTCGGGAGTCCATGGACAGTGTCGACCACATGCGGCCGCTGCGACATGGCGAGGAGGACGCCCGATATCGTAGAAGGAGGAGGGCGATAACGGGGAGCGGAACTGGGGGTGCTCCTCCCGAGACCCCCTCCTAGTATGCCCCTCACGACTGCTCCTCCCACTCTCCACTCCTCCCGGACCGTCCTCACATGAACCAGCTTGCTTGTACCGATACGAGCGTATATAGGAGACGGGCAAAACATGCTGTACGGTATGTGATCTGTCTTTGTGAATTGATAAACCACAACGTAAATCAAAAATGTCGACTCGTCAATACATCAGCTCCGAGGAATTCCCGCCAAAGCCGCACAACGGTAAGCACCTGTTTTTCAGCCGGGGAATGCGAGCTGATCATCAGTCCCTGCTGTCAAGGTGCCAGGACTTGTGTTCTGCGCCGGTCAGACCGCTACGGGCGAGATCAAACAGGCTACCGTATGTACTGCTACACGCGAGGTGACGACTTCGGAGCTGACGCGAATCAGACGCTTGCTCTAACCAACCTGGAAAAGGTGCTAAAGCTCGCTGGGTCGTCGCTCGAGCAGGTGGTGAAATACAACGGTACGCTCCCAGCCGGTGACATCTGCGACTTCTTCTGACCAGCAGTCTACTTGCAGGATATGAAGGACTTTGCCGCGATGAACGAAGCCTACATTGCTGTGAGTACCTCCCGGCGAGCGACACGAAGGCGTACTCATGACCAGTATCTCCCCGCCAACCCCCCATCGCGAACGTGTATCCAGGCTGGCTGCCTTCCAGGCGCCGGCACCGTTGTCGAGATCGAGTGTATTGCCCAAGTATAGACACATCTTATGCATTGAATCTCACTGTTATCTGGCTTCGGACGAGAGGAGATGCTTCATTGTACTGTACGGCTCACCTTTCGTGCATCCGATATTGACGTGCTTGATCACCAAGGCCTAGCCGAGGAATACGCTCATGAGCCAGCGGGTCGTGATGCCCATGTGCCGCAGGTGAATCCCCGGAGACACAGTCGATCGTGAGAACCTCCCTCGCGGTAGCTCTCAGCTCTGGCGGAAGCATACTGCTCTTATAAGCGTAGCGCTGCTCTCCGGAGACGGGTTCCCTTCTGAAGCGCGATCTGTTGACTTTACAGGGTCTACGGTGTAGTGACTGTCTCACGGCGGGACGAGGTAGCGCTTTAGCGATGCAAGGAGCCGTAGAGACAGGGCACAACACAGCCAGTCACAACCGGGAATCAAGGGTGAATCCGTGCGCCGTTTGCGAAGCGGCAGCTACGGCTTTGCTGGCCACGCAGACACACAGACACCAAGATGCATGATACAAGTTGCTACGAGTCGCGGACCTGTGCGATCTGTGCCGTGTACCAGTTGGTGATGGCTTTTGTATCACCAGTAATAGCGACCGAATCAAACACCTTCAATTCCCGCACAGCGCCTTCCCCATCATTGACTAGTCTACCGACCCACTTGCCGTGCTTCTTGGCCGCCGCAACAATCTTCTGGATGGCGTTGACAAACACAGGCTCATCTCCCTTGGCGGGAGTATAGCCAAGGAGCGACTGCGCGAGATCGTTAGGGCCGATGAACAGATAGTCTTTGAGTCGCTCAGCTTCACCCTGTCTTTGAACCGCTACAAGTACTCACCGACTCCTGGCACGGCAGCGATGGCGTCGACATTCTCCACACCTTGGCGGCTTTCGATCTGCAGGATTGTCAGAAGCGTTTGATTGGCGCTCTTCATGTATTCAGGTGTCGTGAGACCGTGTCCGATGGCGGGGAATGCCGATCCCTGGCCACGGAGACCGAGAGGCGGGAACTTCGAGTACGTCACGACAGCAGCCGCCTCTTCGGCCGTGTTGATCATGGGCACCATCAAGCCACTGCGTCGGATTAGCGGACGCAGACATACGACGGTCAGACTCACTGTGCGCCCGTGTCAAGTGCTCTCTTCAGCAGGTCGGGCTGCGGACCTCTGACCCGAATGATGGGCGAGACACCCAGGGATGAGATGGCCGAGACCGAGTTGTGCATCGAGTCGTCTCCAATGTGACCTAGCGGGAATCAGCTTCCCGAAACATTCTGAGCGATCGACAGTGCTCACCGTGCTCGCAGTCGATGATGACTCCGTCCAAGCCAGTCAAGGCGATGATCTGCGCATGTCGCACCGATGGGATCGCGACGAACGTCAACAACGGCTTCTCGCTGCTGCGTAGCTTGTTCAGCAGTCGAAGTCGAGGATTCTTGATCTCAGTCGTGTGAGCAGTAGGAGTTTGTGTTTGAATAGCCATTGTGAGGTGTGTGGGTGGGGGTCAGACGAGTGATACCAGGGGGCGACTTAGCCAATCAGTCAGACCTTATACCATCTCGGCTCATGCGGGCTATAGCGATAAGATTGTTGTGCACAATCGCAAGAGCGGAGCAAGCGAGTAGATGGGAGGAGCAAGTGCTGTCCGTCGCCGGGAGCTCTCCACTGCATGTACCTGCTCCTCCCACTCTCCCAGTCGCAGGCACCGGCATAGCCACTACGGGGCAGATCTCGAAATCTCCGGAGGGGCACCAACGCCCGTCCTCCCATTGTTTTTTCCCCCCCTCTCTCCCCTCCCGCGTTTCCCCTCCTCTTTGATTATCTATCCGCTGGTGACTATTTGCTGCTCACCCATTACATACGACCATGATACCGTCGTCAAGGTGACAAGAGAGGAGCCTTATCATGCTGCCAGTCGATCAGATGTATATAAAGCCAGTGCCGTCGTCGGTCAACTACTCAGTCGACACACCTTCAACCCGTCTGCGATGAACCCAACTACACACGACAACACTTCGAAAGAGTTCGAAAAGGATGCGACTGGGCTAGACGTCTCGGCGTCGGTCGACGAGATCGGCAGGGCTGTGCCCGAGGAGATCGCTGCTCTGTCCGAGGCAGAGTACAACCTTGTCGTCAAGAAGCTGGTCCGGAAGGCCGATTGCGTTATCATGTGAGTGTGCTCCGACGCATCTGGCTCTGCGGCTAACAGTGCAGGCCTATTATTGGTATTCTCTACATCTTGAACTACATTGATCGACAAAACTTGGCCGCGGCCAAGCTGCAAGGTATCATGGAGGATCTCAACATGTCGGAACAAGACTTTGCGACGGCCATCTCGATCCTTTTTGTCGGTTACCTCCCGTTCCAGCTGCCAAGCAACCTCATCATATCGCGCATCACCCGACCTGGTTTATGTGAGTCACTGGCGACATGGCGCGCGGGGCTGAACGGTGAACAGACATTTGCTGCGCGTGCATGATCTGGGGATCCATTTCTGCCTGTACCGCTGCCGTCAACACCTATTCGGCACTGCTTGTGGTTCGTGTCATCTTGGGAGTTTCTGAAGCCGTCTTCTTCCCCGGCGCCATCTACCTGCTATCAGCCTGGTACAGCAAGCACGAACTCGGTGTCAGGATCGCCGGTGAGTCACGTCTCGATTCTGTCAATCCAGTCATGCTGACGTCCAAGGGCTGTATCTCTTTCAGCAATTCGGCAACGCGTTCGGTGGGCTCATCGCCGCTGGACTGTTGAGGCTGGACGGCGTTCATAGCATTGCAGGATGGAAGTGGCTTTTTATCGTGTAAGTCGCATTGATACTGCACGAGTCTTAATTAGCTGATCGTGTCAGTGAGGGCTCGGCGACCGTCGGCATCGGAGCCATCTGCTGCTTCTTCCTGCCCGAGTACCCATACAACGCCAAGCTCCTCACCCCTCTGGAACGTCAGGTCGCCGTCTATCGACTTGAGAAGGAGGCGGGAGCGGGAGAAGGGTCCGAGGATATTGGCACATGGCAGGGGTTCAAGATTGGACTCAAGGACGTCAAGGTCAGCTCGATCTTTCTCGGTTCGCACCCTCACTGACCTCGCAGGTCTACGTCATGATCTTCTGCAACATGATGTCGCAAGGACAGGGCTCGGTCGCCAACTTTTTCCCGTCCATCGTTCGCACGTTGGGCTACAGCACCACCATCACTCTGCTCTTGACCGCCCCGCCCTATGTCTTTGCGGCCATCTACTATTTTGGCCTCACATACTTGTCAGACGTGAGTCAATGCCTTGGATGATCAACCACTGACAAGGGCAGAAGAAGAATCACATGTACTGGTTCATGATGTTCTGTATCGGTCTCGCTTGCTGCACGTACGTGCTTCCCATGGCGACGCTCAATGTCGGTGCGAGATACTTTGGCATGATGTTGATGCCGTGCGCATCGGGTGAGTCGCCTCCGCTCAACTTCGCGGCTATCGCTGACGGAACAGTCGGACCTCAGCTGTTGATGTACAAGACGATCAATCACCACATGCCGCGACCGATCGCCAAGAGGGCAGCAGCCATCGCCATGCTCAACGCTATCGGCGGCACGTCCAACATCTGGGCTTCGTACTTGTACTACGCTCCCCCTCGATACTTTGCCGCGTTTGGATGTCGTGAGTTTGATTGTGGTCTTACTGCGAGTGTCTGCTCACGACTCAGTGATCGCTTGCGCCGTTCTCTTCGCATGCGCCTTGACCGGATACAAGTACTACGTCCGACACTTGAACCGGCTGCTTGATGGCTCGCCGGATGACGTTCAAAAGGCGATGAAGAAGGGGGTGACCAAAGAGATGGTGGAACTGGGATTCAGGTTTGAGGGATATTAGGCGAAGTAGGCGCATTGATCCGAGAGAGCAGGGTTTGGTTGTTACGTAGTAGAACTGTGGAAGCGAGGTCGTTGTTGTTGACGATGAGGATTATGAAGCACATCTACTGCAGGGCGAAAACGAGGCTCTATCAGGCATCAATCGAGGCATCACGCTCGAAATCCAAATCGAAGTGAAGGGGTCAAAGTTTGGGCAAGAGAACGAGCACGACAAACCGCATCTGAAGAAGTCACAGATCGCGCCTTGCCAGTGACGCTCTTGTCCAGCCCAAGGAGGAAAAACGAGAGCCAGCGCGATGGTTTGAATCATGCGCTGGCCCTTGGGATGCATAGCTGCCACTTCACGCAGATACCAGCAGGACGTAATCGCCAAAATCCGTGACGCGTCCTGACGTATTGGCGTGATACGGTATCACTCGGTCGAGCTCTCGGACTGTACTGTATTCACGCTTCACGTCTGGGATCGCGCGCAGTCCTCCACCCCTCTCCCTCTTCGTCTCTCCGCGAAGCGATATGCTCATGCCATGGAGTACAGACCGCGCGAGCAAAAAGGAGTCAATCCTCAGCGCGACTCCTTGATACAGGTGCCTGAACGCGCACGGGTGCTCCACCCTCAAAGAGTAAACCTCGTTTCGACCTTTACCTTGTTTCACACTGCTAACGACGGCATGCTTCGCCATCGTCTTGAAATGTACACGTCCCATCTGCCCATCATCGCTGCGCCAAGCCGAGGATGAAACCCCTTGGCGTGACTATCCGCAACTCCGCCCCTCGCCAACTTCAAGCGATGTTGGCCCCTTTGACGGCTCCGAAGGAGTGGTACGCGATGTATGAAGGCCAGCTTTGGGATCCCGAATCCAATCATTCTTGATCTTGCGCCCTTTCTTTACCTTACCCCGTCCCCTTCACCAACCTCGTTTGGGCTGGCCTGGAGTCCCCTTGTTCTTCGTCGACGTACAGATACCTCGCTTCAGCTCAGGTGACCATCTCTCTCACCCACATCGAGTTCATCCGTTCTCTACACCACCGTCACTCGTTCCAACCAAAGATGCTAGGTGTGAGTACCTGCAGACTGACTAATGGTCAATGAGTGAAGGCTGACACCTCACAGTCTGCCGCTTTCACCATTCTCGCGCTGCTGGCCGGCGCCGAGTTGGCCGATGCTCACGGCTACGTTTACTCCTGGACTGTCAACGGCGAGACCAGGCGAGGACCTTCGCCCGGCTCTTCAAGCAGCAACGGAGCCGGTCGACCTACCGACAACTCAAACTGGGGTGAGTCACAACTTGATACCCCGATGTTGTGAAGGCTGACGAGTGCTTGTCAGGACCTGCCCAGCGGGATGCCGCCATCGTTGCCTGCGGAGGAAGCTCGGCCGGGAGTGGCCTGGAGACTTGGGATCTTGACGCTGGATCGGAAGTGATCGCCCAGTGGACCGGTCCCAAGAACGGCAACTCGGTCTGGCCACCTGAGCATCTCGGTAAGTGTCATGCAAGCCTTCATGACACCAGCTAACTCGTCAAGGTCCTGTGATGGAGTACATGGCTCGGTGCCCGGGGTGTAGGTACACTCATACCCAAACATGATCGACGCTCACCCTTTAGCGAGCTGTGACGGTGTCGCGGCCGACTCCCTCGAATGGTTCAAGATCAGCGAAGCTACTTGGGACGGTACCGAGTGGCCGTCCGCCAGGATCAATCGCGATGAAGGTGAGTTGGGACCCATTTTGCTGTCAGGTCGTCGTGTCTGAGCCGATGTCCTAGACTGGAGCTTCAAAATCCCGAGCGACATCGCTCCCGGTCCGTACCTCGTCAGGACCGAGATCATCGCCATGCACTTTGAATGGGTACGTCACCAGCCATTCTTGCGTCGATCCGTGGCTGACTCTGTCGCACAGGCAAAGAAGGGCTTTGAGGTCTACCCTTACTGCTTCCAAGCCAACGTCATCTCATCCGGCGACGCCGTCCCGAGCGACACCGTCACGTTCCCAGCCGTATACGATCCTTCCAACTACGAATGGTACGACTACAGCTATCCGTGGGACAGCCGGGACCCCGCTCAGTACATTCCTCCCGGTCCCGCCGTCTACAGCGGTGGAGGTGCACCCTCGACAGGCAATGCTACCTCCATCCCGTCTTCGGCTTCGGCGCCTGCACCGTCCGAGACGGGTAGCTCGGAAGAGCCTACCCTGCCGGCCGAAGGCAACACCGCGCCGACCGATGTGGAGCAAGCACCGTCCGCTAGCGAGATCGAAGAATCCGCCCCGACCGTCTCTGTCAGCGATGAATACCAAGCTTCGACCACAGCCGCTCCCGAGCAGTCTTCCATGTGAGTCTGGTCCCGGCTGTGCGGTTGTCCAGACTTATACTCTAGCGCCGGCTCCGACAACTCGGAGACCACCAGCACCGTTCGAAGCACTCGAACTCGAGGCTGGTGGAGAAACTGGAGGAGTGAGTCACTTTCCCAAGACGCCGTGCAGATCCCAGGATACTGATCGCTTAGACACTCGCACTTCGTCGGCTGCTGCCGCCGTAGCGACCACGGCTAGTGAGGAGACCGAGTCCGACGATGACCTTCAGCGAAGGAAAGTCGTCAACCGATACTCCGCCCGACGACTCGGCATGTAAGAGTCACCGCTTCTTACCGTCGCTTCAAGACAGTCGCCATCTCTACCATCGTCTCTGGCAGACTTCTCGTAGTTCTCCCCATCTATTCACTCGTCTAGATCATGCATCTCACCCTACTGCCACTGCTCTCGGTATCGTTGCCGAGTTGTCTCGATGACACCCTCGATATCACCCGCCTCGTACTCCGAGTAGTCGGGCATGCTGGCTAGCATCTTGGTCGGGTCCAGCTCCGGGTATTTGCTCTCAATAACCGCTTTGACTAGGTCAAACACTACTCGGTACCCGTCTGGCGAGAGGTGAAGACCGTCGCTGTCAGTTAGTCAGGATTCCCTCGAGTACGATGCAGCTCCCTCACGTGTAGTATGGCCTCAGCGAGTTCTCAGAAACATCACCTGCGGCTTCAGGCATCCCTGTCATGAGATCTACTGCTTCAATCCCGGTTTCTTTCGCGACGCTCAGCGCTGTACGAGCGTACGCCTTTGTAGTGTCTTTATCGCGATTGGAACCGTGTAGTGCTTCCTCCGGACTGTTGGCGCGACCTTCTCGGAGCGCCCAGGCAATGTGTTGAGCTCGCCAGAATTCCGTAAGGAATGGTGGTGGTGTGATCAACAACACTCGCGTCCGGAAGTCCGCTCGTTGAACACGACTGACGAGGGTCCTGAGAGCCGACTCGTATTGATCGAGAGGCACATGCTGCACACCTGGCGAGTGGACCGCGTCATTTGCACCTGTATAATTTAGCTGTAGATCGGTATCTCGTAGGCTGGCGACTCGCCTAGCCAAATCGTGAGAAGGCGAATCCTTTGTCCTCCCGAGTCTGCCTTGTCCAGTACTCGATCCAGAGTTGGCAAACAAGTCAAAGTATTGTATCCTTGACAGGTCAGTCTGGCTTAAAACTCACGGCTGAGTCTCGTACCGCTGAATCCCCGGTTGACCACATCGAGACGTCGCTCGTAGTACTCTGCCATGCGAGAGAAGAAAGTACCCGGTGCCGAGGTCTGCGTGATCGAGTCGCCCTGTTTATGAGCTGAGATACTTGACCTTTAGCACTGCACATCACTTACAAACAGCACGCACGCATCGGTAAAGTCGGGTGAAAGCATGATCGAGAAAAGGCACGTCCGTCATTCGCAAGCCCGACAAGGGAATCTCCTTTATATAGCTGATCGCCGGGCAGTCTTGACACACGGCCGATGGAGGCTGCCCAAATGAGCCGAGCGAGCTTCTAGATGTGCATAGCCGATAGGGATTCATAAAAGGGCCGAGAGAGGTACGGGGGGCTACGGAGGAATAGGCCGCAGCAGAAGAATATACGGAAAAGCAGGCCAATCGGGGAACATACCCGAGACTTTGCTAATGCGCGTGCACAGAATCGCTACTGCGCTCGAGCAACCGCCTTTCTCGCTCGCTCCATATCCAGACTGAGCTTGACGGGCCTTTCACCGGGCGTCTCAAAGATGTGATCGATGTCCTCGAGAGAGAGACCGCTGGTCTCGGGGAAGATGTAGTAGGCGACGGCGAGCTGAAGGGTGTTGTAGACGATGTAGACGGTCCAGATCTTGTATCCGACTTGACCGATACCGATACTGATCCCGTAGTTTTGTACGACACCGGCGGCAGACTGGACCAGCGAGTAGAAAGCCATACCTTTGGCTCGGATCGGGAGCGACATGAGCTCGATCGGGTAGAGGTTGTGCATTGTCGCGATGAAACTGGCACTGAGACTCTGGAACAAAAAGACCCAAAAGACGGTGAGGGCGGCAGTCGCTTTGCTCTCGGTGAGCTGGTACTGCCAGGACGTGATCGTGACGGCCGTTTGGCAAAAGATGCACGAGAGCAAGCCGGCAAAGATCAGAGTACGTCGGCGCATCTTGTCGATGAGGTAGGCACCGACGGCCGTGAAGACAAAATAGGTCGCGGTGGTGCCGAGAGAGATACCCGTTTGCGAGAGCGAGGAGGTGATGCCGACGGTCTCGAGTGCGGGAGCGAGGTACATGCTGATGATTCCACCACCGTTCCATGTCTGAAAGAGCGAGTAGACGACGATGATCATCGTACGGTAGCCGACGCGCCTGGTAAAAAACACCCTAAAGTCCCAAGCGGCTCGCAGCGTCTTGGTTCCGCGAGTGGCCGACTCGAGCGACTCTTCAATCTGACGGAAGACGAGCGGGACGATGGGAGCGTTGAGGTCGTTCTCGGTCGTCATGGTCTTGGCAATGACGGCTCGAGCTTCGTCGTATCTGCCCTTCATGATGAGGTATCGTGGCGATTCGGGACAAAGCCAGTAGATGGTGGTGCAGACGATGAGCGGTCCCACAGCCTGGATCAAAAGCGGAGCTCGCCATTGCCAGTTGCTCGTGTCGAAGCGACTGAAACCGACCATGGCTCCACCCATCAACACCGATCCGATCTGGAAGCAAGCGCCAAAGATGCCGACGAAACGACCTCGAAAGTGGACAGGCGAGATCTCGGCCATGTACTGAGCCGATGTGCACAAGGACGTACCGAAACCCAATAAAAGACGACCGATCATGAAGCATGCGAGATTGGGCGCTTGCGACTGCATGATGGCGGCGACGACGCAGCAGGCATTACCGATAAAGTTGACACTTCGTCGACCATAAACATCCGACAGGACCAAGAATGGAGCACCGATAGCCGCACCGATCGTCATCAACGCATTGATCGTGGCGAGGATAGGTCCAGTGTTGCCAAAGCCAAAGAAATCGTGCCAGGTGTCGTATGCATTGATGTTGCCAATGACCGCCCAGTCGACACCGTATGCCGCTTGGTTAATACCCATGACAAACATGATGCCGGCCAAGCGAAGACCGGTACGCGAGTAGAGTCTGAGCGACGAACGCGAAACTTCCATGATGTCGTCGTCGGTGATTCGAGTCATAACCGCCTCGGCGACACTGACACCTTGCTTCTCGGCCATGGCGACGGCGTCGCCTCGTGATGCGAGCTCGTTGCCATTGTGCCCCAAGGTGGGGATTTGGTCGTCATGGGCCAATTCGATGTCTCGCACTTTGTGGTCGGACGAGTCCATTTTTGCACAGTGGAGAAGGGGGGTGCCTTTGTGTCGATCAATCACGGAGTCCCAGTCTTATAGTCATTTTCGCTCAATGAGCCCCGATGTGTCGGCTCCAATCAGGAACACGGGACTCACGGGCCGTGCCAGGTTAAAGGGCCGTTATTGTCACGAAATAGCTAACGGGAAGTTTTAATCGGCCCATTTCATCGGCACCCAAGGCGCAATCTCGCTGAAAAGACCTACCGTCACACGAACGCCATACTTTGTCCGCACATTGTCCGGTGCTTCAAGGCTTCGGTGGACCAAATTGAACAGTGACTAACCAGTCTCTCGGTCGCACCTTTCTCACCGCCATTCGACCGCGATGAGCAAGCTCTGGTACACTCGGCCCGCGTCAGTATGGCAGGAAGCCCTGCCTATCGGAAACGGACGCCTTGGCGGCATGGTCTTTGGCGGTGTTCGAAGGGAACGAATCCAGCTCAATGAAGACACATGCTGGGCCGGCAGGCCCTACAGCCCCGAGACCGCGGATGCTCACTCGCATCTCGCTATCATTCAGCAACTGATCGCCTCGCGACAGTTTGACGCCGCCGAGAAACTCGCCAATAGGTCGTTTCTCGGTAAACCCGCTCGTGCCGCAGCGTATCAGCCTGTCGGCGATCTGTACATTGAAATGCACGACGTGCCGGAGGTTATTCCAGATCGGTATCGACGTGAATTGGATCTGGACGAAGCGAAAGCGAGGACTTGCTACTGGTACGACGGCGTGACATATCAACGCGACTACATCGTCAGCCCCGAGCGACAGGTCATGGCGATCGAGCTCAAGGCGAGTCGAGACAAGGCGCTCAGTGTCAATCTCTTTGTCAACTCGCCCCACGCCGCCTCGACACTCGAGATAAAGGGAGATCGAGTGATTCTGGCCGGTTGCTCAAGCCCAGAGAACGGTCTCGATGGCGCGATAAGGTTCGAGATGCAAGTTGCTGTACGGACCGATGGCAAACTAGTGCACACTGCTGGTCAGCTGCAAGTGCGCAACGCTACACAGGCCATGCTCCTTGTCGCTATCGGTACCAATCATCGACGATACAACGACTTGTCGGCCGATCCTCACGTCTCGATCGGACAGGTTTTACAGTCCTGTCAGGGTTTGGCATTCGATGCCATAGCTCGCGAGACCGCAACAAGTCACCAGGCGCTTTTCCACAGACTGTATCTCGAGCTTGGTCCATCTATCACGGACATACCCACTGACGAGCGTCTACAGCGGTTCGTTGGCGGTGAAAGCGACCCTTCGCTGGTGGCGTTGTATTTCCAGTTTGGACGGTACCTTCTCATCACGTCGTCACGCCCGGGCTCACAGGCCGCTGGTCTGCAAGGTATTTGGAACGACTCTCTCGATCCTGGGTGGGGCGGTGGGTACACGATGAACATCAACACACAAATGAACTACTGGCCAGCCGAGCCGACCGGTCTTTCCGAGCTCGTCGAGCCGCTCATCTCTTTGGTCAAGGACCTTGCTCAGACGGGCTCACGTACGGCTCACATTATGTACGATGCGGAAGGATGGGTCGCACACCAAGTTACGGATCTCTGGCGAGGCACAGCGCCGAGTATTGGTGCGCGGTGGTCGCTTTGGCCGACGGGAGGAGCCTGGCTATGTCGACATCTATGGGACCACTACGATTACGGTCGAGACATCAATGTATTGCGAGACCTCCACCCTATTCTGGTTGGTGCATCCAGGTTCTTTCTCTCCACAATGCTGTTCGACGACGAGAGCGGCTGTTACGTCACCAACCCGTCATGCTCCCCCGAAAACATTCACGGCAGCCGCGGTTCCGACACAACGCTGTGCGCTGGTCCGGCTATGGACTCTCAGATCCTCTTTGACTTGTTTACCCACACGATCGAATCGTGTGAGACACTCGAGCTCGACAACGACGTTCGGCATCGCCTTGTCGAACTTCGCTCAAAGCTCCGTCCCACCGCAATCACGAGTGATGGGCGGATAAACGAGTGGCCTGGCATTGACGACGCGACCGAGCCAGAAAAGGATCATCGACATACGTCACACCTTTACGGCTTGTATCCCTCGCATCAAATACGCCCCGAAACGACTCCAGAGCTCGCTCAAGCTTGCGCAGAAACGCTGAAGAGGCGGGGAGCGGCCGGAACTGGATGGGCCGCCGCATGGAGGCTGAACCTCTGGTCTCGACTGCAAGACTCTGAGCGAGCATGGGAGTCGCTTCAGACGCTGTTGTGCGAAATGACATACCCCAATCTCTTCGACGTGCACCCTCCTCTATCACGAACTTATGCAATGGGAACGTTTCAGATCGACGGCAACTTGGGCGGATGTGCGGGGATTCTGGAGATGCTGATTCAGAGTCCAGGAGGTACGGATACTATTCTGCTGCTTCCAGCTCTACCTGTTGATCTACCTGACGGCATCGTCAAAGGTGCCAGAGTGCGCGGAGCGTGGTCGGCGGACCTCGTTTGGCGGCAGGGTAGGCTCAGCAGCGTGACGCTGAGAGCGAGCATCGGTGGGACGCGTACATTGGGCTACGACGGGACGATACGTACAGTCAATCTACGCGAGGGACAGGAGGCAGAGTACTTTGGACCGGATCTGGTGTCGGAGTAGCTCCATGCATGTCTATAATCTCAGTAGACGCTCGCTGTATTCCTCGGTAGATGCAGAATGCATACGCTCAAAGGCTGCTTCGGCCGCGGTTCACGCGGATCCGGCACTCGAATGGTGTCTACATACCTACCAAGCGTTTGCCGAAAAGTGGACGATAGAACCGTCAGGTTGCCGTGCCGTGCATGGTGCATCGGTGGAAAGGATCAATCACGGCCATTATGAAGCGAAGTGAGCGACTGCGTCCTGTCCCGAGAGCCAGCGAAACCGGCGATCACCGCCCATAATGAACCGTTACCTGCTTAAAACGCCGTGGTAAATGAGCCGTTGACGTTGTTTGGCCATCTTGGCTAGACCTTCATGCAGCCTAGACCCTTGAGTTCGGACTTCCCCTTTTGTCGTAGCGACAAATGCATCGGGTACTCGCATGGGGAACATGATGGATTGCTCCGCAAAAGCAGCGACAGCTTGGATGAATGCTGTCCCGGTCTTCGGCTTGGACAGGAAACGGCCCGATTCCATGAACTTTGTCGGCTGCAGAGTTTCCGACGGATTAGTATGTTTTGACTTGGTCTATACATTGGATTTGAGCGACGGGTCAGCGTGAGATCCTGCGACGAACTCAGCGCGATGACAAACGCGATAATCTTGCGTCAGCACCACCCGGCCGAACATGAGCAATATCAACCGTGGTCGAGCAGCGCACTGAAACCGCGAGCCTTTGCGCGGTCGGACTGCGAGAGCTTGTCGTTGAACGGTATATGGCGATTCCGCCTTTCTCCAACCGTCAGACCTGCAGACTTCGAGCACCCAGAATTCGACGACAGCACCTGGACCGATCTGGTTGTTCCGTCGCACTGGGTGCTGAAGGGCCATGGCAAGCCGTACTACACCAACCTAGAGTATCCGTTCGTGGTCAACCCGCCTCGCGTGCCGACCGATAACCCGACAGGAGATTATCGGAGATCCTTCACTCTCGCTCCGTCATGGCCTGCAGGTGGAAAGGTGAGCGCCTCACTGCAGGGTCGCAACTGCTGACGAAACAGAATATTATTCGCTTCGACGGTGTAGAGTCGTGGTACAAGGTCTGGGTCAACGGCGTCGAGGTCGGCTGGTCCTCTGGGTCGAGATTGCCGACCGAGTTTGACATCACGGAGCTCCTTCGCCACGACGCAGAGAACGTGATACGCATCCGCGTGATCCAGTGGTCCGCCGGCAGCTACCTTGAAGATCAGGATCAGTGGTGGCTACCGGGCATTTTCCGGGACGTAACTATCCTCAATCGTCCTACCGGTGGAATCGAGGACTATTTCGTTCACGCCGAATACGATCATCGGACCGGCAACGGTACCCTGATGGTTGAATGCACGTCAACCGAACGTGCTCGTGTCATTGTCGAAGAGCTCGCGATCGATACTGCAGCTGGGGAGACGTCGAATCTACAGGTCGAGCCGTGGACAGCCGAGACACCGAGGCTGTACAAGGGACGATTGGTGACTACCGTCGAGACAATCAAATTCTCCATTGGTTTTCGCTCGGTCAAGATGATTGACAATCTCGTCACTGTCAACGGCCAGCCGCTTTTATTCAACGGCATTAATCGCCACGAGATACACACCACGATGGGGCGAGCGCTCGACAAGGAGACGATGCTCAAAGACGTCAAGATGATGAAGCAGAGCAATTTCAATGCCGTCAGAACCGCTCATTACCCTCCGAATCCGTACTTTTTGGATCTATGCGATGAGTACGGACTCTGGGTGATTGATGAAGGCGATTTCGAGGTGCGTGAGGATACTCAGGAAAGAGCTTACTCCAGTCTCATGGCTTCGGTATGGTTCAATGGCGCAACAACCCTACGAATTCGCAAGACTGGACCGACGCGCTGATCAATCGGACCGAGCGCATGGTCGAGCGCGACAAGAACCACTCGTCAATCATCATCTGGTCGCTCGGCAACGAGGGTCATCGAGGCATCAACATCAAGCACATGTCGGACTGGATTCGTGCTCGCGATCCGTCCCGGCTTGTCCACTACGAGAACGATTGGACTGCAGCGCACAGCGATATCTGGTCTCACATGTACACCTGGCACGAGGAGCTGGGCCGGATAGGTCGTGGACAAGAGGTGTTTGACGGCTACGGGTATCAGAGGGGCGAGGTGAACGATCTCGACGTTAATGACAGGGATGATTGGGCGGCATCCAGGCGTGAAAAGCCATTCTTGGTCGTTGAATACGGTCACGCCATGGGTAACGGTCCCGGCGGATTGAAAGAGTACCAGGAGCTTTTTGAAAAGTACCCACGTCTACAGGTGTGTACACTTGTTGACGAACCGAGATCTGACCAGTCAGGGTGGTTTCATCTGGGAATGGATCGATCACGCACTTCAGCAGACGGACGATCGAGGGAGGATCTACTATGCCGTAGGAGGCGATTTCGGCGAGGCTCGAGGGACCCATGGAGCCAACTTTGTCTGTGACGGTCTGCTGTTTCCCGATCGAACACCCTCGCCGGCTCTGGCGGATGTGAAAGCCATTATCCAGCCTGTCGCCTTCAATCTCACGGACGGTCGGATAGAGATCACAAACAAGTACGCCTTTGTCGATCTGTCTCACCTCACGTTTCGCTGGGAGCTGGGTGGCGGTCGTGGTCAGCTTCAGGTACCTACCGTATCGCCGGGTGCGAAAGTCGTACTCGATCTCCCGCCCGAGGTACCACAAGCTCTCGAATCCGACACGTGGCTCACAGTCTCGTGCCATGTCGACCGGTGCGCATGGGCCGACCGCGATCATGAAGTCGCATTTGCCCAGTTCCAGCTCCGACCTGCGGGCACACGCGTACCGACTGATGAGCTGGAAAAGCCCTCTCTAGAAGGCTCACATCTACGCCTCGGCCCGGCAGTCTTCGATTGCGAGAGCGGCAAACTCGTTTCCCTCGGTCGGGACCCGGTCGCTTTGGCTCAGATCGATCTGTGTCGAGCACCGACCGATAACGACAAGGGTGGAGCCATGACTGCCGAATGGCCAGAAGTCAGGACGTCCAATCACGAGAAATGGTTAGACGCCGGTCTCGATCGTGTTCAGCACCAGATCAACTCGGTCGGGCTAGACGGCGACCACCTCATCGTCAAGTCCCAAGTCGGTCCAGCTGTTCTCGATCGATACATGGAAGTCACAACTACGTACAAGGCGAAAGACGTCTCGACTTTGGGTATCGATATCGAAATCCTGCCCCAAGGTACCTGGCTCGATCTTCCAAGACTCGGTTTCCAACTCCAGCTGGAGAATTACTCGTACAATTCCGTTCGGTGGCACGGACTCGGTCCAGGTGAGGCCTACCCAGACACGCGCAGCGGCGTTCGGGTCGGAGTGTACGAATCCACGATCGACGAAATGCAGACACCCTACGTCATGCCGCAAGAGAACGGCTGTCGTCTTGATGTCCGCTCGGCACACATATTGAATGTCGACTCGAAAGGACTAAAGATCGTCGGTCAGCCGAGCTTTGCTCTTACTGTAAGGCGCTGGTCAACCGAGACGCTAGCTGCTGCAACTTGTCAGACCCAGCTCGTCCCGACAGATCGTCTGTTTGTGCATATCGATCATGCGGTTTCAGGCGTGGGATCAGCGTCCACTGGGCCGGGCGTGCTGGACGCGTATACCGTCAGATTGCAGGAGGGGAAGCCGGTGCGGTTTGCTTTTGACCTAGAGGTGGCGGAGCAAGGCTTCGAGAGCGAACAGCGGGAGTGCATGAGGATGTGTAGTCAGAGTCCAGGGCAGTGGCGATGAATAGTATGTACAGGCGAAGAGTGCCTCTATGTGGCTGCAAGTCGCTCTTCCGCATATGATCTCCTCAGACAAGGGGTGCAGCTCACAGAAACGTGGTGACCACTCGGCAGACCGTTACGATCAGGCTAAAAAGATGAATGCCGGCGTCAAGGACATGCGCTTCCAAACTGTGATCTCGGACGTCCTCGACCGGCTGGGTATGCCAGAGATTGGCAACACGATCTCAATGGTATGTCGGACGTCCGAAAGCTGCACGGCTCAAAGCTCACACTGAATAGACTGGCATCAGTAATAATTGTATCTACCTCTGAAGTCTACAGTCCCCTGTCGTACTCACGGCTGACCAGCTATCAAATACGGGAAATCCAACTAGGAGATACTCTACTCCTCGGCAGGCGTGACATGTGTACCCAGCCTTCGTCAACCCCCGTGCACATCGTTCATAGCCGTTTCAAGCCAGATCTGCACAGCTATTGAGCGACCCGAAGAGAAAGCTGTGCCGCCGCCTGTCTCCTTCCGTTGTACAGTGTTCGTCCTGACTCTGCGTCACCTCTCCGCGCCCACTGAGAAACGTCGCGAACATGGCAATATCTTTGGAGGCGCCTCGTGTATCTGTGAATGTGTCCTGAGTCCACACGACCGACGCCAAGCTACGCAAACTGACTTCATTCCATCTTGTGTGTCCGATATTCGGTCCATACTGCCATGTCATGTGGCAGGTTACCACCGGAAAAGCGACGGAATACTACAACTCCGACAAGCTGGTGTACGCCGCAAAATCGAAGACATCATCCTCGCCAAAAGTGAGGTCGGGGGCGGTTGGAACTGGTAGATCTGCCTGTAAGACCCCACTGGCGTCGACTGGGGGTCTCCCAAGTCCAAATACCGCTGCAAGACTGTTATCCAGTCAGCTCAATCTGACGATGGGGATCATCCGACTATGGCAAACCTGGCCAAATCCTGTTGTAGATCCCCTTGCAGTCTCGCTTCCACGTCAAGCACTTTCTGCTGCCAGACCAGTGATGCCACATTCTGATACCCCGCAGTGCCAGGACTCGCACCTTGTGATGGCAATGAAAGACCAGTTTGCGTGCCCTGGGCACCGTCGTGAGACACAGCATCTCGTTGCTCGGCAGCTTCGTCCTCCATTCCGTCTATCAGATCATCGAAAGCAACGCGAAATGACTCTATACCTATGGTCAGTCATGGGTACGATTGGCAGTATGATCGACACTGACGGGCTTCAGGAAAGAGGGTAGCATAAGTAACCAAGACGCTTGTGCAAGCCCTTATACCACGTGCGCTTCGACGATGGGGTATGATGTCCCGTTGTATGGCTAGAGCTTGGAGGAGTGTGAGCCCTGAGATGAAGGTCGAATACAGAGCAGCCATCGAGTGCGCAGGGGTGTCTGATGCGATGATATTCGCTTCGAGCTGGGGTGTGTTAGCCTTTCTGAGGGGATGATACGAGGCTATCGTTACCTCGCAACAGTGCGCCGAAGCCTCGGCCAGCTGCCGTAGAAACACGTCGCCTCGGGCCAGCGGCCGGGTCTGTTGTGTGAGCTGCGGTTTACAGGATCTACACGTTCACGGCTCACTGTTCTCGGTCGAAGTACTAGAGTCGAGGCCTACGAGGATCAGACTCGCTTCCGAGATTGACGGGTCAACCGACTTGCCATATAGTAACCTTTCAAGAACCGGTCTTGTGTGAGCATAGGGATTTCTTCACCCGTAGCATGATCATGTCGAGGTAGGTTCTGCTTCCAGGTATCTAGGGTGGCCAGCACATCCATGACCTCGGCATCGTGCATCGGTGCCAATTCTTTCAGACGACGGCTGTTCATGAGCCTACGCATGAGGACAGGGAGTCGTGGCACTCACATGATGCGCGAACGTATTCGGAACAAGCGTATCCAGTGACATGCTGAAGACATCTCGATCCATGTCAGCATTCGTCCACGGCGGATGAGAGCAAGAAACGGCTCACAGAGGTCACCTCTGGCACTGCCTGGCCTCGATTGCTATGAGCGAAGCGCACAGCGTCTGAATCGACCTCGTAACAGTCCATGTCCAGCGGCTCCTATTGGTGGTCAGGGCAGATGAGCCTACTCGGTCGTGACGGCCACTTGCATCAGCGTCAATATCCTCATCGCCGATAGCCTGACGCGTGAGCTGGGTGACTGGGCTGCGACGCTAAGCGAGCTGACCATGGGACGTCCCAGTGTGATCGATACCAGACGATCCAGAGTGTATATCGACCAGAAAATCCGAGACTTCACCTCGGCAGCAATTGGGTAAGACTGACGGATCGCCTACTGGCTTAGCAATCTAACCGTCTTACTGGATTGCTACAACTCACCTCTGACGTTCTGCGATGAAATCCCTTCTCGACGCAGATCCGCATAGCCACACCGACAAGATGCCTGGCCCGTCAGGCTGACGACTAGGATTGGGCGGAATGTAACACACCACACCGATGGACCGTCCTGGCGATGTCAGTGGTGCAAAAGTAAATGCGGATATCCGGGAGACACACCTCTGCCCGGAAAGAATACATGGCCGTGAGCGCCAACGCCTGTACCGTTAGGATATCGTGCCGGCTCAGCACATCGTCCAGGTAAGACATCGCCGCCGTGAAATATGCCTGTTTGTGAGATCAGCCGGCAACACTTCGATCATCTGTCTGGTACCCGCCTTGGCACTGATCCCCACCGGGTGGACGGAGTGATTATTCATGTACGCTGGCGGTCAGATCACGCCTACTTGATCACAGTCTCGAAGCACGTACTTGCCCCGACCGCATAAGTCATCCAAACGAAGAAAGCGCCTGAGTCGTCGTTGGCATGCCAGCCGAGATGATCCGACAACGAACGACTCACCTGTCTTGGAGTCTTCTAGGGTTGACGACCGGCCCGGAACACAGATGCTGTCCCGCTGCTCGTGCCATTTGTTGACCAGCGCTGACCGCGATGAGATAGGGATCTGCTCACTTATCAGGGAACTTACGCCACTATAGCGTATAAGCCATGACCTGTCCCGTCCCGGAGTGTGCTTTCCCTACCTGCATAAAAGGATAGCGCGCTTGGACGTGCATGAACGCGGCGTGGAAGAGTTCCGCTCCTTGAGCCTTGTCAGGAAGTGCTTGGGCTTGTGTTTGCTCGTATGAGTGCTTGGTTGAATCGGCCTTCCGACCTGCCGACAGCCTGAAGGGCGCGGGGGAAATGTGCATCCCATGTCGCACTGATCTAAAGTAGGAAGGGAGAATATCAGACTGGGCATCGCAGAATCGTTGACGTTCACGACTTACGCCTTAGCTAGCTTGGCGAACGTCAATCCCGAAAGCTCCCCTACATACGGCGTCTCGGCGAAGGCTTTGGCCGATAGATCTTGGAGGTACTCGCGGATCGTGCTCTCTACTTCTGCCTGTTCTGACTCCAACGATTTTGGTCGTTCCGGTCGTCGGCCAGTCAATCGACTCACGCGGCTTTGGTGCCCTGCCGTGGTCGACAAAGGCGAGATAGCCATCACTTCAGCCTGCCGCTGCCCGGACCTCTTCTCGGTGGGAGGTAGATGGTCCTGAACGGCTTCGTGCGTGGGATCAGCCTGGAGGATGGCTGATTCGAGCTGAGCGCATCGCTCTTCCAAAGCGGATATGTATCTGAGAACACATATCAGTAAGGATACCAGGTATAAAACAGATTGTCGAGACAGGGGCCTACCCTAAAGTTACGCTGTCCAATTTCTTGAGGACCGGTTCCTCAAATCTGCAATCTGATCAGTCAGCTCATGACTCGGCTTGCCATCGGTGCCGACGAACGGGCTTGATAATGCACGCAGTTACCGCACGGTTCAGCTCCGTCACACTTTTGCTTGCGACCTAGATCATCAGTCGACTCAGTCTCTGTGCCACGCGACCGGCTCACTCTTGCACCTCTCACCTGAGTCAGATCGTCAGCATGATGCGCCGCGCCTTCTCATGCAACTCACAGGCCTTGGCGCAGCGCCGTTGACGGCGATTAACTCTCCCAGCTTGCGCGGCTTCGGGTTCGGATCCGCCAGGTGATGTACTCATGTTTCACTATCTCGAGCTAGATCGAAGATGTACGAGTGTAAGTGCCGAAGTCTTTCGTGGAGAGAGAGATAAATTGTCGGGCCAGTACTGCAAGTTCTATCCATCTCGAAGGAGGTTTCGGAAGATAAGCCGAAAGCCACCGCAAAAGATAAGCCCAGGGTCCGCCCACCATCTCGCGGATGACTTTCTATTGGATGCAACAGAGATTACGCGCGTCTACAGCAATTCCTCAGGCGCTCCGGGCAGTTTACGTATACGACCCCCATGCGCGCCCTTGAACACCTTTGCGACCTCCTTAGCGACAGCGACCAGCTTCTGATCGTTATAACGGCTGCTGACCAGGGAGAGGCCGATCGGCATGCCGGACTATTGGAGAGTCAGGGTGTACGATCGGAAACTGATAGATTGATCGGGAAATCCTCACCTCGCCAGCGAAACCAGGAACATTCAGACTAGGTGCTTGCAGTCCGGTCCATGTCCCGCAAAAGATAGCTAGACACTATGAGCCGCTACCTATCCTCATTGAACATAGCGAAACGCTTACCAGATCCGGTGATGGTACGTGTGACAAGAGCCTCGCCTGTAGCGCTCGGAGTCAGTACAGCCTGAGACTGTCAACATCCTTCCCCGAACTGCCAAGTCGTGGCTCTGACGCACGTCGAAGTCATTGGCTATATCGTCCCACACTGGCTTCAGTCGATTCAGTCGGTCGTATGCTGCTAGTTGCTCTTTACGAGTCAGGCCTTTGGCGTTCGTCCCGTGTACCGTTATGTCTTCCGAGCACAGCTCCGGCGTGTTGAGATAGTCGCTCAAGAAGGCAGATCGAGCCTCGCACCACATGACAGTCCGAGACACGTCAAAGAGTCCATCAAACTCAGAAGGCAGATCGACATTCACCAACTGTGCTCCGGCACCCTTGAGCAGGTCTTGAGCCTGCTCCCAAACGCGTTCCAGTGAGGGAGTCACGTTCGCGGGGGTCCAAGCCGGTGACTTGCAGATGGCGATCTTCATCGAAGTGATTGGCTTGATCTCGGGTGCGACATCGTCCGCGAGCTGGAATGCGTCGCACAGGAGCTCAAGGTCATCTGCGCTCCGCCCATAAAGACCAAGAGTGTCCAGTGAGGCCGCGAGCATCTTGAGGCCTTCTCGGCTGATGGCATTCCAGGTGGGCTTCAGGGCGAAAATGTTGTTGTAGCTTCCCGGCCGAATCGTCGACCCGATGGTCTGCGTGCCCAATCCGATCTGGCACTGGAAATCCCCAATCACCGCTCCAGATCCGGATGACGATCCGCCTGGCGTGCACTCTGGGTTGTAAGGATTACGAGTGACTGGACACCGGCTCGTGGCCGCGAACTCTGTCGTGGTCTAAGATGATCAGCGTCCACACATGCCTTGAAAAGGGTGTTGCGCACCGTTTTTCCGAAGATAAGAGCTCCGAGGGATCGGAGGGTCATGATACATGCTGAGTCGTATCAGATACACCAGGAGTAACTCATGAGAACGGAGGATCTTACCCGCATCGATCTCTGGTGCCGAGAGCTTGTACATGGGCGAATTATGCTGCGTTGGCATATCTGCGTTCTCCATTAGCCCCCTGGGCTCACGCGCGTACCGCATTGCCGCTTACCCTTGGTGTAGATGACATCCTTGACAGCTACCGTGACACCGTGCAGAGGACCTCTCTTTTCCTTTGGTAGTGCATCCAGCTCCTTGGCCCTCTGTAGCACTAGCGCCTCGTCGAGGTATGCCCATCCCTTGACCTCTGCATCCCTGTCTCGAATTCTCGCCAATGTCGAAGTTGCGACTTGTGTCACGGTCAAGTCTTCGCTGTGGTACAGCTTGATAGCCTGGCTGGCAGATAAGAAACACGGCTCCATGTCGAAATGTAGCTACCGTTGAGGGGATGGCGAGACTTTTGCATCGATTATATGTGGACGCGTTAGAACACCGGAAAGACCGGCAGGTGATGCCGCGAGTACTCGAAAGTGGGCAAAGTGCTTCCGAATGATTTCGGAAGCGATCCCGAAATGCGTAGATAAGGGATTTCCCGAGACCGGTAGCCACTTAAGAAGCGCGCACCGTCTAGCTATATCAGGATCCGTATAATCAGCAGACACCTTCTTTGTTTCAACTGCTCACTTCCGTAGACTACCGAACATGACGGTCGATGTCAACTCCATAGACACTCGGCCCAGGACGGCAGCGTCTATGGTCGGGTATAAGAATCAAGTCCCCGATCCGCAATGGTGAGTTACTCGTTCCTTGTCATACGCTGAACTGCAGGCCCGGAGGCGCGAAGGTCGCGATTAGCTTGTAAGTGCCATTACACTTTGAGCGTGTCCACGAGAAACCTGATGCTGATCCCGCAGCGTCTTGAACGTGGAAGAAGGAGCGGAGTACTCGCTCCGGAACGGCGACGCGCACGCCGAGCGTAATTTGAACGAGTATGGGACAGATACCGAGCCATATGCACCTGCCGGAAGAATCAATCGTGAGCTCGAGCATCTCCAGCTGGGAGGTCTCGCTCATCTAGATCAGCGAATATGGAGTCCCAATATGACTATGGTAGTCGAGCCGGTATTTGGCGAATTTACGAGGCTTTCAAGGGTGCGTCACATGTTGCGATCATCACGTACACGTTGCTGAGGTCGAGAAAAGAGTACAAGATGCCCTTGACCATCTACGGAGTCGCGTATTCCGTCAACAAAGTCCCTCGTATGGCTGAGGTGGCACATGCCGAAGGATGGGAGATGGCAAGTCACGGCTGCCGGTGAGTCTATTCCGGTGTGATGAAATGAATGGAGAGCATCTCTTGATATCCAGGTGGATCGAGCACTATGACCTCGAACCTGAAAGGGAGAAGGAGCTGATCCGAGAGGGCGTCAAGATCTTCCAATCGCTTTCGCCAGAGGTGAGCTCTGAATAAAGACTGTGAGGTGTCGAGGTGGATGGCTGAGTTCGGGTAGAACAAAGCACCGGTTGGCTGCTACTACGGGCGACCATCCCCGCAGACTAGAGCACTGGTCGCCGACGTCTACCGAGAGGAAGGCCTTCCGCGGTTGACGTGGCAGAGTGACGATTACAGCGATGACGTGCCATTCTGGACACCATACCCAGGCGGAGCCAATGAGGAAGGATTGTTGATCCTACCCTACAGCGTGCGTTTTTACACCACAATCTGAGCTCAGACCACGAGCCACCCTGACCCTTCTCCAGTACGACAACAACGACTTCAAGTTTTCTCGAGGTAGTGGGTGGACCTCGGCCGGGGCCTTTTCCACCTATTTGATCAATGCGTGAGTACATGGCCCGGGCGTTGTCTAGGTGTCGTACTGAGACTGCTTTTAGCTTTGATCAGTTGTACGAAGAAGGGGAAGCCGGATCGCCCAAAATGATGGTGCGATCCGAGACCGTTGTGAAATTGTAGCGATGTGGCTGACACGACATTAGACCATCGGTCTCCATTGCAGGGTTATTGGCAAGCCAGGTCGATTTCCCGCTCTGACTAAGGTGCGCACAGACGCCCAGTCGTTGAAAAGCCCCCAGATCCGCTGATCTACCTCAGTTCATGGATCACATCAGCTCAAAGGCGCCTGGATCGGTCTGGGTAGCGACCAGAGAGCAGATTGCCAACCACTGGGCAAAGCAGTTCCCGTATGATCCCAAGGCGAAATACTAGATAGTGAACGAGCGTTTCATATGCAACCGGTCCGCAGCAGCCCAGATCAAGCATACTCAGAAGGCAAACATTGCTGCGGCATCACAAGCGGCTCTTGACGCAAGGTGCAGCGCGTGGGATGGGTGACACCGCAGAAGTCGAATGTCAACATGCCTCGGCAGTGAGATCACCATGTACAGTATCATGTCTCTACCGACGCCATAAGACAGTTCATCCTGTACTGTATGGTCTCGATCTTTCCTACCTCATTTTTGCGGCTGCTCGTTGCGCTGAATTATTGGCGTCCCACCACGTATAGGTGCGAATTGGACCGGGATCAGGCTGGCCGAGTCTACTTGACACACTGCGAGAGAAGATGCAGATATCATGTACGTATGATGCATGAGCGATTGAGGTCACGGAGACACGTATCAGACCTTCTCGTCTGCAGGTCGCTCCTCTCGCCGTGCTTCCTTTTCCGAGACTCCATGTGTAGCTGTTTCCCCCGCTCTTACCAGGCCTGGAGGGTCTTTACGGAACTTGACCTCCTTGATGAATATCGATAGAAGTAAACAGACTCCACTGCCCGCCGTGAAGAGGATATAACAGTTCTTCAAACCCAGAGCATACGCTTGTATCACACCTGCTCGGGTGTCGGCGTCCAGACTGTCGAGAAAGGCGATAGTTGATTGCTTAATCCGAGCCGCGTCTTCGGGAGTAAGTGAGGCTGGTAGGTGCGTGGTGACGCTGTTGTTGTATAAAGCGTTGGCAATAGCCAGACCGAAAGCTCCACCTGTTTTCCACGTCAGCCGGTCCACCTGTCTTGTCCGATGGATCACGAGACTCACCCATCGTCCTAAAGAAATTACGGGACGACGTGACAACTGCACGGTCTTTGTCCGGCGAGACTGCCATCATAGCAACGAGTGCTGTTTAGCGGATCAGGTTCAAGTCAGGCAGCGGGGCGAGAAAGGTACTGACTCGATTGCAGACAGCACCCGATACCAATCGAACTGACTTCAAGGATACCGATCACCTGTCCGAGCGAGGATTGCGGTGTCCACATGATCTGCAGACCCGCTCCTAGCGTCCATGTTGCCGATCCAAAGACGATGACGCCCTTGTACCAGTTCGTTTTCGATATGACGAACCCAGAGATGATGCCGTAAAGGGATTGCGGGAGGGTATATGCGAGCGTGAGAGTGCCCGTTTTTAGTGCCGAGTACCCCATAACGTATTGGAAGAACATGGGCACGTAGAAGATGTTGCCGTAGTAGATGGCGCCGACCAGGAAGCTCTGGGCCAGGACGATGGAGACCGTTGGGATGCGAAACAGGCGCACTGGGATTACAGTCAGTGTATACCGTCAGGCTCTCTCGTGAAGCATCATCACTAACGAGGCAAAATGGGAAGCGATGCTACCTTCCATTCGCAGAGGAAGAAGGTGCACATCATCACCCCGCCAATGATCAGGAGCGCGATGACGATAGCGCTACTCCAAGCGAAGGAGGAGCCACCGCCCGAGATCGGTACCTATACAATTACGTCAATCGACCTGTAACGGCTATTAGTATGCCAACTGACTCACGAGCAGGAGTAGCGTGGCGCCTCCGCTCAGAAAGATGCCGAGATAGTCGATCTTGGCCAACTTCTCCCTGAGCAGTCAGTTTTAACACGTCAAAGACGACATGTGAGCTCACTTGGCGCTTCCGGTCACTGGCTTCAGGGGGAGAGTGAATTGCGTCAAGAGCACAATGAGGATGGAGAGTGGAAAGATAAGCCTAGCAGCAATGTCAGGGTAAGCGTGTGCTATGGACATGGCGCGGCACTGACCAGAATAGCCATCGCCATTGACCTGCCGTCGCTAGACCTCCGCCCACAAACGGTCCCACCGCCGTACCGAGCGAGCATGCCGCGCTAATGAACCCCTGGTACTTCCCCCGGTCCTTCAGTGATACCACATCAGAGACCTAACGTGTCAGATCGATATCATGGATCGCAAAACATCACTCACTACTGTCATTGCGATGCCATTAACTCCTCCGCCGCCTAGCCCACTTATAGCCCTGAAGATGTAGAGCTGAATCGGGGTTTTGGCAAAGCCACACATCAGATTGCCTCCGCCCAAGAACAGCAATGCGATGTGAAGCATCCTTTTTCGACCAAACTGAATGTCGTCAGCTTCAGAACCTGAGTAAGAGCGAGACGACTCACAATGTCCGACAGCCGACCGTATACCAGGTGCATGGCGCAGTTTGAGACGAGAAAAGCGGTTCCGAGCCATGTTATACTGAGTTGATCAGTGCCGGGTCTTGGGTTTTTGGAAAAAAACCTTACCTCTCGCTTCCGCCAATGTCCCCACCTATGACCGGAGCGGCGGTACTGACGCTCGTTTGGTCCAGAAAGCTGACGAATAAGGCAACTCCGATTCCAAAGTAGATAAGCAGTAGGCGGTGGAACGGAAACCGGACAGATTGGTCTTGCAGTCCGATGGTTGTCTCGGTGGACTCATACGGAACGTTGGGACTCGAGCTGGCTACCGGATCTACTTCGACCACACTCTCGCTCGTCTCTGAGATACCGGGCCGTGTCGCACTGGTATCGCTCTTTTCTGACCGGCTTTTACTGTCCATAGAGTCGGAGGGGAGTGCCATCGGTCAATGGGCGCAGATTTGGCGGCGTTGACAGTACGTGACGAATGGCGATCACTCGAAGAGTCTGTTCGCTAGCTCCCTCATGCTTCCAAGCAGCCACGTGCGAGCAGATGGGAGACGCAGGTTGAGGTGATGGTCGTTTCGGGTCGAAGCAAAATCATGTAGCATCGTGGATACGGAACTGAATCCCGAAGCCAGCAAAAATAAGAGTTAAAGATCGGAACAATCCGAAAACGCTTATCTCCGCCCAGCGATATACCCCGTGACGGACCGAATGAGATGGCGGGTCCAGTATATGTACCCTTGCTTGTCAGTCTGTACATGACCTTGCTGAATCCACCTCGCACAACAATCATGCCCGTCGCTGTTCCAGCTATTCCGAGCCTCGCAAGCGGCACTACCCCCGCCAACCCAAAGCTCGCGCGCCCGCTAGCGCCCCGAGAACCGCCCCTTCGCGATTACGGGGGGTATACCGATCTCAACATACCGACTGTCACCTGGCCGCAGGGCAAAAAAGTCGCTTTGAATATATCTATCCATTTCGAAGAGGGGGCCGAGGCTACTGTGAGCTATGCGCTCTGCGCGAGGCAATCGAGATCATGCTGATAGCCAACACAGCCTGAAAATGGGGACGAATACTCGGAAGTGCTCATGGGCGAAGTGGGTGAAAACGGTCGTGTTCTGTGAGCGCATCGCTGACTCGGGCCAAGACCGACCGTCGACCTCTACGAAAAGGACGTGATTTCCCCCTGGAGTCTGTGTACGAGTTTGGCTCAAAGCGTCGGTCACGATCGGATTGCCTGCAACATGGGCATAAATCTGACGTGCACAGGAGGTATCTGGCGATTGTATCAGCTTCTGGAGGAGCTGGACTTTACTTTCTCCCTCATCGCTTGCGGCAGGTCCGCCGAGCTTGCACCCATTGTCGTCACAGAAGCGGTGAACAGAGGCGCGGAAATCGTAGCTTCCGGATACAGGTATGTCATAACGCACGGGCGATACTCCATCATTGATACTGAGTGATTAGGTATGCCAACTACGACCTGGTCCCAGAAGACATCGAGGCGGCGCATATTGCGGGGACGCTCGAGATTCTCAAAAACCTCTCGACCTCGGACAAGTACCCCGAGGGCTATTACATTGAGCGACCTTCAATCTCATCTAGCGTTCTCATTGCTCAAGCGTACGAGAAGGTCGGAGCGAAGCTTGGCTACGATTCAAGCGTTTACGGCGATGATCTACCCTATTACGCTGCCGGTGGTACTCTGCTCATCCCGCATACTCTGGACTGTAAGTGCAATTTAGCTACACGTGTGCTGCCTGCTGAAGGGCTGGCAGGCAACGACCACAAGTTTGTCGATGCGCCAGGGTTCTCGAGTCCGGATGACTTTCTTGAACATCTGAATAACGCGCTGGATGTGCTCCTCGCTGAAGGCAGGAAAGGCAAGCCAAAGATGATGACTCTGGCCTTACACCCTCACATTATCGGTCGGCCTGGACGTTTCGTAGCCCTCAAGCAGTTTTTGCAGCGTATCAAGGCGGAATCGGACGATATCTGGATCTGTCAGAAGCGTGACATCGCCAAGTAGGTCGTATCACGAAGCTTATGATCCCTCTGACGCTATGCAGGCACTGGAACGAGCACCATCCGGCTGCAGAATAAGGCTTGCATCGCGCGATGATAGTTGTATAGAACCCGTAGATGGCACATGCAGAACCTCGCTAGTACCCGTGCGACGTTATGATCAGCTTCGCCTCTAAACACCCGCTTCTGCGTCCTGGGCTGACACGCTCTTGCGGTGACCCTGATTCGGAGTCAACCAGTCATATTGGACGACTTGGACAGCTTATCGGGGGTGCAGGTGGGCAGGTCTCCTCCACGTGACTGTCCCTGAAAATGCGGGACGCCGACGTAGATAAGCAATCTTGTGAGTTTCGGAAACCAGTACCGAAGGCGATTGAGCGTATCTTCGGGAACTGTAACATCCCAGCGCAACGATGCATCGACACGGTCGAGACATTCGGAGCGATGCCGTCGTGGCCAGTACATAAGTATCGGCCTTTCGCCACATGACGGATCACTCCTTCAAACACAACCCCCGGTTCATCGTCCTCGCAACATGGGACTCCCGCCAAATGTCAAGAAGACGCTCCACTACATCAACCCTTTCAAGCCTCCCAAGGAGGCAGAGGAGGCTGGTCATGCCGACTTTCGACCTGTAAGCGGCTGGAAGCGTGAGTGACTGTGTCTCGGCCTCATTTGACAAAGTGCTAATCCTGATCGTTAGCGCTGTTCAAGATGGAGCCTGGGCCTCGGACCGCGTGGATCAACGAGGATATAGCTCCGACTCCTGTCCGTAAGTGTAGTCACTCCTAGACTTCTTTCGTGGTGACTGTTGCTCATGACGCACAGAGATGCGTGTCTGGACGTGGTTCTCGTTTGTATCGCTTTGGTGGTCACAAAACTACGGAGCCGGTTCCTGGTCGACCGGCGCGGCGCTCATCAACGCTGGTCTGACTGTCAACCAGGCCCTAGCAGTCTCCGCTTTGGGCTGTGTCTTGACCAGTTTGGTCGGCGTCGCTGCTGCTGTGAGTTTTCGCACTTTTGTGGAGGATTAGGACGTCGTGCTTAGTCCCCTCCAGCGCGTTGGCGCGGTCTATCATATTGGGTTCCCTGCGTGGTGCAGGTCTACGTACGGCATGTGGGGTTCCAAGATCATGGTCGCGTTCCGAGGACTCATTGCTATCATCTGGTACGCTGTGCAGACGTGAGTAAAGATTTTGGATGACGTGCCGTTATGATGGGGGAGCTTGGCTGACCCTGCCAAAAGCTTCTATGCTGCCCAACTACTGTCGGTCTCGTTCGGTGCCATCTTCGGCAGCGCTTGGATCAACCTGGAAAATCAACTACCCCTCTCGGCCAAGGTCTCGACCAAGATCATGATCTGTTACTTCATCATGTGGCTGATTCAAGTTCCATTCGCGTTCATTCAGTCAGTCAACCCCCCCCCCCCTCCCCTCTCTCTTTCTTGATAGTCGCACTGACGCTTGCGCAGCCCAAGTGCGGCGAAGCACATCTTCACCGTCAAATCAGTGTTCCTGCCCATCTCGGCATTTGCGTTCATTGGCGGTCTGGTCAACCTCGCTGGCGGATCGTTGGATCTCACAATCGTCAACCCTGTCAACCCCGCATCTGGTGCTGCGTTTTCTTGGGCCTTCCTTCAGGGTCTCAACGCGATCTTTGGGGTGAGCACCCAGATTGCTGGTCACCGGTCGGAGAAAGCGCTGACCAGCCGTAGACGATCTCGGTGGGTCCCTACAGGCTCTCGCTCGGGAGTATACGAGCATACTGACGCAAATCCTAGCCCATGTTGATCAACCAGCCTGATATCGCTCGATATGCTGTCAAGGTATGTTCGGCTGCGCTCTCACGAAAGCTGGACAGCTGGCTAACGACGTCACAGCCTGGAGTCGCGCTCTGGCCCCAGGCCGCTTCGATGATGTCTGGCAAATTTGTTGTCTTTGTCTTGGGCATCGTGTCGAGCGCGGCTTGCAAGCAAATCTATGGCGTAAGTAGTTTCGCGAAAACCATTTCCAGCTCTTTTTTTCTGTCACTGACCCCCAACAGGTGACAGCATGGAACGCCTGGGACATCTGCAACCTAATCTTGGAAAGCAACTTTACGACCAATTGGCGTGTCGGGCTGGCGCTCTTTGGTATCGTCCAGTGTTTCGGTACTGTCGGCACCAATCTTTTTGCCAACTCCATTCCTTTTGGGTGCGACTGGGCCGGAGTATTTCCCAAGTGGATCAACATCATTCGAGGCCAGGTCATCTGCATGGTGTTCTCATGGGCTATTTGCCCGTGGGCAATTCTCACGAGCGGAGCGAGGGTGGGCTACAGCTCCTTGCAGAACCTCTTCTTGGCACAGGAATGCTGACGATCACAGTTCATCACCTTTCTCGGATCGTACACGGTCTTTATGGCTTCTTTCATGGGAATCTTGCTGGGTACGTCCTCGCAAAGGTTTGTTGAAACAGGTCCAAGAAACTGAGAACACGCTCAGCGGACTACTTCGTCATCCGACGGGGCAACATCCACGTTCCCTCCCTTTTCTCGGCGCACGGAGACAAGCCCGACCCAGCTGGACTATACTTCCCCAACCCAAAGGGATTCGAGCTGAGGGCTTTCGCCGCATGGCTTATCGGGATCGCTTTACCCCTGCCCGGCCTCGCCTACTCCTACACTACCGACACGAGCGCCGGCGCTCTGGCGGCTAAGCGCATGTACAGCTCGTGAGGCAGACGCCGCCCCTGTGACTGTGCGAGAAGGGCTGCTGACGATCATCAACAGAGGGTTTTTGATCGCTTTCTTCATGGGCGGTCTATCGTACCTCGCACTTTGTTACGCGACAAAGCTGCCCGCAATCGTTCCTGTAGAGTACAGAGACGACTTCAAACCGACGTGGGAAGCGCTTGGAAAGTCCGACGGGTGAGGCTACTTTCTGAAACATATCGTCGGAGATGGAGCTAACAATCACAGTTATTTCCCTGGTGAGCCAGAAGTCCGATTCGGCCGTAGCACTCGTCACGAAGACATCGAGTACGCTGCGGGCGGAATGGACTACACCGAGCAGGCGAGCGGGGTCGAAGCCGCGTCAGTTGAGGAGAAGACCATCGAGGCGGAAAAGGAGGTGACCACCAGTGTCATGACTCGGCCGGTCGCCGAGAGGTCTTGACCGCGCACAGGTGTTTTAGTTTCGTTTCGTTGTTCTGATATCGCCGGCTAGATTGTAGATTCTCACATATGAATACGTTAATAGTTGGGCGATTATAACATGACAAGCTTACTATACCCGCCTTCCTGCCGAGAGCGTTTCACCTACATGGTGGAAACATCTGTCTAGTCCGCTGTACACTGCGAGGTCTCTGGACGACGGAGGATATGGGAGCTCGGTCCGTTTGCAAGACTTCCGGTGTAGATATCCCGGACCAAGGTGCGGCCTGCCATGTGTTTTATCGCACGCCATCGACGTCGCACTGCGCATCTCGCGCAGACGAAAATAGGACTGTATACTAAACCTAGATATGCTGAACCTAAAGCCAAGTGACACTTAGGGGGTTTCAAAGCGCACCCGCAGATCCCAACAACCAACATCTCGGTGTTCGGCATGTATACGACGACTTGTGTGATGGATGTACGACGGAACGAGACTGAATTCGAAGGTCAGCAGATCTCGGGAGAACTGCGGGCGGGTAGCTGTGCGCTCCATCGTCAGCTCTTTGATGGCTCGCCGCGCTTTTCAACGTAATGTGCGTCGAAAGCAGAGCATTCCGAGCCGTTGGCGATGTATCTGTCGGCCTGATAGGGTCGCGGCTCCGGACTTCCGGGCCATTGCCGTCTATTGGGCCCCCCTGCAGTGACACACCTTCATGGCAGAGCAGCTGCACCGATACTTTTCACCGGGCTGTTTTACAATCCGCCAAAGCAGAGGTGGCTGTATCTGCGTCGGCTGACGCAGAGCACCACGCCATGTTGCATACATAGGTGAGATGTCACCGGCACGAGCTATAAGCTCAACCGAGTTGTTGGACCCACCGCTCCTACCAATCACGAGCACCATCCTTTCTTTGGGGGTTAGGGGGTTAGGGGGTTACTGTATCTGCGTCGGCTGACGCAGAGCACCACGCCATGTTGCATACATAGGTGAGATGTCACCGGCACGAGCTATAAGCTCAACCGAGTTGTTGGACCCACCGCTCCTACCAATCACGAGCACCATCCTTTCTTTGGGGGTTAGGGGGTTAGGGGGTTACATGGTCATCCCGGGGTGGGGGGGTGTCGAGACAAAATTCTATGCATCCAGTTTCAGCATGTATTCTGGTAGAGTACGCCTCTGTGAACACGCCTGTATCATTAGAATCATCATAGGAGGTATGTGGAAGGAGATACATGAGAAGAGCAGACATACCAACAGTCGACCCCCAAAGACGGGAGCAAATTTTGGGTGTCAAAGAATCGGTGTCGACTTGGTATGCATGACTTGGTGATCAAGCAGGCTTGTACTCTGGTAGAGACGGGCCAGGGGAG